>CM066162.1:56477029-56537029 GCA_033629205.1 Lithocarpus polystachyus | reverse complement strand
TAGTGACTAGGGACAAACCGCCTCCTCATGGTGGCCTTCATTTCCTCCCATGTCTCAATAGGCCTCTCATAGTTTCTCCTTCTGTTCATCACAAGTTGATCCCACCATATAATAGCATAGTCAGTAAACTTAATGACAGCTAGTTTTACCTTTTTCTCCTTGGAGTATTGTGGCACTCAAAGATGAACTCCACCTTCTTCCCCACTCCAAGTACACTTCTGGATCATTTTTCCCTTGGAATGATGGTATCTTCATTTTTATGTTTCCTAGGTTTCTGTCAGTCCCATCTTGCCATCTTACATCTCTTCGGAATCCTTTACCACACCTTTCACCCCTTCGCGCAAACCTGCTCTCATTGTTCAACGAAACTTGATCCTCTTCATCTTCAAACTCATCCTTGTGGTAGTCATCAGAATCATCCACGCGCATGCCTTTCTTGCCTTCTAGCATTAGGGCCTCTTTAGGGGCGCTCCTCATGCAAATTAGCAATAACAGTATCTTGCCTGTCCAACCAATCCCGAATCTCATTAAACACCACGTTCATGCGTTCAAATTGTTGTTGTATAGACTGCAACATGATGGATGACTCCTCCCCTCCATCCTTATTTGATGTTTCGCCCCTGGAAGACATACTTTTAAAACTACAGAGAAATATTAGAAATAAGTCCTCACAACACTCCCTTACGTGTTTGTACTCAAATTATGTCACTCTCACTCATGTTTCACTCTTAAAATTGGCTTTTTCCCGATATTAGTCTCACACTCTCTTGCCTTTTTCCACTCGTAGCTTTCCATTTTCAGTTCTGCAATAAACTAATAAAATTGATCAAGAAATTCAACTTGTAGTATTTAAAAAAATACCAATGGCAAGAAAATATGACAGAATCACTAAATCAAAGAAAATAGGACAAAAGAAAAAAATATTTTGGTCTGAGAGAACTGAAACTAAAAACAATTTTTTTTCTTTTTTTCTTTTCTGAAGTCTTTTTTTTCTTTTCTTTTTTTCACGTTTTTTTTTTTCTGGGATCTTGGTGCACGATTTTAACCTAGTGCACATCATAAAATAAGAACGAGGAATAAAGAACACAAAAGGAACAAGATAGGATGATAACAGAAAACAAAAGATAAAATGATAGAAAACTGATTTTAGAACCTGAGCTCTGATACCAAATGATGTGGACCTCAATCGACATGCTTTGAGACTCAACAAACAATATTGGAATATTTGCCCAAGAAAGCTGAAATTCAGATTTTGATAGAACCCTAACCCAACGTTTATAAGAGAATCGTGAACTAAAGGTATAAATAACAGACCTCGACCTAATGATTATAATGGAATCACGAACCGAAGGTATAACGTTTGAACGCCACAAGGAAGAATCCTTGATAAGTTCACAATTCTTGAAGAACCAAAGAGAAGAGCAAGAGAATCGTGAACTAAAGGTATAAATAACAGACCTCGACCTAATGATTATAATGGAATCACGAACCGAAGGTATAACGTTTGAACGCCACAAGGAAGAATCCTTGATAAGTTCACAATTCTTGAAGAACCAAAGAGAAGAGCAAAGCCTCATGTTTTTCTGATTTTTTTTCAATAATCTCTTTATTACAATAAGTGCATACTATTTATATAAGACATGACTGAAAATAGAAAAAAAAAACGTACTAAATAATAAATCCCTAAATAAAAGCTGATTTGGTCTGAAATTAGCAGATCCAAAATAGGAAAATAGCTAAAAAAACATTCTAAATAATAAAAACCTAAAATTAAGGTAGATCTGGTCTAAAAAGACAAAAATTTGCAAGCTAACAGTTTGCAAGAGAACATGATACAGTTTGCAAGAGAACATGTGATGTAGGAAACAATTTACTATTTAATTATTGTAATTTTTTATTTTTGGTATTTTTATGTAAAAAATGTTATTTTAGGTTTAGGAGATTTGTTTCCTTGTTTTTAGGTGCATTTAATGCTTTTTAGGTGAAATTTGATTCTTGATATGGTTAGGTATCAATTAAGAGTTATTTTAGAATATATTTTCTTGTCAGTCAAGTTTTATGGAGCCCTTAAATAGGCCCCTAAGTCTGTAAACGTTTTTGATAAATTATTGAATAAAAATCAGTAAAAAAAAAAAAAAAGGTAAGGCTTTGCTCTTCTTTTTGGTTCTTTAAGAACTGTGGACTTATCAGGGATTCTTCCTTGTAGCGTTCAAACTTTATACCTTCAGTTCGTGATTCCATTATAATCATTGGGTCAAAGGTCTGTTACTTATACTTTTGGTTCACGTTTCACTTATAAACGTTGGGTCAAGGTTCTATCAAAATATGAATTTTAGCTTTCTTGGGCAAATATTCCAATATTATTTGTTGGGTCTCAAAACGTGTCGATTGAGATTCACATCAACATGACAGTTTGCAAGATACAAATATAAGAGTTTGTCAAATCGCAGTTTGCAAGAGGTTATGGCACAGTTTGCAAGATATAGATATGACAGTTTGCAAGAAGTTATGGCATAGTTTGCAAGGTATAGATATGGCAGTTTGCAAGATGTGTATATCAATGCAGCTAGTAAGAATATGATGTATAGTGTTAGCCTAAATGACATATGGGTATATGTAATCGCAAGAGTTGAAAATGCATGAGTTACAAGAGAAAAGGAGAAGAAACTAACCTCGAGGAGCTTCCGAGGGCCCATTAACTAGTATAAAGTCCCCTGGTTTAGTGTGTCCAAGGAGGAATAAATGTAGGCCAAGCAGGCCTGCCCCCAATTGGCGTCCCAAGCCCTTTCAAAGTCTCGAAAAAGGGCCAGCCACCTCAAGGACACCGTCTGTCCCTCGTTGGTGAAGAATTACGTCTTTAGTAGGTACAGTAAAAAGACCCTAACCATCCTGACACACTCCTCAGCCATCACCTATGGACAACACATGAAATCCGCCTCAAGGTCGGTATAGCGAATTGTCTCTGTGGCATACCTCCTCCTAAGCAAATCTAGGCTCAGTCGAGTGCCTGACTCGCCTTCCAAATTTATCAAGGCCCTATCAAACTGCAAGTCGGTCATGCGGTGGAAGTTATGGGTAGTGATGGTCATCTACCAATCAACAATGTGAAAGGTTTGGGTAGTAAGCCACCACCTCTTGGCCAAAGTCTTCACCAAGATGATACTAGAAAATCTCTCAGGCAGCAAATGGATGATGGGCTCGAAGCCCACAACACATACATGGGCCCGAATCTCCTCAATAAGGATTCCATACCATATTAGTACCCGGTTGGTACTTCCTCTGTCGGAGTACGGACATAAAACCTGCAAAAAGAGAATGAGATTACATTCATGATTAGGTGAAAAGAATGATGGGAAGGTGATATGGGATTCACAATAGGATGAAATATGACATGGGACATATAGTTGGATGCAAAAATAGTGAAAATGATGTTAAAATTGCAAATAGATGAAGAACAGATGGAAAAGGAGTTCAAATGCTAAAAGTAGGGTTTTTGCTAGGCGACATGTGTGCATAGGAATGTGGTTGCGTGGGCAGGCACTCTGCATGTGTGTGCAAGCTACAACTTTCATGCACATGAACTAAAGAACAGATACGTGCACGCAAGAACATGCTTGCGTGCGCATGAGTATAAGCTACACACACAAGAACATGCCTGCACATGCAAGCCCGAACCTGCGCACACATGAACGCAGATAGAGGGTCGTTCTTCTACATTTTCAAGTTTTTTTCAACCAAAAATCATCCCAAACATGTTCCTACCCCTCCTAAATTGTCCGGTTTTCATCTAAACCCATCCCACAGCAATACCCAAGCATCTACAAGCCTAAGAACAAATCAAAATGGAAGATCAAAGGAAAAAACTTGAAAATGGAAAGAGTATAAAACTCACTGATCTAGCCCTTGCACCCTAGAAAAATGGTTTTGTGATTTGTAGTTCAAGGAAGGAGACCCATTCAGCCTTACCGCTCCATTCCAGTAAGTGATATGAAATGCATCAAATGTAGGAACTCTTCTTGGACTTGGGTGCCATTGAAGGAGATGAGAGAGTTTGAGAGAGAAGCTGAGATTAAAGAGAGGAAGGGAAGAGAGTCACATTGTGAAGGAATAAGAGAGAGGCAGAGGGTTTTGTAGTGAAAGTTAGAGAGAATATGAAGAGATGGGGGAGATGAAGAGAATGAAAAGAAAAAAGAAACGGTTGGTAACCGTTGGAGAAAATTGAAGAGGTAGGAACACACCTGGTGGCTAAACTACAGGTAGTTTAGGCCTCCCCACTAAACTACGTGTAGTTTAGCAAAAAAAAAATTCAAATATCCCTAAGGAGTTCCCAGGAGACAGGAAATGCAAAGGAAATTCAAAAATACATTCAAAAATGATAGAAATACCCTCAGTAGACAAAGAACACAAAGACCCTCAAAGGCATCCCCAATAGATTGAAAGCATAAAAAACATCCCTTAGTGGATTACAAATCATCAAGAAAACTCCTCCATAAGTAAAGATCATCAACCAAATCCCCAGAAAAATTTATTATCATAAAAGGACTCCTCCATGTGTCCAAGCCACAGAAGCAGCCCTCTTGGGAGTTGCAAAATGAGATTTACCCAATGGAGTTGATAAAACCCCCTGAAGAGTGGAATCAGCATCAATCCCCAAGGAGTCACAAGAAAGAAGAAGACAGTTTTTCCCAATGAAGGAAAGTTTTCCCCAGTGAGCAACACGCCACCAAGAAATCCCCAATAAGTTACCCCCTCCCGAGGGAACAACACACCATCAAGAATCATCACCAATACACTTCTCAGTAGATTATACTCCCTAGTGAGTCCCACAAGCATCCCTAACGGATCTTTCATCCAAGGACTTCCTTATGAGTCATAATATAAAAATTGTGCACATATCCTCCGGGAATTGAATATGCAGGCACAAGCCATAAACCATACAAATCAGAAAGGAAGAACACAGAAATTGTGCACGTATCCTACATGAATTGAATATGCAAGCACAAGACACAAACCATACAAATCAGAAAGGAAGAACACAGAAATTATGCACAAATCCTACGGGAATTGAATATGCAAGCACAAGCCACAAACCATACAAATTTGAAAGGAAGAACACATAAATTGTGCACAAATCCTACCGAAATCAAATATGTAGACACAAGCCACAAACCATACAAATTAGAATTTGTGCACATATCCTACAGGAATTGAATATGCAAGCACGATATAAAAGGTAGAGATAGAGATAGAAACCAAGGTCACCCCGAGGCAAGAGCCTCACCAGAATAGGTAGAGATAGAGATGGAAAACAAGTACCGCTCGGAGAAGTTTAAGGCAATAGTCCCAGATAGACACCATAAATATGTATCCTTTTAAGCTCGTAAGAGAACCTTTGTTTATTTGGTTGATGGTTACGGCCATTGGTCTCTTATTCCTTTAATTCCATCAGCAGAGCTCACGAATCAGAAGAGAGGCATTTGTAGACACCGCATTTTGTACCCCTTACGACTCGGGCTCCCGTTCCCCAATGATGTTGAAATTCTAAAACCTAAGGTTGGTTTAAGGCCTAATTTGATGTTAAATTGACTTGAGAAAGGTTAAAATGGAAAATATAACTTTTAATGAGCAAATAAATCTATTTTTGAAAAATTAAAGCCAAGGCAACCCTCAGCCTGCGCGCGCAGGAATCAACCTGCCCACGCAACCATGATACATGCGCACGCAGGCACAAGCTTGTGTGTGCATGTAGGGTTCCCGAAACTATGAAATGAATCCCAAATTGTCTAGGAGCTGTTCCAAACCCCCCATTTTCACAATATAAATAGCCATACACGGTACCTTTTCAAAACAGACAGAAATCCTAAGGAAAAATACAAAGATTCACTAGCAATAGCGAATCAAAGAGGGAGTTTTTCACAAAACATCCTTAAGTCAATTTTCTTTTGATTGGAGCCTTTTCTGGCCTTGATCTTCGAGTTTAAGATTACTAATTAATATTTTATTGATTGTGAATAGATTTGACCTAGGGAAACGGTAAAAAATCAAGTTTGAAGAGCTTCTGTTTTAAGGTATTAGTTCTAAGCTTTTTTCTTTTTATTTCTTTAGTTTGATTCTGTTTTTGTTTGTTTCTTGATTTGTTTTATTATTTAATATGTTTGTATAGCTTAGTTTCGGGTGGCCTTTGTGTTTTTAAGCATGTTAGGTTGTTAGTTTCTCCATTTAAAATTCTACTCTGTTTTTGTGCTTGCCGCGTTTCTAGGCTAGGGTTTCTGAGAAAACCTGCGCACGCATGCATCTTGCATGCGTGTGCATGTCAAAGTATGCATACGCATGCAGCTGGCCCACACGCGCATACCACTACCCAGAAACCCTAATTTGGGTTTCTGCTTCATTTTCTTTGCTTATTTTGCATGTTATGCCTTTGTTTTGATCCTTTTTCATAGATGTAAGTATCTGCTTTACTGTTTATTGTTGTTTGTCTTCCACATGTTAAATTAGGGTTTATCTTTTGTTTCTTTATTTTAATGCCATGAACACCCATTCACATGTTCATGCATTAATGTCATAGGTGCTAAGATGCAACAAGGTAAGCGAGGTAAGTCATGCATTCACATGAACACTCATGATGTATGTTTAATAATAGATACGAATATGTTTGTTTGGATGAGTTATTCTTAATGTATAGATGCAATCCCATGTTACTTGGATCTTTCTATGCTTGTGTTTCTATCATGGCTGTTTGCTACCTATGTTTCTACCTTGGATGTGATATGATGCTAGATGAATGTGAGGTTGATATGAGATGCCATGTATGCTAGGCTTGGGTTGTGATATGCCATGAAAAATGAATGATTAGGTTTTGGGATGATTGATGTTATGTTGTATGTTTCGATATATGCTAGTATGTGAGAGAGAATAGATACAATATTGAATGTGCCTTTAATAGGATTAAGATATAAGACACAATGAGTGGAAGCCAACTCTAGGGTTGGGCAGTGTTGGGTGCCTAACAACTTCCTAAAACCGTACCTAAACTTCGAACTCATACTCTGGTAGTAAGATCAAAAGGACTTTCCCCGAAAGGACGCTACATTCATGGTTTACTTGGCCATTGTAAAACTAGGTGGCGACTCCCCGTTGTGTCCATAACACCTACTCCTTGCTTTTATAAGCAAGCCAGCCACCCTACACTTCTTTTTCCAGTAGCATATGAATTCCTAATACAACTTGAGTTAGGGTTCTTCTTAAGCTTGGATAACACACTTGTTAGTTGAGCTTTCATGTGGGCTAGACTGTGCATGTGGTGCACCCAACAAGAATGGGCACTAAATACATTTGGGAAGATATGTAAATTGTGTCATAAACATTCATTTAGTAGTTTTTAAAACAAAATTATATATTATATAAACTAATGATTAAAGTCATGCAAGGCATGGACCTCCAACTAGTTTGGAACTAAAATCAATCATTTTAAATAATACGAACTAAAAGAAACTATTACCAATTGGTATCATCCGCCTAGAACAACATTCTCTTTCAAACCTTTCACCCAATTGATACAACCCCAAATACGATAAATAATAATAATAATAATAATAATAATAATAATAATAATAAATTAAAAACTTGCTTCGGATATTTGGATATCAAAGCAACTTTGAGTATTTAGAGATATCACTATCTTCTCTCAAAAATTATTTGATCAAATCATTAGATTATCTATTTCTCTTGAAATCTCTTCAATATTATGTTTATATTTACACGTGCCTTTTTTTAGGGCGGCCTACAACTATTATGTGGCATTAGAGTTACATCTTGTATAAAACTTAATATTATAGCACTTCTATGAATAGCCCTTAATGTCACCGAAGAGTTAAACTTTAATAACCAACAATGTATTTTTATCTTTAAAAAAAAAATCAAAAGTTTTAAAAGAAGATATGACAAAATAAAATAAAATAAAATAAAAAATCAAACAAACAAAAGAGGGGACAAAGCATACAATAGAAAACGTCGACTGAAAATTAAAATAAAATAGAATAAGCAAGCAATAAATAAAATGAAGTAATTCCACTTGATTGTCGTGGTAGTATAGTGTGCATTGAGCAATATTTCTTGAATAAGTATCTGTCTTAACAATATTGTTTGCTACTATGACAACTAATGGTTTCAAAAGAATCATAACTGGAGAGATTGAATTCTAATTGGTACATATTGAAAGAAGCTGAGTATATGCATGTCCTAATAAAAAGTTTCTTCCCAAATGGTGTGACATGAACAGTTATGCCAATCCTCGCCCATTCCTCCTGGTATCTTTCCAATCAGTGTGGGACAGCCTGATATTCTTGGTTTCAGTAAAGAGGTGTGGTCAACTAGTCATAAACCTCTTCTGGCATATTGAGATCAAATTGAGAATCTGCTTGAAAAGGTTCAACTCCTGCAAAATATCACCGATACTGCACCAAATCACTAATGAGCGTGTAAGGACTATTATATAAGTAGAATATAGGGTTGGTGTTGATAAATTAATCCAGTACTATAGCTTTTCTTAATACCAACATTTTAGCCATTCAGTCAGCTCTCTCTCTCTCTCTCTCTCTCTCTCTCTCTCTCTAGTTTAGTCATTTGAAATTTCATTAGTGTTTTGGTTATTAAAACTCAAAGGCATCCACTACAAAAGGAAAATATGGTTTATATCAAATTATTAGAAGGTAGTTGAACTTCATTAAACCAAAAGAAGGATTTGTTGCTTGTTTAAGAGTATGTTAAGAATTATTCGTCCTTCGAAGACAGGAATTATCTATATCTTGATCTTTTTGTTACTGCCAACCCTTTCTCAGAAATGACATTTAAGTTCAAATTAATACTGCCTATACAATTAAGCTCAGTTGGTGCTCTGAATCCAGTCTGAGCTATCAGACAAAAAAAATCCAGAATAGGTAGGTTGCAGTCATTTTTTCTTTTCAGCCAGACTACATATAGCATAATTCGTAAGCTAGTATGAGTTAAACAGCAGTATCATGATTTGATTATATTTTCCAAAACATAACAACAGATGGGGAATTAACGAAACTCAAAACAAAAACGAATAAGCAGAATACCTGCATAAAAGCTAGTTCCTGGAGTAGTAGTCAGATAAGATCCATCTCCAGAATTCTACTCCAATATTGATGAAGATCAGACTACAGTCTGTTTTTCTAATGATTATAAGAACAGTAATAATAATCATATATCAACCAATGTGAACGTATCATATTCAGAATGAAAATTCTATGAGGGAAGAACTGACAAAAAGAATAAGTAATAATTACTCAGTTATTTTAGTCCCCATTAGGTCTAAGAAAAGAAACACCACCTATGTAACCTTTGTTTTCTGCTTCAAACTTGAAAAACCTCTCATGAGAAAAATATAAAAGAGAATAAGATGCGTCTTCAATTAATTTACAGAAGAGATCAATAGTAGATGTATGAACACGTGGAAGCAGTGGACTGCAAGGTACTTCTAACAAGTAGAAGAAAATGTATAAAGGTTTTACATCTTATATTTCATGTTGTTTTGGCTAACAGGACAGGAATCTACATGTAAACTGATAAAAAATAATAGTGCCAGGTACATTTCATAGGAGATTTTGTTGTCCTAAATGATAAATTAAAAAAACTTATATTTGAAATATTTGAAGTTTTTCCTGCCCCTAATGAAACATTAAATTAAGCCACCCTGAATTGTTTATAAGTAGCACGACATTGGTGCCTGTCAATCCACAAGAAGCTGCCAGGGAAAGAAATGTAGAAATCACCCTTTACCAGCAGTAAAGATGGTTTAGTCTACTTGTAAGATTTGATCATCCATCATAAATACAACAACAACAAACAAAGCCTTAGTCCTAAAATTTTGGAGTCGGCTATGGATCCTCAATATCTTAGTTAGGATCAGCCATATGTATTCTTTGTCTCCATTCTACTCTATCTAAAGTCATATTATCTATACTCCTTTAATTGACATGTTCTTTTGTATTACTTCTACTAATATGATTTTTGGTCTTCCTCAACCTTTTTCATTCCCTCAACTTGGATACGCTCACTCCTTCTTATTGGTGCATTAGTTGCTCTCCTTGCACATGACCAAACCATTTTAAACGACTCTCCTTCATATTTTCATCAATAAGGGGCTACCCATATCATCCAACATAAATCTACTTTCAAAATTACTAACTGCCAGAAACAATCTGTTTTTCAGCATGGAAGAAAGCAACAAAGAACATCAAATTTTCACTTTCCTAGAGATAAATTGGCATAAATAAGAAGAAAAAACAAAGGAGAGAAAGGAGGGAAATTAAAAACCAAAAATTAGATCTTACCACTAAGTTGTTGCTGCACTGGAGTACCAGTAGGTTTGAACAAGAACCAGCTTTTAACCTTTACATGTCTCATGCTGAAATTGACTTAAATTACTGAGAAATTCTTCAAAATCTTTTCACTGTGGACAAGTTCATTGGACAAAATGAGGAAAAAATAATTACATAAATCATTTGAATCTGAACAAATAAAACTGAAATGTGTTGTACATGCCAGAAGAAGTAGAATTTTTTTTTTTTTTTTTTTTTAATCAGAGAAGCTGCACATTCTTAGTTATGCAACAAAAGCTTTACTTATATCTCACAATTCAGGTGATGCACAAACTTGAGATGTGAGCTATTTTAGGCCAATCCACACCTGTTTCAGTATGGGATCTTTCCAATAATTTGGGACAGTCTGAGATTATGAGTTTCTGTAAGTGATAGATCTCATCAGGCAGTGATGTTAAATTGAGGCATTGGCTTATTTCAAGCTTCTGAAGTGACATGAGGTTGCCCATCCACTCTGGTAAGGTCATCAAATTAGAACAGTTTACAATCTTAAGATGTTGCAGTGTGGTCGCATATTGAATCTCGTCAGGTAAATACACCAGATTTGAAATAGTGATAAGAACCAGTGAACGGAGGTTCCTGAGGCTTTGCCATTGTATGCCGTCTAGATCCTTGATGCTTGCAATATGCAGAGACTTCAATTTGGAAAATGGGGAGTGAGTTGAAAAGGAGGGGAATGAAGAAGAAGAAAAAGAAGAAGATGAAATAGAAGTAGAAGAAATTAAGGAAGTTGCTATTGTTTGTTTCACCATCATTGACTGCTGTTGTAAAAGCTCCCTTCTGACATCAGTCAGCTTCAAATCTTCTTCAAGATTTAGAAAAAAAGGCATAGATGTCAGGTTTGGGCAATGCTCTATAGACAATTTAGAGAGACAAGGAAATGACAGGAATAATGGAAATTGTTGATTCTTTGCTGCGACTCCTTCCCTCCTCATCCTCCATCCTGTCAGATTAGGCAATTTATAGAGCGTTAATTCCTTTAGGCTAGAGAAAGGTACTGCTGAAGATGGTGCTGGTTGTCTTCCACTGCCTCCAACCAGATTGCCCCTTGAGGGTTCATGATCCCTCTCTTCTATGACCTCAAGAGAAGTTAATTCTCCAACATATAGAGTCTTGAGACAATGGAGATGACTCAATGATGGTAGATGCTGGCATTTGGAACACCTGCTTATATTAATTGCAACAAGATTTGGGAGGCACCAAAATATATCATCCTTCATCCAACTGGGAAAATTTAAGCCCATATACCCTTCAATGCCTAATAGAGCCACATTTGGGTGAGGCCTGAGGGTTTCAAGAAGTGCTTCATCATTGGCCGGATCAAAATCACCTTCTATTGGTTCCCACTGTAATCTGACAGCCTGAAGGAATCCTTTGCTTTCCAAGTTGGAAGCATTAGATTCTGAAGTATCAATTTTAATATGTCCCAAATTCAAAATTGTTAGCTCTCCTCTCAAGTTGTTTAACCCCATCAATTCACTTAGCCCGCCAGTCTTCCCCAAGCTGGCAGTGCCCTTGCCAATCACAAACAAAGGTAATGTTTGAAGTGTAGTTAACCGCCCAAGTCCATCTGGCATATGAGCCAAACTCTTACATCCACCAATCTCAAGGTGTCTAAGATTGACCAACTTCCAAATATCTCTAGGCAATTCTTTAAGGTTAACACAAGAGGAGAGCTTAAGAGTTTGCAGATTTAGTAGCCTTGTAATTGAAGTGGGCAACAGGTTGATGTCTTCGTTCCCAGAAAGATCAAGATACCTTAACAATAGCAAGTTACCAATTGAAGGTGGAACCATTTCAATCCCTGAATCATGCAAATCTAACACACGCAAGTACTTAAATCTTGAAATAAGTTTATCAATAATTGCTTTATCCAACCTTCCCTTATATTGAGTTGGCAAAAGAAACGTCCGCAACTTCTTGGCTTTAAGCAATTGGTCCAGAAGTTCCCGTGATGAATGTAAACTAGAACAAAACAAAAAATGACGAGATCTTTTATTAATAATTTCCGCCTTCATGTCTATGATGGTGCTTCCAGTACCAGCTACAAACACTGCCGCATCACGAATTAAATCATCCATTCTACAACTCAGTACATTGCCCCATTCATCTTTCTTGAACTCCAGAAATAATGAATTCCGAAGTAAACTCATAAAATACTCATCACCAACATCCTCCATGTGTTGGTTTCCATTTGAGGAATGGATGAATCCTTGGGCCATCCAAAGTTTTATAAGTGTCATCTTATCAATGATACAATCTTCAGGAAACAATGAACAATAAGCAAAGCACTCCTTCCGCTTTAGGACTGGTAAAAAATTAGAGTGTGTACTAATTTCTGAAAAAGGTTCAATAATCTTGATCCCTGATGAAGCATCTGGTCGTTTAGCAGATAACCCATTTCCCATTAACTTTATCATGGAAGGAAGGCCTCTGCAAATCTTTACAATCTCTCTACCATATTCTAATACTTCTGGTCTCAATGGCTCTCGGCCTTCTTCAAAGGCAACATGACACAATAAAGACCATGATTGCTCTTCCGACAAGCCTTTTAAAACATAGGGTGGAGTAGTGCCTGCTATTTCTCCAGCTAAGAATGACCGTGTAGTTATCAGAATCTTACTTCCTCTGTCACCACCCATCAACTCTTTTTTCAAACTCAACCATTCTACTTGATCTTCACTGCAGACACCATCCAAAACAAGCAAATATCTCTTTCCAGCAATATTTTCTCGGACGAAACTTTGCAATTTATCCATCGGAGGATTTTCAAGACTGATCCGCCTCAAATATTCCACCATTTTCTTAAGAATTAATTTAACATCAAAGACATCAGAAACCGACAAACACACCCAAAGTCGTAGGTTGAAATGGTTTTCAACATTCTTGTCTTTAAATATCAATTGAGCCAAAAGGGTCTTCCCAACTCCTCGAATTCCAACTATAGGAATGACTGAAAGGTTGTCTTTAGAATCCAACAAAACCTTTGTAATGGCTTTCATATCATCCTCTCTCCCAAAAACCAGTTCTTCTTTATCCCCTGATCTCATCACTGGAGGTTTACGTAGATCAATATTGAAGATTAACCTTTCAATTTCAATATCATTCAACCTCTCCAGAATTGCGTTTACTTTTTGAGCCATCTTAAGCCGAAAAGTGAGCTGTTTCGAGCATGAGAAGAAAATACGTACCTCTTTGTCCATTTTAGTCATCAAGTCTGTAGAGGAGACAAGGTCCAGCAAGTCCTCAGCGTCGTTAAAGGCATCTTTCAGCTTTTCGACCCAGTGGTTGAGTGCTATATCACCGGTGGTGGCGTGCTTATCCTCAGCATCAAGAAGTTGAGCTTGGGTTGTGTAGATCGTGTTCCTAAGCTTTTCAATCGCATCATCAAAATCCCGGAGCATCCTAATCTGCGAAGAAAAGCCGCCGACAACATGTTTAACGATTGCCTCTAGAATGGACTCTGACATTCCTTGAACTGAACAACGAGAGTCAGGAGTCAAGAGATGAAAGAAGAGACGTGATTGAAAACCGCAACAAAGGAAATCTCTTTTTCCTTTCTTTTTCTTTTCTTATCTAAATTTCTGTTCTATCTCCTGTAATTTTATTATTATTTTATTATTTATCATATTTAAATTGGATATAAAAATGACACTAACCGGATTGAGATAAACTGCAATCCGTAGTGTATTGCACTTAGTGCAACGGTTGAGATTGAAAGTTGTAAAAAGCAACTTTCAATCTCAACCATTCAAAAAATTTAAGAAAAAAAAAATGAAGAAAAGTAAAAAGTAAAAATTAAAGAGATGAAAAGTGTAAAAAATTTGTAAAAGGTTTGGATGAATTGCACCCCGTGCAATACCTGATCCTAATCCACACTAACCCATTTGCATCAGCTGATTCAAAGCGTTCTTATTATTTAAGTAGGACAAAGTTTAACTACAAAATTAATTGTAACTACATTGATGTGTGTCACATACATGAGAAAGCTCAAGCTTGGCTTGAATTCATGACAAGCCTAAAAAGATTGACCTTGGCTTAACTTGGCTTGGCTTGATTGATTAGTCAAGCCAAGCTCAAGCTTAATATCAAGTTCAAACTCGATCTTAGGTCAAGCTCTTGAGCTTGAGATCTTAAAAAATTATATTATCAAATGTTTAAATCTCTAAAATTAAGAAGTGTTAGGGACATATTTTCTGTAATTAGCTAGGATGGTTTTAAGACTTCAAAAAACATGTTATTCAAGTCAAGTGTTAAAACCAGGAATATTTGATCAATAAATAAGTGAAGAAGAGATGTTCGTTAAAGCTAAACAGCAATCTCGACAGAAGACTTCTATCGAGATTTAAAGTCGAAACTCGACAGAAGCTGTTTCTGTTGAGACTTACGAAATCAGAAATTCCAGATCTGATTTTCGGCCTATGCTTGTATTTTTGTATAGGATTTCTTTTCTCTCGCAACCCTAGATATATATAAGATTTATTTTAAAGGCCGTTATACATGGAGAACATATGTAGAAAGTGACCTAGTTCATTATTCTTTCTGAAGAAGCTACTGTGTCTTTACTCATAGGGTTTTGTGACCAAGGAGCTTCTTGATCTTTATAGTTGATGAACTGAAGAACTTTGCAGCCAACAACTTCTTCAAGTTGCTGGAGTTAGTCACGTATTGGGATCCGTGCACATTGGTTAGTCACGTACTAAGATTCGTGCATCAAAAGAAAGATTGCCGCTATAATACAAATCCAGTTAGGTATTAGGGTAAGGGTTCAACTGTAGGTTAGTATTTTGGGATAGACCAAAGGGTTTGGTAAGACTTCTTATACTTCTAACTGTTTGTGATTGATAATAATGGATTCTTGGGAGTGGTGACCTTAAAATCATCCGGTGAGGTTTTGCCTTGGTGGTTTTTCCAATTCATAAACAAATCACCTGTGTCAAATTTAATTTCCGCTGCATTTAGTTTAATTGGTGATTTGTTTGTGCTACCATGCCATTGCATGAAATTTGATCTAATTAATTAACTTGGGTAATTAATTAATTAATTGCAAGGGGTCAGTTCATTTTTATCCCAACAAGTGGTATCAAAGCAGGCACACTCTGATTAGGTTTTAATCTTTGCCGTGTGATCCACTGACCCCTGTTTGTCATGGATAGCAAACGGCTTATTATACCTCCTTTATTTAATGGCACAACTATGCATACTAGAAAGTACGCATGAAAGCTTTCTTGTAGTTTTTAGATGAAAAGGTCTGGCAAGCTGTGGAATTGGTTGGGTGAAGCCAAAGGAAGCACCGCCTGATTGGGATGAGGCCAAGATCAAAGCGGCAAACTTCAACAGCAGAGCATTGAATGCCCTATTCAATGCGATGACCAATGAGGAGTTCAAGAAAATATCCTCAATTGAAATTGCAAAGGAAGCATGGACCATTCTTCAAACAACCTATGAAGGGACTAAGGCTGTCAAGGATTCAAAGCTCCAAAGGCTCGCAACTAGCTTTGAGAAGATAAAGATGGAGGAGGATGAGATGTTCGATGAGTTCTATGCCAAGCTGAAGGACATAGTGAACTTAATATTCAATCTTGGTGATCATATTCCCGAGCCCAAGATTGTAAGAAAGGTGCTCAGATCTCTCCTTGAGAGATTTCATGCCAAGATAGCAATAATTGAAGAATCAAAGGACATTGACACCATTCTTTTGACAGAACTGATTGGCAACTTGCAAACCTATGAATTGGGTTTGACTAGACTTAGGAAAGAAACCAAAAGTAAGAATATGACACTGAAGGCCAAAAGTAATGAGACTGATGAGTATTCAGATGATGAAGATTTCAAGATGAAGTCCTACATCACTAGGCAGTTCAAGAAGTTCATAAAGAATACCAATGTGAAAGGTTTTGACAAGGACCGTAAGCAATCCAGTTCTTCTCAATTAAAAAGTCAAGACAAAGGGAAGAAGGATGCTAAAGATGGCGATCAATATACTATTCCCTTCGGACCAAAGTGCTTCGGATATCAAGATTTTAAACACATGAAACAAGAATGTCCAACATATCTCAGGTCGATTGGGAAAAGTAAGGCTCTTGCTACTACCTTAAGTGATACCGAGCTTGAAACTGAGTCAGATGACAGTGATAACGAGGGAATCTTGAGTGCTTTCACTGCCACAATGGATCCTACTGAGGGGATCATAGAAGCAGTGGATGAAGAAGAGGACTTGGTGGAATCCAAGTTCGATAAGATGGATGAACAGGATGACACCCATACAACCTATGCAAAGTTATACAAGGTATCTGAAAAGCATAAGAAGTTGTATAGGCAGTCTACTAAGAAGCTTAGTGAAGTGGAGCTAGAACGAGAGGAGTTGTCTACAAAGGTTGATGAAGCCAATCAAACCATTAGAGCACTGAGGTTCGAGAACAACTTCTTGACTGAAAGAACCAAGAAGCTTGAAGTAGAATTGTTCCAAGTTCGAGCTCAGTTAGAGAGGACTTCCAGTGCAAAGCTGGATGAAATGCTGAACCACCAAAAATTAGCTTCTGACAGAACCAGCTTAGGGCATGAACTCTCTAACTCTTCTCATATTGCCTCCTCTAGTAAGACTTTTTTTGTCTCACCTGCTAATAATGAAAATTTTGAGAAAAATGAAACTAAAACAAAGATAGTTAGTGAGAACAATCTAGATAAAGGCAAATCTATACTAGGAGCACCCCCTGAGATAGAGAAGAAAGAGACTAGAAACCCTAAAAGCGATGAGGCTAAAAATAAGAATTCTTAACGAAAGAAGCCACATTTTTGTCATCACTATAGAGCTTCGGGACACACTCGTCCAAATTGCTATAAGTGGTTAGCCACTCAACAGAGCAATAGTGTGTTATCATCTGGTGGTCAAGGTCAAATTCTACCATCTTTGGGTCCTCTTAAAAATGGCCCTTATGTTCCTTTCGAACTTGAACGGTTTAAATTCTTCCCCTTCACGTCTGGAACAAAGGTTCAACTTTAGGAAATGATCTTCCTCCAATTCCAAAGTGTGGAAGGAAAAAGGCTCCAAGTGATTAAGTCACTTCCTCTCTCTCTTTTGTTCTTGGATGTCTTATTTTTTTTTTTTTTTTTAGCCAGTCTAGTTTTATGCTTTGTATGTTTTTCTTTCATGTTTTTGTTTTGGTTGTTTTCAATTTTGCTTTAGTTTTTTTTTCATAATAAAAAATTTGAAAAATCAGAAAAATACAAAAACAGTGTGTGTTGTGTATATTGGTACTTGTGTACCCTGGATGGCCATTGAAACAAAGTTTTCTTATATCAATGCATAACTAAACAAGTGAGCTTTGTGGCTCGTGTTTGTGATGAGTACAATTAAGATTGTCTCTTATATCTTATACTCATATCACTCTTTTTGACGGGAAGAACTAGAAAATCTTAAGAAAAAGGCATAAATAACCATCTCACCACTAAAACCTGCCAAACATGTATAACATCTGTGTGCTTAGGCACAGCAAAATTGGGATGTTTAAGCTTACATAATTGAATATTTCTTCTCTATCTTATATGCCCATGCATGCTGTGCTTAAAAGGAAAAAAAAAATATGCAAAGAAAATAAAAGCAAAAAGAATTAAAATGCTTTTAAAATGATTGTAAGCGTGTTTCTAGGAGATGTGATAGTTATAAGAAGTACCTTGAAGGTGATAGTCCCCATCAAGCAGTTATGATTATGTGTGAGTGTATTTCATTTTCTCATATTTTAAATCTTCAAAAAATAAGACACTTATGCACTCTTGCTATGTTTCACACACAAATTCTTTGCTACTTTTGATACATGTGTAGGTATAATGTGATTTAACCATCACAAGAAATACATGTGTTGATATATGCTCACTAAACTGTCTTAACTTGTTTTGAAATATAAAATTGGTTAGACTTGTTTAGTGTGTGTGTGTGTGTGTGTGTGTGCGTGTGTGTGTGTGTGTGTGCGTGTGTGTGAGTTTTTGGATCTATGAATGCTTTGCATCTATGTTGAGTTGAGTTCTAAGAGCTTAATATGTTGATTGAATCTTTTGTTGAGTAGCTTGCTTGTTGCTTTTATCTCCTTGTGTTTTTTCCTCCTTAAAAAACTCCTTTTCTTCAAGCTCAACAGCTTCTCGACATATCCTCGATAGATTCCTTTCTACCGAGCTTGTCTTTCTCCTTTCTCGATAGATCCTCGACAGATTCTCGATCTATCGAGGAATTTTCCTGTGCTCTCTGCCTTCTCGATAGCATCTCGACAGCTTCTTGATCCATCGAGATTTTTGAGTTTCTTCTCAATAGAATCTTTACACCTTCTCGATCCATTGAGGTTTCTGGGTTCCTGCTCGACACATTCTCGGCAGCTTCTTCGATCCATCAAGAAAAATTTCTGTGTTCTCTATCTGCTAAATAGATTCTCGATCCATCGAGACACTCTTTTTGACGTCGACAGATCTTCGATAGCACCTCGACAGATTCATTTCTGTCAAGATTTAAAGCACGACAGATTCTTGATAGGAACCTCGATCCATCAAACTGCATTTTCTATTTAAGGTTGAGGCGTGACTTCTTTTTCATTTCTTTCTTTTCACTCTTGACAGATCTCACTTCTCTCTCAACTCATACTTTTTTCTCTCACTCAAATCTCTTCTCCAAAATGTTTCTCAACCCATTCCAAGCAACATCCACTTGGTAAGTGATCTGAACTCTCTCTCCTTCATGCATTTCATGCAATTAGACTTAGGGTTTGGGGTTTTGAATTTTTTTTGGGTTTTTAAGTTTTTTTTTTTTTTTTTTGTGAAATATATGTGTTGGGTTTTGTGAATCTAATATCATATGATCATGCATTGCATCCTCGTTGCATTATAACAATGTTTCATGCATATTTAGATGTGTGTGTTTGATTATTGTTGTTAAGTGCTGTTAGGTTTGGATTGGGTGACCCCCATGATGCTCTTAAATTCTCATGTCACATGTTCATGCATTTTTCATGCATACATTCTTTTCTTATCTACTCTGAACATGTGTTTCTTTTTGTTCTCTCTCGTTCTCTCTCTCTCAAATAGACTGCGTCAAGGCACCCAAACAGCGCAAATCCATTCCGGCTCGGAACCCTCTTCAAGGTTCTAGGTCATCATCTTCTTGGATTCCTCCCGTTCCCTCTCATATTCGGTTCTGTGATGAGAATGCCAAGACGAACTTCTTTGAGAACTTCCAGGCTGGTGGCGTTCATCTGGAACGCTAGGTCATTCTGTCAAATTTCTTCAACACTACGCTACCTAATGTCATTCAGACTCGGGGATGGCAATCTCTCTGTGAGAAACCCGTGAGTTGCCCCGTCATGTTTATTCAAGAGTTTTACTTCAACATACACAGCATCGATACCGCTGTACCTCAGTTTGTTACTAAATTCAGAGGTACACGTATCGTAGTTACTCCGGATCTTATATCCGAGGTACTACACGTCCCTAGGGTAGCGCATCTTAACTACCCTTGCTATGATCGTCTCTGGACTGTGTCTAGAGACAAACTCATCTCCCATTTCTGTGGGACTCCTTCTGTTTGGGGTGGTAAGCTCAACATCCCATGCTCAAGTTTCGCAAAAGGCCCGAGATTCCTTAACATGATAATGACATTCACTTTCACACCATTGTCTCACTATAACTCCATCACTGAGCCTCGTGCTCATTTTCTTCTTTCTTTGATGGAGGATCTTACCATCGACTTTCCCTCTCACTTCATCACATCTATCATTGATGTGTATCAAGACACTGCTACCTATGATATGCTCATCTTTCCTTTAGCTATCACACGGGTCATTTAGCACTTCTCCATTCCTATTCCTCTCTCTCCTCTCTTCACCATCATGGGTGCCATCAGTGCTGGTTCTGTCCGGCAAAGTGAGGCTCAACTTCGACCAAAGCGGCCACGAGTGGAGACGACCGATCCTGCAACTTCTGCTGCTCCACCCTCTTCCTTAAGTCCTTCTACCTCAGCTCCTTCTTCCTTCGCGACTGGTGGTGTGACCCTCGAGGCCACCATGGAGCAACTTCAGCAAATGCGGGCTGACTTTAGTGGTTGTTTTGACTATCTCACTGATGAGATGTGTCAGATGAACACTCGAGTAGGCCGCATTGCCCGTCGGTAGGCTCGCTTGGCTGGTCTTGCTCCTTCTCCCTCTCCTTTTCCAGAGGCCTCATCTAATGATGAGGTTGATGATGGTAAGGATGATGCTGACTCTTCCAGTGATGATGAGATGACGACCTCTTAGTGACTTGCTCTTTGTCAATCGTGACAAAAAAGGGGGAGTAGTTTTGGGTTTTTGAGAGTAGTCTTGTACTTAGGGGTAGAGTTAGTATAGGATTTTCTTTATAAGGGGAGTGTATATAGAGTATAGAGGGATGTAGTAAGGACTTTATGTATTTTCTTTTTTTCTTTATTTACATTAGCCTCATGTACCTTCCGTCTTGTGACCATTTATTTACATACATTGTACTTTACTTTCATATATGATGATGATGTATGTTTTTCTTCACCAACCTCTACATGTGTTATTTCTTTTCCATCTTTATACACGTGTCCTCATGTACGCAATCCTTATTTTTATTTCACACATGATGCCTTGATAAGTTTTGTTTAAGTGTTTCAGAAAGACAGGCTATGAAACTCTATCATGACGTGAACTCTTTTCTTGCAAAGATTTTCAAGAATTTGTAGTAGGGATAGATTTACTTTGTAATACAACTAGTGGTTATGAGTTTAGTTATTTAAGACTTCTCTCGTGATTATTTATTTTGTTGTGGTTTTGTCACGGATTGCCAAAGGGAGAGATTGTTAGGGACATATTTTATGTAATTGGCTAATCCTTTGACAAAATGCACTTTACTTGTATTTTATGGGTTTATGATGAGAATCAACAAGCATTCAAGAATCCATTGCATGTTCCAATTGGGCCTATTACTAGAGCAAGAACCAAGAAGATCAAAGAAGCACTTAATGGCCTGTTTCAAGAGATTTGGGCTGATTCTAATGCAGGACAGTCCAGGCTAGGCCCAAAGGGAGATAAAGGCATAATAAATTTAATCCAAGCTATTGAGGGCTGATCTGGCTTAATTGGGCGTTATTTATGGCGTGGATTAATGACTGATTGACTTTCCAGCTCCATATCAGTTAATAGATATTTTTCGTAATCTGGATCTTCTAATTTCAGACCAGATCTACCTTAATTTTTGGCTTTTATTATTTAGAACGTTTTTTAGCTATTTTCCTATTTTGGATCTACTAATTTCAGACCAAATCAGCTTTTATTTAGGGTTTTATTATTTAGTACATTTTTTGTATTTTGTATTTTTAGTCATGTCTTATAAATAGCATGCACTCATTGTAATAGAGAATTAATTGAATAAAAATCAAAAAAATGTGAGGCTTTGCTCTTCTCTTTGGTTCTTCAAGAACTGTGAACTTATCAGGGATTCTTCCTTGTGGCGTTCAAACTTTATACCTTTGGTTCATGATTCAATTATAATCATTGGGTCAAGGTCTGTTACTTATACTTCTAGTTTGCATTTCTCTTATAAACGTTGGGTTAGGGTTCTATCAAAATCTGAATTTTAGTGTTCTTGGGCAAATATTCCAATATTGTTTGTTGGATCTCAAAGTATGTCGATTGAGGTTCGCATCATTTGGGTTCTAAAATCAGTTTTCTATTTTTTTTTTTTTTTGTTTCCTGTTATCATCCTATCTTGTTCCTTTTGTGTTCTATATTCCTCGTTCTTATTTTGTGACGTGCACAAGGTTAAAATTGTGCACCAGGTTCAAAAAAAAAAAAAAATCGTTTTTTTTAGTTTCCGTTCTCTTAAACCAAAATATAGTTTTCTTTTGTCCCCAAATGATGCAAACCTCAATCGACACGCTTTGAGATCCAACTAACAATATTTGAATATTTGCTCAAAAAAGCTAAAATTCAAATTTTGATAGAACCCTGACCCAACATTTATAAAAGAAATGCGAACCAGAAGTATAAGTAACAGACCTTGACCGAATGATTATAATTGAATCCCTAATAAGTTCATAGTTTTTGAAGAACCAAAGAAAAGAGCAAAGCCTCACCTTTTTTTGATTTTTATTCAATTAATTCTCTATTACAATGAGTGCATACTATTTATAAGACATGACTAAAAATAGAAAATACAAAAAACGTGCTAAATAATAAAACCCTAAATAAAAGCTGATTTGGTCTGAAATTAGCAGATCCAAAATAGGAAAATAGCTAAAAAACATTCTAAATAATAAAAGCTTAAAATTAAGGTAGATCTTGTCTGAAATTAGAAGATCCAGATTAGGAAAAATATCTATTAACTGATATGGACCTAGAAAGTCAATCAGTCATTAATCCACGCCATAAATAACACCCAATTAAGCCAGATCAGCCCTTAATAGCTTGGATTAAATTTATTATGTCTTTATCTTCCTTTGGTGTCTTGCGTTAGAATCAGCCCAAATTTCTTGAATCAGCCCATTATGTGCTTCTTTAATCTTGCTCTAGTAATAGGCCCAATTGGAACATGCAATGGATCCTTGAATGCTTGTTGATTCTCATCAGTTTAAGACTTCAAGAAACATGTTGTTCAAGTCAAATGTTAAAGTCATGAAGATCTGACCAAGAAATAAGTGAAGAAGAGCTGTTAATTAAAGCTCGACCGCAATCTCGACAGAAAGACTTCTATCGAGATTTAAAGTCGAAGCTCGACACAAGCTGTTTTTTTCAAGACTTACGAAATCAGAAATTCCAGATTTGATTTTCGGCCCATACTTGTATATTTGTATAAGGTTTCTTTTCTCACAACCCTAGACATATATAAGGCTTATTTCAAATGCCGTTATACATGGAGAACACATGCAGAAACTAACCTAGTTCATTATTCTCTCTGAAGAAGCTACTGCGTCTTTATGCTTAGGGTTTTATGACCAAATAGCTTCTTGATCTTCATTGTTGATGAACTGAAAAACTTTGTAGCTAACAACCTCATCAAGTTGCTGGAGCTAGTCATGTACTAGGATCTGTGCACATTAGTTAGCCACATACTGAGATTCGTGCATCAAGTAAAATATTGCCACTACAGTACAAGTCCAATTGGGTATTGGGGTAAGGGTTCATTTGTAGGTTGGTATTTCGGAATAGGCCAAAGGGTTTGGTAAGATTCCTTATACTTGTAACCGCTTATGATTGATAATAGTGGACTCTTGAGAGTGGTGACCTTAAAATCACCTGGTGAGGTTTTGCCTCGGTGGTTTTCCCCATTTGTAAAGAAATCACCTGTGTCAAATTTAATTTTCGCTGCATTTAGTTTAGTTGGCAATTTGTTTGTGCTACCACGCCATTGCATGAAATTTGATCTAATTAATTAACTTGGGTAATTAATTAATTAATTGCAAGAGGTCAATTCATTTTTAACCCAACAAGAAGAAAAAAAAAATTAATATACTTATTTTATCATGCGACTAGTCCTACTTATGATAGCCATTATTGAAATTAAAAATTCACATAATTAAATTCATTCATTCATCATTCCTTGTCTATAGGTTTAGCAGATATTCAAAATACAATTTTTACATTCACGTTAGATGGTGAAAAACTAGAAAAATACTTGTTTGTAACTATTATGAATGAGAAAATACTAACATGTTTCATAACTTTACTTTAGTTGACTGATAGGGAAAGATCATATGTAACTATAGTCTAAAGTGGTTATTGATCAGTTTAGAAGGAAGGAAAAAATTAAGGTAATGAGTAGTGATCCCATGTTGGTCATGTCATTATTAAGATATGTGTAATAAGTATATTAAGCTAATACATATAAACTTATAAATGAGTCTATGCATGAATTCTTTTGTTTCAAGCCTAATAGCTTACGAGCTTATTCGTGAACAATTTTTTTTTTTTGCTTGGGCTCGGCTTGTTTATTAAACGAGCCTAAAACTAAGGCTCAAGCTTGGCTTATTTGTAAACAAACAAACATGAACGAGCTTTTTATCGAACCGAGCCCGAGTTGTTCATGATCGACTTGGTTCATTTACAGCCCTAGGCCCAAGCAAGGTACAGGAAAGATAAATCAGACACTACCATACCCTAAGAATGTAGCCTAAGCGAGGTACAAGAAAGGAAAGCCCTAATCTAGAAAGCTATAAACATGGTTCAAAAGAAAATGCTAAAAGAGAGAAAGAGAGAGAGAGAGAGAGAGAGAGAGAGAGAGAGAGAGAGAACCACATGGAAAGGCTAAGCCTCCTAATCTAATGATCATTACTCTTTTTGGGCTTGCTCCTTTACTTGCATTTTTGCCCTTTTTAGATTGTGTTTTTGAAGTTGTTTTCTTGCTCCAAGTGTGTACATGCAGCAAAAAAAGAAAACACAAAGCTAGTAGACAAGCATATGAGATAGAAAAAAGACAAAAAAAAAGCACTAAGAAAACAAGCAAAACAAGCAAGCAAAGAAAGGAGGCATGCAAAGGAGCAAACAAACATGTTATCAAACAAATAGATAAGAACGGGTGTCCTAGGAGGACAAGTGTAGGTTTGGATTTGGTGTCCATAGCTCCATTACATTGGAGTAAAGTCGACCCATGTGTCATCAAGCAAAGTTCCTAAAAGGGACTCGGGATTTCATGTACAAAGATGGGCATGAACTTGCACAAAATTATAGGTAGGAACTAAGCTCAAAGAACACTTAAAATTCTGCACATTTAACGTAGAGAATTATGCAATAAATTTTTTGCATTCACCAAACATTATTACTCAAACAATTTAAATAATTTCGTACATTTGAAATACGCAATTTTATGAAAACTCGCAAAATACAGCTTGTTAAACATAATTTTTTTTAAAAATTTTTCATTAAATGAACACTACCTCAAAAATTTACATAATTTCGTACAATCGAAGAATGAATTTTTTTTTGGAAGAATGCTAAAAATTCAGCAGATTCAACGTTCATTATTTTTCATCAAATTTTTCGCAATCAACTTACACTAATACTCAAAGAATTAATATAATTTTGTATGTTTGAAGTACGTAACTTTACGAAGAATGTTAAAAATTTGGCACATTCGACCTTCAAAATTTTTCAAGGATTTGCACAATAGACAAACACTATTACTCAAAGAATTTATACAATTTCGTATGTTCCACGTTTGAAATATTTTGAAGAGTGCTCAAAATTTGACATGATTAACATACATAAGTTTTCAAAACATTTTGCGCATTCAACAAACACTGTGACTAAAAGAATTAACATAATTTTGTACAATCAAAGTACACAACTTTTTGATGAACACTCAAATTTTGGCACGTTCAACCTACACAATTTTTTAAAAATTTTCGCAATCAATAAAATCTATTACTCAAAGAATTTACATAATCTTTTACTCAAAAAAATTTAAGTTTTAGGGTTTAGTGCTTTAGGGTTTAGGGTTTAAGGTTTTTTAGTGTTTAGGGTTTTTCATTTTAGGGCTTATGGTTTTTTAGGGTTTTATGTTTTAGGTTTTAGGGTTTAGTGTTTAGATTTTTATGGTTTAGGTTTTAGGATTTTTATAAAACTTGCACAATCAACAAACACTATTACTTTAAGAATTGATATAATTTCGTATGCTCGAAGTACGTCAACTTACAAGAACGCTCAAAATTCGTTATGTTCAATGTACACAATTTTTAAAACTTTATGCATTCAACGAATACTATTACTCAAAAATTAACATAACTTTTTATGTTCGTAGTATGCAATTCTTTGAAGAACGCGCAAATTTGGCACATTAAACATACATAATTTTCCAAAAAAAAAAAAAATTTGCACATTCAATGAAAAATATTAATCAAAGAATTTATATAATTTCATACGTTCAAAGTATGCAATTTTTCAAATAACACACCAAATTCCACACATTTAACGTAGAAAATTATGCAATATATATTTTGCATTCAACAAACATTATTACTCAAACAACTTACATAATTTTGTATGTTTAAAATACACAATTTTTTGAAAAACTCATAAAATATGGCTCGTTAAATGTACACGATTTTATAAAAATTTGCACATTAAACAAACATAACTACTCCAAGAATTTACATAATCTAGTACAATTGAAGTATGAAATTTTTCGAAGAACACTAAAAATTTGGTAGATTCAACGTACATAATTTTTCAACAAATTTTGCGCAATCAACTTACACTATTACTTAAAGAATTTACATAATTTTGTATGTTTGAAGTACAAAATTCTATGAAGAACGTTCAAAATTCAGCACGTTCAACTTACAAATTTTTTCATGGATTTGCACAATCAATGAACACAATTACGCATAGAATTAACACAATTTCATACATTCCATGTTCAAAAATTTTTGAAGAGCGCTCAAAATTTGGCATATTTAACATACATTAATTTCCAAAATATTTTGTACATTCAACGAACACAATTACTAGAAGAATTAACATAATTTCGTACAATCGAAGTACGCAATTGTTTGAAGAACACTCATTTGGCATGTTCAACCTACACAACTTTTTGAAATTTTTTGAAATCACCAGAATCTATTACTCAAGGAATTTACATAATTGTGGACACCTCATTTTGTACCTAGTTAATAAACTTTAGTCCCCAGTCCCAATGATGAGCTTGACATGTCTGCAAAAGGTGATTGAAGTTAGTTTGATAGTCTGGAAGTAATCACAACTCAAAAGTGCTTGAATAGCTTTGAAAAAAATACTGAAAAATGACCTTTGCTTACTATTTTGACTATAACTTTTGATCCACAAAGAATGTTTAACTAAGGATTATTTCATAGGAAAGTAGACATCCTAGGCTTCAATTGGAACATGAATTGTGCCTAATTTGGACTTATATTGAGCGAGTTATGACCGTTTGCAGTTAGGTCACCTGAATAGTTGAAATTAGGGTTTTTTGGGGAGTATGCGTATGCATGAGTCATGCATGCGTACGCATGCCCCGACCTGTTGGGGTTTATGTCCTAAAATCCAATTTATTAGCATGTCATAAATAATTAAATTGCGTAATTATATGAGACTATCTATAAATGAACTAATGGGACATTATCTTAGCCCATGAGATGCATAGTATGTGATTTATGTGATTTAGTCACAGAAGATATAAATCGCAAGTTCTTTATAAACTCAGAATGTAGTTCGTAGTCGGTGATAAAATTGGGCATTTTATTTGCGAAGACTATAACATATCAACTAAGATTATTTGTCTTGATCATGGAAATGGAGATTTCTAGTTGGTATGTTGATATGTTTTAAGAGTTAAGACATATTGAACTGGACCGCAGTGAGATTTATTATTCTCCTAACGACTTTCAAATGAATAATAAATCTCACGACTTCTATTTACATCAACTCTAAATCCTGAGAGAAGTATGGATATGATCATGAGATGTAGGTTGCTTTGATATATTAGGAGTGAGATCTATAAGTTACGGTCAAAACCTCAGTATGTTGGGCAGCCACATTTAGTGTTGATGGAACATATATTTTCAAGATGGAATTCATAATCTCTTAACAGAGATATAAAATATTCCCTTGAGATAAGTTTAATGGGTTTGGTTATTCAGAAAGTTGGGCCCAACCACTTTAATAAGGAGTTACTAAAGTATATATTTATGGAATTAGATTTCATAAATATATTATGAATAACATAAATGATTAAACCAGGTACTCAAGGATTAAGATGTAGTAATCTTCAAAGTGGCAGTCTACATTCTTGACTTTGTATTACTACGAATATTTTAATGTAGGGGTTACATGTACAATAAAGTCTTGGGATATAATTTATTAATAAGGCCTAGATGCAATTATATTCATATAGTGGTATTGAATATAATTAATGGTAACTTTGGACTTGTCAAGAGTTGACAGAAAAGCCCAAGGCCCATTGGAGCTAGAGTCTTATTTGTTCCCTTTTGGTCCCACTCTAAGCCACAAACTAGAGCCCAATTGGAATGGCCTAAAAGGTTAGTCCAATTAGATAATCAGTTGTATATAAGGAGAGAAACATACAGAATTTCAGATGTTCTAAAAGAAAGTCTTTTCATAAGTGTTTTTCATTATGATCACATGAGAATGAAATGGTTTGTATGTGAGTGTTGGACACTCCCTTTTTCTGTTCTTGTAAACTGATTGAGAGACCACACATCTTGGGCATTAAGTGGAATTAGAGTGAAGATTAAAAGTCTTCCCAAGAACTTTTGATATTTGGTTTTGAATTTCACCGCACCAAGGTACGCTTTCTTGTTCTTAAATTCTGAAACTTACATAGTTCATGTTATCAATTGCGAATTAAGTAGATCCGTTAATTTTCCGCTGCGTATGTTTTGTATGTGTTACAAACATATATTTTCCCAACAATTGGTATCAGAGCGGTCTTCAATTCGAATCTGAATAACATGTTTTGTGAGTTTTGGAATTAGAGATAATAGTTTCAAGATGTTAGAAGATTTTATATAGATTTAATTTTCTGCATGGTTGTTGAAACTATGATTTAATAAAAACTGATATTGATGTTATGATGTTGTTTAAATCTAAATTTAAGTATGTTAAATTCATCTTTAAGGCTATAGCATCAATGGAATTTTAATTTTGATATCAAATTCGGCATATCATGTTCATATGATGGTTGTTTGTTCCTGAAAAATTGTTGAAAACTGTTTGTAACTACTCTGGAAAAATTGAAAATACGGGTTTTTCGCGGGTTAGCTTCCCGTGAAGTTACTCGCGAAACAGTAACAAAAGTTTCTGTCTGAATTTTGTGTTTTCACTATTTTTCCTTATGCCTTTTTCGAGGGAAGAGCTTAGTTGCGAGATTCTCGTGAAAATACATTTGAAGGGAATTTTTAATATTTTCTAAATGTTTTCAAATGTATAAAGTATAAGGAAATGCGTAATAAGATTACACATAGTTCTAACTAAAAGACCTAATAAGATCAAAGATATTAGTTAAATAGAACTCTTAGTCCTAAATAGTTTAGGATTTGTCTTTTAAGAAACATTCTAACGAGATTGGAATTGTTGTATGATTAAAAGTCCTTAATTTATTTTAATTAGAAGTTTTAATGGGATTAAAGCTTAATTAAAAGGTATATATATTTTCTAATGAGATTAGAACTTTTTATTTAGTAAATTAAGGATAGAGTTCTATATAACTAATTTTTGATTCATTAGTGTTTAAGGAATCCTAAATAGTTTAGGACTTCCATTTTAGTTAATATTTCTAATAAGATTAGAGTCTTCAACAAGTACAAGGTTATTAGTTGTGATGGGATCACAATTATTTAAAAAAAAACCCAAATAATGAGTAGGAGTGCTGAAATAACCCTTTTGTTAAGTTTATTGTAATGTGAATAGATACCTTGTCTTGACTTCGAGTCTTGCATTCCATGCGGAAAGTATTTACTTCACGAATTACAAGGTTAAACTTCTTTGTGATTGCGCAAATGTTCGTTACGCCATTGTGACGTGACTTAGTAACATCACATTCAATTTAAACAATTAAACACATTTGATGTGTAGGGTTAATATTGTGATTATATCAATGATTTCAGGACAATCCACTTGTTTTAAAATTTCTAGTGGGAGAGAGATATAAGGATTGGATCTCACGGCCTCCATTGTCGATTCATAGTGGTGTGGGATAAACATCTCATCTTGGCCTTGAGCCTTGCGTTCCATGCGGAGGATATTTATTTCATGGTACTACAAGATTGAATTTCCTAGTTTATAGTGGTTTGATCAAACACCTTGTCTTAGCTTCGAGCTTTGCATTCCATGCGGAGGGTGTTTTTATCATGGTACTACAAAATAAACCTGTTAAAGGGATGAAATGTGGCTACACATGATTCTAAACAATGGTGTACACTAGACTAAGTGTAATGTTAACCTTCCTTCGGAGCTATGTCATTATTACTTAGAAGCTAAAGAAAAAGCGGCAAATTATTTTTGTTTGGTAAGAGTTACCATGATAGCATTAATAATGAGAATAATTATCGCCTGATCATAGTGATTGGTATGACCTCGCTTCCGAGAAATATTAATTGCAGGATTAGGTTGTCGTTGCACCTAGTATAGTATGTTTTTCGAGTTCCATACTATATGGTTATGGATGCAAAATATAATGTTCCTGTAATTATGTTCATAGTCTCAAAATAAAGTTGTCATAAATTTTGTTCTCTAGCTACTATTTAATTGAATCACATTAACTAAGAAATAATTTTGGACATGATGCTTAAAGGAGCTGAAGTACATAAATATGTTTTGATTCTGCATTGTCAAAATTTCTTATGTATGATGCATTGATGGAAGATAGCTTATAATTTGATCATAGTCTCCATTGAAAATGTTACTTTGGCTTCTATCTCAAATGTGCTACAACATGAGATGCAAGAGTTAGTACTACACTTAGACTTTAGGTTAAGTCTAAATGAGATGTTTGATTGAATCATATTGAGTGCTAAGAAAAGCTTAAGGAGTTCTAATTCTATATCATTTTATGAAAATGTTTTAATTTTAAAAATTAATTGGAATTCTTGGATGTAGAGATTAAATGTTAATCTCATATGGATATGATCCACAAGTCCTTGTTAGAATCATTTGATCAATTCAGATTGTTTTCAAAATAAATTCTTTTTATGTTATCCGAATTGATGAGTGAGTTCTACGCAATGGAAGACATCCTAAAAGCTAAAGCTAAAATGAATATGATTTAATTCAAATTCTTAGCCTGAACCGAAAGGTAAGGGTAATAAGAAGATGAATTATAATACCAAACAGTTGGACAAGCAAGTTGTCCTAGTGGTTGCCATAAGGAAATTAGACTCAAAAGCATGAGCAAAAGGAAAGTTTTTCTGTTTTGGTAAATCTAAGCATTGTCCATGATTATTTTCTTGATGGAAATTTATATGTTTTACTTTTTAAAGAGAGAGTTTCCATCCTTTGCTATTGTATGTATTTGGCAATTATGCCTAAATCTTATTAATCTAAATGATATTCAAGATTGGGGAAAGATGGGCTTTTAGAACCATTATTTTGTTATATTCACAGTCTATGAATTCTATTTAGAGGATAATAAGATCTAGGGCTCCTTTATTGTAAAGGAATAAAGTTTCACTGACTTCTTTAAGTCAGTGCATACATGAAGGATGAATAAGACTCTTTTAGAAATAGTAAAATACATGATAAGTATTTCCATTTGCTTATTTCTTTTGGAAATGTACTCTAATAATTACTATACTTTTTATAAAGTTGATTTCGGAAGTTTGTTCCTATGACATATGTCAAATCGTGGATTGGGTGAAAACCTAGTATATGATACTTCCACTTTTAGAGATGTCCAACACTTGTGCTAGAAAGGAAGTCTAACAAATTGAAATCAAAAGGTAAAAAAATATGTGTTTATGATGGGTATCCAAAAGGAATTGCAAAAGATTGTTTTGGTAGTCATAAAGAAAACAAGATGTTTGTAAACTTCAATTACAAAGTTCTTGATCATGACTATGTGAATAATCTTAAAGCAAAATGTATAATTGTTCTAGAAGAAAAATGTCAGAATTTGTTGAAAGACAACTATAAAAATACATTTAGAAATGAGATGGTTGTATTAGATACACCACAAGGTATTATTTTAGATGTATAGCTAATACATCGATACAATATCGTCGTGGGAGGATTATTAATTACCAAGTAAGTTCATACTTCTGGGATAAACTTTTGAAGTTATTCCACAAGGATATGAATTTGATCCTCGGTCCTACGTAAAGGCAATAGATGATATGAATATGGATTACTGGATCAAGGTTATGTGAATAGAATTAGATTCTATTTAAAGTCTAGAACTTGTAGAGGCACCTAATGGCATTAGGCCTATTGTTTTCAAATAGGTCTACAAGTAAATGAGATTGATAGATTTGAAGGTGCAAACCTTCAAAGTCAAGACTAGTATGCAAGTTGCTTGAATTCCATTTAAGGATTAAAGCAAGCATCTAAATCATAATATATCATCTTTGATTAAGTAATTAATTTGTTTGATTTTGATCAAGTATTAAAAGGCCTTATGTGTGTGAAAGCTATATAGAATAATAAATTTCTTAATGCATTTTAAGTTTGAAGTTCCTTTATATAGGACTATAGTCCTAAGACATATAAAAGGAGGAGCATATTAAGATGGTTCCAAATATCATATCAATAGGAAGTCTTTATGCTATGCTATATACTAGACTAAATATCTATTTTGCGGTGGGCATAGTAAGCAAATATCAATTGAATCAAAGATCACTTAATTTATTGGGAGTAAAGCATATACTCATATATCTTAGGAGAATGGGGGATTATATGCTTGTCCACAAAAGTGAGGTTTTGATTATTACTGGATGCACAAATGCTGACTTGTAGTTTGATTGTGATTCATGAAGTTGGACTTCAAGATATGTGTTCATCCTAGGTGGTGAAGATACACATTAAGTGTAAGGAATATCTAATTAGAGAGATATGAGTACTTGAGTAGTAGTAGAAAAAATAATTTATGTAATAAATCTGACTGAAACTTGTTTCCAAACCTTGTCTTATAGTGACAATGAATTACTCTAAAGGGAGAAAAGTGTCGGATATATGGTAAATTGTCTTTGAGGGCAACTGGGAGATGGTTGGGGTTTATGCCCTAAAATCCAATTTATTGGCGTGTCATAAATAATTAAATTGTTTAATTATATGAGACTATCTATAAATGAACTAATGGGACATTATCTTGGTCCATGAGATGCATAGTATGTGATTTATATGATTTAGTCACAGAAGATATAAATCGCAAGTTCTTTGTAAACTCAGAATGTAGTTCGTAGTCGGTGATGAAATTGGGCATTTCATCTGCGAAGACTATAACATATCAACTAAGATTATTTGTCTTGATCATGGAAATGGAGATTTCTAGTTGGTATGTTGATATGTTTTAAGAGTTAAGACATATTGACTAGACTGCAGTGAGATTTATTATTCTCCTAACGACTGTCAAATGAATAATAAATCTCACGACTTCTATTTACATCAACTCTAAATTCTGATAGAATAATGGACCTGATCATAAGATGTAGATTACTTTGATATATCAGGAGTGAGATCTATAAGTTACGGTCAAAACCTCAGTATGTTAGACAGCCACATTTAGTATTGATGGAACATATATTCTCAAGATGGAATTCATAATCGCTTAACGGAGATATAAAATATTCCCTTGAGATAAGTTTAATGGGTTTGGTTATTCAGAGAGTTAGGCCCAACCACTTTAGTAAGGAGTTACTAAAGTATATATTTATGGAATTGGATTTCATAAATATATAATGAATAACATAAAGGATTAAACTGGGTACTCAAGGATTAAGATGTAGTAATCTTCAAAGTGGCAGTCTACATTCATGACTTTGCATTACTACGAATATTTTAATGAAGGGGTTGCATGTATAATAAAGTCTTGGGATATAATTTATTAAAAAGGCCTAGAGTGCAATTATATTCATATAGTGGTATTGAATATAATTAATGGTAACTTTGGACTTGTCAAGAATTGACAGAAAAGCCTAAGGCCCATTGGAGCTAGAGTCTTATTTGTTCCCTTTTGGTCCCACTCCAAGCCACACACTAGAGCCCAATTGGAATGGCCCAAAAGGCTAGCCCAATTAGATAATCAGTTGTATATAAGGAGAGAAACATATAGAATTTCAGATGTTCTAAAAGAGAGTCTTTTCATAAGTTTTTTTCATTATGATCACATGAGAATGAAATGGTTTGTATGTGAGTGTTGGACACTCCCTTATTCTCTTCTTATAAACTGATTGAGAGACCACACATCTTGGGCATTAAGTGGAATTGGAGTAAAAATTAAAAGTCTTCCCAAGAACTTCTGATATTTGGTTTTGAATTTCACCGCACCAAGGTACGCTTTCTTGTTCTTAAATTCTGAAACTTACATAGTTCATGTTATCAATTGCGAATGAAGTAAATCCATTAATTTTCCGCTGCGTATGTTTTGTATGTGTTGCAAACATGTATTTTCCCAATACGACCATGCGTACACAAGATTATTTCCAGAAGCCTAGAACTTCATTTTTTAGGACCCAAAGCGTTTTTCATTGATGGGCCTCAACCCCTAGACCCTTTGGAACGTCCAAAACCCTTTAAATGAGTCTAAAAATCCTAGTTTAAACATATAAATACAACCTTATCTCCAAACTCAAACCCTAGCTAGAGAGAGTTGATTTTTCACCAAAACTATTCCAAAACTCTTTTCTAACCTTGAATCTTCTGCACTAATAAATTATGCACGTTTTTGGGTTCTTCAAAACCTCTCTTTATTGGTCTTAAGGCAGAAACTATTTTCTAATCTCTTTCAAAATCTTTTCAAGAATATCTTTTTATTTTGAGTTGTGATTACCTATGAACTATTAAATACTTTGATTCCCTTGATTATCATTCGATCTTGTTGTGTAGGTACTAAGGAGCCAGTTAAATATCAACCTAGTTGTGTTCCAAAAACAAGGTGAGTCTTTCTTCATGGCTCTTCCTTAATTTGGATTTTTATAACTTGTGTTCTTTTTGTTCTTAATTTGATTTATTTGTTATGTATGCTTAGATATATGATTTGACTTGTTGTGTCTTGCCTTGTTTTGAATGAAGAGTTGAATTAATTAATTAGAAGCATGCTAGGTTTTGTTTGATTATTGTTTGTTGTTTACTTTAAAACTATGTTTCTGGGCGTGTATGCATGTGCATGTTTTATGTATGCGTATGCATACTTCATTTATGCACGCATACTCGTGCCCAGAAACGCAGATTTAGGGTTCTTACTATCTTATTTGTTTTGCTTAGTTTTAATCACATGTTTAGGTCTTGTTGAGTCTAGTTTTCACATGTTTAGCTCTAAGGTAGTAGAATAACATGTTTCACATGCTTTAATTGTTTATTTGATAATTAGGGTTTATATCTTGAATGAACAATATGAACATGCATATGAATATGAACATGCATTGATGCATAAGTGCTGTGGTGTTGTGAGGTGAGTGAGGTAAGTCATGCATAATTACTTGAGCATGCATTTGATTTGGATTGTTAAGTTATGGTTTTTCACATAACATTTTAGTTGGCTTTATTCCATGACAAAAAATATTGTAATTGCATTAATTGATTTCCTTGTGTTTTGTGGGATTTAATAGTAATGGGTTTAGTATTAAGTTGGTGAAGATTGCTCAAGACAGTTGATCTAGAGACTGGCTCAGGACTTAGCACCCGCAAAAGGCCATGTGAGGAGCACATGTAGGAGTTCAAGAGTCAGCATACCTCACAAGTAACTCGCAACTTGGCTAACCCGCGAGTGACCCGCGAGATGTGTTGACTAGCTGGATTTTAAGTGTGACCTTTCCTCTTCTTTACCAGTACTATATATACACTCATTACCCACAAAATTGTAAGGAGGCTATTCAGAAGAAAACCCTAGAAAGGTTTCTACAACACTCACCTTGTTAGAGAGAGCTACACATCCTCAAGAGAGAATTTCTTTGTAGTCTCTTCTCTTTCCCCTTTCCGATTGTCGTATCTTGAAAGGAAATTTGTACCCAAATACAACCCACACTCATTCAGAGTGTAGAGAGTGTTTTGAAGCTTGGGAAGCTTTGGGTCTTTGCCAAAATAAGTTGCTGAGGCTTGACATTGCAATCTGGCGATATTGCAAGATTTGGAAAATTAGTGAAAACAAGACTCTGAGAAGTCCGTTGGTAACTAGAGCTTGGAGGATTCAAGTTCTTTGGATAGATTAGGCTTGAAGGGTCTTTTTGGTATCCTTGTACTCCAACTTATTCACTAGTGGATCATTTCAGCTTGGAGAGTTGCAAAGAGGTTTTTATGTTAAGTTCTTTGGTTTTCCTTTTTGATAATACATCGCCCTGTTATTTTGGGTTTACTATCCTTTTCCCTTCTGCCCTTATATATTTGCCTTGCACTTCTATGTTCATCCATGCAATTTTTGAATGCTTTGATTGATTAATTTGTTAATCTCGTATATTATGCATTACGTGTGTTAAGCATAAAATTAATCAAGCCGTAATTAAGAATTGGGGTCTAAAAAAGCTCTAGTATTTTTGCACTATTTGAGCTTTCACGTGCTATCAGAGCGGGTACACTTGTTTTGGTTTAATTACTTAACTGTGATCCTTGACCCTTTGAGTTAATTGCCATGGATAGTGCTTTGTGTGCTTCTTTGCATGTTTTGGATGATGTTGATTGTAACATGCCATGTGTTTATGAAAATGCCTCTATGAGTGTTTATCCTTATGCTTGTGATGACATGTTCTTTAGGTGGTGTTAAAATTCCAAATGTCAAACTCTTGAAGAAAAAAGTCTTTAAAATTTCATGAGAAAACTCAACAACACAAAATGATGATTTGATTGCTAAGTTCAATAAATCCAATAAATTGGTTAAGAAATACAAGAAACTTACTGAACATTCTCTTGAAAAATTAAAGGAGTTTGAATGTTTGAAAATATACTTTGTCGATGTCTTATGGCTACTCGACCACCCATCACAGTGACGCTTGTGCGCCTTTCTCTATGTCTTAGTGCGAGAATGTGGTATGAAGGTGTGTCATAAGCTCGGGTGTGTGATTGGAATCTGATTGGTTACCTAACTCTAGTTGACCAATCATAGTTTAAGAAAAATGGAATTTTTCCTAATCTAATGTGGATGGACAAAAAAAATCTTGATTCTTGAGTTTAGAAGTCTGATTATGTGTGGAGAAAGTGTTAGGCACCCCACAACGCCTATCCATAAACAATAATTTGTTTTGGTAAAATCATAATTTAATGAGATTGGCGGTTGAAAATGAGCTATTGGCATTAGCTTTTGGGGTTTTAAGAGAATTGGGCTTTGAGGTTTGGTTTTGGAATGGGTGCAGTCCCAGTTGATGTTTTCCTAGTGCATTTGGAATCGATGCCAAATTTCCACGTCAAAAATTCGACAGCATTTCGCCGCCTTATTTTCGTGGAGAAAATTCAGAAACGCTTTGCCTTAGGTGGATCATAGCACACAAAACGCTATTCTCACCAAGCTTTCATTGTGAGAATATGGCAATAAGGTGCCCCATTTTCACGATGAAAATCTGGTAGAATTTCGCGTTCAGTGCGCTATGGCGCACCAGTAGGGTTTCACGTCTGTGTATATGGCGCATATCGACATGATTGTACTGTGACGAGCTGAAGCCCTTCAAAGCATCAAGCGTGTTAATGGGCGTCGCATACATGGGGAAACCAACTTCACTCAAGTGACATGGATCAAGACAATCACACCGCTGTAGACACCTCATTTTGTACTTGATTAATAAACTTTAGTCCCCAGTCACAATGATGAGCTTAACATGACCAAAAAAGGTAATTGAAGTTATTTTGATAGTTTGGAAGTAATCACAACTCAAAAGTGCTTAAATCACTTTGAAATCGAAACTGAAAAATGAACATTCCTCACTGTTTTCACCATAACTTTTGATCGACAAAGATTTGTTCAATGAGGTTTATCTCATTGGAAAGTAGACAGCCTAGGATTCAATTTGAATACAAACTTTGCCTAATTTGGACTTAAATTGAGTTAGTTATGACTATTTGAAGTTGGGCTAACTGGGTAGTCCGATTTTCTGGGTTTTAAAACTTCATTTTAAGGGCCCAAAACATCATTATTTGATGTGGGCGGCCCATAGACCCTTGAGCATGTCCAGAGATCATTAAACAACCCCCAAAACCCTAATTTTTCCTTATAAATACTCACCTTATGCCTCCAATCAACACCCTAGCTAGAGAGAGTAATTTTTTGGCCTCTATCTTCTCTAAAACCCTATTTTCTCTTTTGAAAACCCTAAGGCAGCCCCTTAGCACGTTTTTGACAAAAGAAAAGGCCTCTCTTTAGTAGTTTTAAGGTAGCAAACTATTTTCTAATCTCTTTCAAAAACTTTTTTCAAACAATCTCTTCAAGAACATCATTTTATTTTAAGTTGTGATTACTAATGAACTAATGATATATTTGATTCCTTTGATTATCATTCAATCTTGTTGTGTAGGCACTGAGGGGCTAGTTAAATATCAATGAAATTTGTGTTCCATAGCAAGGTGAGTCTCTCTTCATAGTTTTTCCTTGATTTGGTTCTTTTATAAGTTGTGTTTTTGTTGTTCTTAGTTAATTTATTTGTTATTCATGTTAGGATGTTATATTTATCATTTTGAAGCTCTACTTTAGTTTTTGTGTTGCTAGGATTTTTGGGCTAAAACCTATGTGCACATAATCTTGGCTACGTACGCAGGCTTGATTATGCTCATGCAGGCTTGTTCATGTGTACGCATGATCCTGCCCAGAAACCCTAATTTTTCTGATTTCGTATTTGATTTCACATGCAATACTTCTGTCTTGGATAATTTTTCATATATTTGTGTTTTTAATATTCCATTTCACATGCTTGTTATTCATTCCCATGCATCTTTAAATATGATTTTTCCTTGATGATGGAGATAAACACATTTGTTTGGTTGAGTTTTTCTTGAAGTATAGATGCAATCACATGTTTGCTTGGATCTTTCTATGCCTATGTGCTACCTTGGATGTGATATGTATGGTAGTAACATGCTAGGGTCTATGGTGATATGTTATGCATAATTAGATGTATGGTAGGTTTTGTTTGTGAGCATGATAGATGTATGGTTAGGGATGTTTGATGCCATGTTGGTTGCTAGATGCATGATTAGTGTGTGTGTGTGTGTGTGTGTGTGTGTGTGTGTGTGTGTGAGTTAGATGCAAGTATTAAGTGTGCCTTTAATAGGGTAAAGACATAAGACACAATGATAGGAAGCCAACCTTAGGGTTGGGCAGTTTTGGGTGCCTAACACCTTCCTAAGACCATACCTTAACTCCGAACCCATATCGCTTGTAGTAAGATCAAAAGGTCCTTCTTCGAAAGGACGCTATATATATGGTTCCTTTACCATTCCAAAAACTAGGTGGCGACTCCCTCCATTATGTCCATTGTGGCAACTCTGCTGGGGATTGTGAGTTTAATTCCTATGTGTTCTATGTCTTAACCTTAATAGAGGCTTATCAATACTAGTTTGCACACACATCACTTGGTTTTATAGTCCCTTTTACCTCGGTTGGTGATGAGTGAGAAGATGAAAGGCTCCATTCGGCCCCAAGTCTTCCAAAGTTCTCCCACCAACTCACAATCAATGCCATCGCCTATAATGGGCTTTGAGTTCATTAAAGGTTTGCTACCAATCCACTATGGTGTCCAACTAGGGCCTCAGTTGGAATCATAGCCCACCAAGTTGTGAGGGACCTACTTATCTATCCTTTTAGCTTTAAGGAGACTACCCACACTTAGAGAGATCCTAGATCCTAGATCCTATCAAAAGAGGGTACCTTTTTATATCTCTTGTTTGTTTAACCATATATCTTGTAATCACATAATTCCAAAGGACAAATAAAAGATGTAAAGGTGAAAGGATGACCCGAGAGTTATGGTATACCCTAAGAATGTTGGGAAGAAAAAAAACAAAAGAGTTCTCAGACATAAAAGGCTTATCCCAAAGTCCAAAAGTATATCTTAACTTGAAAGGTTCATAAGACTATAGCCTAATTGCTATCATAAGCCCAAATCAAAAGGCCTTTTGAAAAAGAGGACCTTGGGCCTAAGGTAACAAGTATGTTATGGACTTAGCATTCAATATTCTTCAAAGTCCAAAATGAAACTCCCTAATCTTGGGTCTCTTCGTTGCATGCCTAGGCCTAAGATGATGAGAATTTAATGGACTTTGAGAGGAAGGCTACAATATATCTTAGCCAGAGGGCTACTTCAAAAAATTTCAAAAAAACAAAGAAGAATTTTTTTTTTTTTTTTGGCAAAAAGAAGAAAAGTTTTCAAAAAAAAAAAACATATTTTCTAAATAATTTTTTTAAGAAGTGAAATTTTCAAAAAAAGAGGGAAAAGTTTTCAAAAAATAAAAAATAAAAAATTTTGAAAAGAGAAATTCAAAAAGAAGATGAAAGATGAAAGATGATCCACAAAGCCAAGATATACCCTAAGTTTTGGGCCCATTCAAAAAAAAAAATTTAAATCAAGAGGGCCCAAGATCATGAGTATACCATAGACTTTGAAAGAAGGCATTGAGCCATAAAGTCATAACATGCCTTAGCTTTTGGGTCGAAGTTCAAAAAACTTTTTCGAAAGTAAGAGAGCTCAAGATCATGAGCATGTTATAGGCTTTATTGAAAAGATGTTGAACCCATCCGTGCTTTGTAAAAGTTTTGAAACCCTAAAACCCAAAGACATGGGTAGGCTCACCATGAGCTCAACAAGGATTGAAAGAGGAAATCTTTTTAAACCAATTGACCAAACTCTTCAACTTAGGGGCAAGGCCCATCTGAGAATGAAAGATAAAAGTGGATCAAACCTTTGAAACTAGGGGCAAGGTCCTTATGAGGGGAGAGAGTGAACATTCAAGATGGGTTTTGTAATGGGACAAGTAAAAGATTTTGATGCGTTAATATCAAAGCTTGGTCATTTTATTTCTCTAAAAAAAAAAAAGAGAAAGAAAAGATGTGGATTTCTAAATGTCATCGCTTATTTTAAACACAAGTCCAAATAAGTTTTTCATGAGAAAAGAAATTTTCCAAGGCATGATGGGCTTGCATTATAAATGGGGCATTGATCTTTGCGTTTAAATTGTTTGATGCGACCATGCTTATAAGGTCAAATAGAGCACAAGATGTGGATTAACCTTGCAAAATTCATGAACAACCTATGCTTAAGCCCAAATGAAGATGAGAGGGCGAGACGAGTGACTTGTAATTGGATTCGAAGCCCAAAGAAAAAAAAAACAAAGAAAAAGAAAGAAAGAATGTTGGGCTTGGATTCAAATGAGGAAAGATGAGAGAGTGAGAAGTGTGAATGATGTAATTGGGCCTTAAGCATAGGGGAAAACATGAATTTTGAAAGATTGATGTAGCTCATTCTATTTCTAAGTCCAAGATAATGAAATGATACAAGACTTAGAACACGAATGAGGCATACATGTAGTCCACATTTTGATGCAAGCAAGAAAAGTTGATTAAGACGTTGGGTCCAAAACTTTAAAAGACATTGGGAGCACATATTTATTTGATCAAATTTTATTTCCGGCACAATAATACGCTCTACTCAAAAGAACTTCCTTAGTTCACTTGGTTTTGATCACCTACCCCTAGTCGCCTAAAGGAAGTTAACATTATTGTACTAGAAGACATGGCTGGAGCTACTGATGAGGCAATTATCCAAATGTTGCCGAAGCAAAGGAGAAATGATAGTATGATTGGGAAATCGCCTAGATTTTTTGGAAGAAGGAAGAAGGGATAAACCCCAACAAGATAAGGAAGGTGAGAAAGATGAAGTTAATCATGGCAAGAATGGGAAGATAGACAAGATAGCTGTTGAGGCCTCCATGATAAAGGAAAAGATGGAAAAGATGTAATAAGCCTTTTGTAAGGCCTAAGGTATGGACGACTTCTTGTATACTATGGGTGGATTAGGCTCAATACCATTGGCACATTTACCTACCAAGTTCAAGATTTTTGATGTTGAAAAGTTTGATGGAAGTGGTGATCCAAGGCAAAATATTCGACAATGTTTGAGCTTGGTTGGAATTAAGGGATTGGATGAGAAACAAGCTTTACGTGCCTTCCCCATGTCTCTGATGGGAAATGCCTCGAGATGGTACTACAACTTAGATCCAAGCAAGACTAAGGCATGGAATGAGCTAGTGGATTTGTTTGTGGACCAATTCATCTTCAACACCGTGATTGATGTGACTTTAAGAGACTTGGAAACTACTAAGCAAGGTTCAATGAGACATTTTCTGAGTATATAATGAGGTGGAAGAACAAAGTTTCAAGGAACCTAATAGGCCAAATGAGAAGGATTAGATCAACATGATCATTAAGAACTTGCTTCTAGCATACAATAATAGGCTTCTGTCATCGCCTATCACTTCCTTTGCGGAGTTATGTGATTGTGGTATGAGAATTGAAGATGCCATTAATACTGGGCAGTAAGACCTAAATGAAGCCAAGTTTCAAGCCAAGAAAGTGTTCATTGAAAGACAAAAGGGTGGTGCTCTCAACAACGTGAATGTTGTTCGACCACAAAAGAGGGTGTTCGATGATCTTCAAATGCCTTTATCAAAAGTACTAGCAGTCTTGACCGAGGGGGGACACCTCAAACCACTTGATCGTACTTCTCTTCCAAATCTAGTCCCACCAAATTGGAATAGAAATGACCATTGTGCATTCCATCAAAGGATAGGACATAAGACAAATAGTTGCCTAAGGTTAAAGCATGAAGTTCAAGATTTAATAGATCAAGGGGTGATCATCAAGCAACAACCTCAAGAAATGGGCAAGTAAGAAACAAGCAAGAATGAATAAAGGGATGTTCCTAAGACATTTGATCCATGTGAACACCTTTGCTAGAGGATGAGCCATTTCAATTTTGTTGAGTCTTTTTCAATTGTCGTGTCTCCAATTTGTCGAGTCTGTTTGAGTCTTTCTCTTGTTGTGTTGTTCAGTCTTTCCATATGTTATGTTGTTGAGTCATGTTCCTTTGAATTTTCAAATCAATATTGTTTCACTTTTAATAAAAATAGCCATTCAAATACGATGTGTATCATGTGATCTCTTTTTGCTAGCTTTGAAATGAATGAATCCTTAAACCTAACACATTGGTTAATCCAAATAAGGAATCAAAAGATAAGATTGTCTTAGTTCATTCTATCATAAGGAGCAAGCATGAAAGTTAGAAAGAAGGCGAGAGATAAAAAGAAAAAAAAAAAAGGATTTCGATCAAGTGAGAAAGTACACAAAAATGAGAAGGATGAATGATGAGAGATTCCTTGAAGCACAAGACATGAGTGAGTTCAAAGATGGGAAAGAGAAATCGAATGAATAACTTGTAGTTTCACATGGATGACACTACAATGATAAGAGCTTGAAGAGATGAAAAGGCTAACCTAGGCTTGGAAAGGCTAAGCAATTAAGATTGAAGGGATGGGAGGCTAGTTTTCTGCTACCCTTTTTACAATGAGAGATTATTTCAACTTGCTAATCTTGTTGAGCCTAGATAAATTCCTTATTTATACCCATGTCAAGAGATTACCCCCTACACTAGGGGCATGTTCTTAAGAGATGGTGATTTTGTTAGGATTAGTTCCCTTAAATCCTATTGTATGATACTATGTATGACATTATATATGACATTATGTGTGACTTAATGTTGTAATTAATAAAGTTGTTTTATTATTATCTAAAATAATAGTAACATGAATATTTAGATATTATCCATGAGATGTATATTATGTGACTTAGTCACAGAAGATATAAGTCACAAGTTCTTTGTAAACTCAGAATTTTAGTTCGTAGTCGGTGATGAAATTGGGCCTTTCATCTGTGAAGACTATAACATATCAACTAAGATGATTTGTCTTGGTCATGGAAGTTAAGACTTCTAGTTGATATGTTGATATGTTTTAAGAGTTAAGACATATTGAACTGGATCGCTGTGAGATTGATTATTCTCCTAACGACTGTCAAATGAATAATAAATCTCATGACTTCTTTTTACATAAAGTCTTAATCCTAGGAGGATAATGGACCTGATCATGAAGTGTAGGTTGCTTTGATATATTAGGAGTGAGATCTAAAGACACAATCAAAACCTCAGTATGTTGAGCAACCATATTTAGTGTTGATGAAACATATATTCTTAAGATGGAATTCATAGTCTCTTAACGGAGATATAAAATATTCCCTTGAAATAAGTTTAATGGGTTCAGTTATTCAGAAAGTTAGGCCTAACCACTTTAGTAAGAAATTACTAAAGTATATATTTATGAAATTGGATTTCATAAATATATGATGAATAACTTAAAAGAATTAAACCGAGTACTCAAGAATTAAGATGTAGTAATTCACAAAGTGGCAATCTACATTAATGACTTTGTATTACTACGAATATTTTATGAAGAGGTTGCATGTACAACAAAGTCTTGGGATATAATTTATTAATAAGGACTAGAGTGCAATTATATTTATATAGTGGTATTAAATATAATTAATGGTAACTTTGGACTTGTCAAGAGTTAACAAAAAAGCCCAAGGCCCATTGGAGCTAGAGTCTTATTTGTTCCCTTTTGGTCCCACTCCAAGCCATATACTAAAGCCCAATTGGAAAGGCCCAAAAGGCTAGCCCAATTAGATAATTAGTTATAAGGAGAGAAACATAGTAAGTACATGAAATGGTTTGTATGTGAGTGTTGGACACTCTTTCATTCTCCCTTGACAAATTCATAGAAACTGATTGAGAGACCACACTTCTTAGGCCTAAGTGGAATTGGAGGGAAGATTAAAAGCGTTCTCAAGAACTTTTGATTTTTAGTTTTGAAATTCACCACACCAAGGTACACTTTCTTGTTCTTAAATTTTGAAATTTACATAGTACATGTTATCAATTGCGAATGAAGTAGATCTGTTAATTTTTCGCTGTGTATGTTTTGTATGCGATGCAAACATGTATTTTTCTAACAATTGGTATCAGGGCGGTCTTCAATTTCGAATTTGTATAACATGTTTTGTGAGTTTTGGAATTAGAGTTAATAGTTTCATAATGTTAGAAGGTTATATATTTAATTTTCTACATGGTTGTTGAAACTATGGTTTGATAAAAACTGATATTGATGTTATGATGTTATTTAAATTTGAATTTAAGTATGTTGAATTGAACTTTAAGGCTATAGCATCAATAGAATTCAGTTTTGATATCAAATTCCATCTATTATGTTCATATGGTGGTTGTTTGTTCATAAAAAACCGTTGAAAACTGTCTACATCTGCCCTTTAAAAACTGAAAATACGCATTTTTCGCAGTTTACCTTCTCGCGAAGTTACTCGTGAAAAATGCCTCTAAAGCACAAAACTTTTCACGGGTAAGCTTTACTTTCAAAACAGTCGCGAAAGTTTTTTTCTGAATTTTGTGTTTTCACTATTTTGCCTTAACCCATTTTCGCAGGAAGAGCTTAGTCGCAAGATACTCACAAAAATGCCCCTAAAGTTTGGTTTGAATTTTTTCTAAGTGTTTTCAAATGTATAAAATGCAAGGCTGTGTGTGATTAGATTGCACATGTTTACAAAATAAAAACATTTAATTTAAAACATCTAGTGGGAGAGAGACACAAAGGTTGGATCTCACGGCCTCCATTATCAGTTCATAGCAGTGTGGGTAAGCACCTCGTCTTGGCGTATATGCCTCGCGATTCCAAAGGAGGGTATTTACTTCATAGTACTACAAGATTGAACTTACCCCATTAAAGTAATGTGGGCAAACACTTCGTCTTGGCGTATATGCCTCACGATCCTAAAGGAGGATGTTTTGTTCCATGGTACTACAAGTTTAAACATTATAAGGGAGATGAAATGTGGCTACACTTGATTCTAGATAATGGTGTACACTAGACTAAGTGTAATGTTAACCTCCCAAAGAAGCTATGTCATTATTACTTAGAGGCTAAAGGTAATACGGCATATTATTAATGTTTGATAAGAGTTATCATGATAGCATTAATAATGAGAATAGTCCTCAATCATTTAATATGTTTATAATAAACTTGCTACCAAGGAATTATAAACATGGATTGGGTTGTCTTTGCATATTTTATATTATGGTTTTATTAAGGTTCCATACTATATGTTTATATGCTAAATTAATAATGCCCAGTTTACTTATAATATTCATGTATATTATTTTCAGATTTGATCGTGGCATCATTTAACCTACTTGTTATTATTCTTAATCAAAACAAACTGATTGAATCCAACTATGTTGACTGGAAAAGAAATTTGGACAATGTTCTTACAGCTGAAAAGAACAAATATGTGCTTACTCAACCTTGTTCTAACTTTCCTTCATTAGATGCTCCTCCTGAGGTAAAACAGTGATATGATCGTTGGCAAAAATCTAATGAAATGGCCAAGTTGCTACATCCTAGCATCTATTTCAAATGTTCTACAACATCAAATGTAGGATGTAGAAATAACTTTGGAAATAATGCTAAGTCTGAAGGAGATGTTTGGTGAGCATGGCCATTCTGCAAAACAAGAAACTATGAGGCAAATTTATAATACCAAAATGACTGAAGGCACTTCAGTAAGGGAGCATTGTCTTAAGATGATCTCCAATCTGAACACACTGGAAGTTTTAGGTGCCAATATTGTTGGAGAATCCCAAGTGGATATGATACTCCAGTCACTATCAGAATCATTCAAAGAATTCAGACTCAATTATAATATGAACAAAAAGATTTATTCATTGTCTGAATTAATGAATGAATTGGTAGCGACAGAAGGTATTCTTGGTACATCCAGTGTTGATGCTAATATGGCTGAAGCTTCTACTTCTTAACCTAAGTCGAAAAGTAAGGGTAAAAAGAAGAAGATGAAGAAGAAAAACTTCACCAAGTAAGATGGTAAACAAATTGCCTTAAGAGTTGCCGACAAAGGAAAGAAAATCAAAGGAAAGTGTTTACATTGTGGTGAGAAAGGACATTAGAAAATGAATTGTCCAAAGTTCAGGGCTGCCAATAATAAGGGTATGAAAAGTTCATTCCTCCTTGAAATATGCTTGGTATAAAATCTCATGGATTTCTGGTGTGTGGATTCAGGCTGTACTAATCGTATCTGCAATTCTTTGCAGGGGTTCCAGGAGACTAGAAAGCTTAATAAAGAGAAATTCTTTCTTACTTTGGCTGATGGGAGTAAGATTCCAATTGTAGCTGTTAGAGTTTTTAATTTATGCTTTGAGATTTTAATATTGGAAGACTGTTTGTATGTACCTAATGTTCGTAGGAATTTAGTTCCTGCAACTTATTTAGGTACACATGGATATTGTGTTATCTTGAAAAACAATGTCGTAATAAAGAAGGGTAAAATGTTTATCTATTCTGGGAACATTGTTGATGGTCTTTATATTTTAACTCCTGGTAAGCATGAATTATACAATTTTGAATTAGATAATAACTCTCATGTAAAATCATTAAAAAGAAAGTTTCTTTTTACTAATGAAGCATATCTTTGGCACTTGCTTCTAGGTCATATTAATTCAAATAGAATTCAAAGACTGATCAAAGATGGTCTTTTAGAGCCATTGGATTTTTATGAATTTTCAGTTTGTGAATCTTGTTTGGAGGGAAAAATGAACAAATGACCTTTTAATGCAAAAGGTAGAAGAGCCCAAGAGTTGCTTGAATTAGTTCATACGGATGTATGTGGTTTTATGTCAACCCAAGCAAAAGGAGGTTATGAGTATTTCATCACTTTTACCGATGATTAATCAAGATATGGTTATGTGTACCTCATGAGACGGAAGTCCAAAACCTTTGAAAAGTTCAAAGAGTTTAGGGCTGAAGTTGAAAAATCAATTAGGTAAACACATAAAGGCCATTCAATCTGATCGTGGTGGTGAATACCTTCTTAGGGATTTCATGGATTACTTAACTCAAAATGGGATTGTATCCCAATTGAATGCACTTGGAACTCCCCAACAGAATGGTGTAGCTGAGAGAAGGAATAGGACTCTTTTAGAAATGGTTAGGTCCATGATGAGTTACTCAACTTTACCAGTTTCTTTTTGGGGATATGCACTAAAAACTGCAATGCATATTTTGAATTTAGTTCCATCAAAATCTATTCCCAACACACATAAGGAATTGTGGAATGGGCGTAAGCCTAGTATGAAATATCTCCACATTTGGATATGTCCAGCACATGTGTTGAAAGAAAGGTCTGATAAATTGGAAGCTAAAACTGAAGTATGCATGTTTTTAGGATATTCAAAGGAAACAAAGGGTTATTTATTCTATAATCATAAAGATAACAAAGTATTTGTTAACACACATGCCAAATTTTTGGAGGATGATTATGTGAATAATTTTAACCTAGAAGTAAAGTTGTTTTGGCTAAAATAGATGAATCTATAGTTGAACAACCAATAGATGAAATTAGGGATGATGTGGCTGTATTGGATACACCACTAGATCCTACTTATGAGATATCTAGTACACAGGTGCCTCATCGTAGTGGGAGAATTGTTCGGCCTCTTATAAGATTTATGTGTTTGGGAGAAACTTATGAAGCTATCTCATAAGAGGCTGAATCGGATCCCTACACTTATGAAGAGGCAATGAATGATATAGATACACATCATTGGGTCAAAACTATAAAATCTAAATTAGATTTTTTGTATTCCAATCAAGTTTGGGATCTTGTAAAGGCGTCTAACGGCATTAAACCTATTGGCTGCAAATGAGTTTATAAGAGGAAGAGAGGGATAGATGGAAAGGTTGAAACCTTTAAAGCAAGGCTAGTGGCGAAAGGGTATACACAAAAAGAAGGTATTGATTATGAAGAAATTTTTTCACCGTAGCAATGCTTAAATCTATTAGAATTCTCTTATCCATTGCTGCTCATTATGATTATGAGATTTGGCTAATGGATGTCAAGACTACTTTTCTAAATGGAAATATTGAAGAAGAAATCTATATGATGCAACAGGAAGGTTTCATAGCAAGGAACCAAGAGCATATGGTATGCAAGTTGAAGAGGTCCATTTATGGACTTAAGCAAACATCTAGGTCATGGAACATCAGATTTGATCACGCAATCAAGTCATTTGGTTTTGAACAAAATCTTGATGAACCTTGTGTGTACGAAAGACATCAAGACAAAGTAGTAATGTTTCTAGGGATCAAGCTTTGGTGAGATCATAAGAATAAGATGTTAGGCTTATCATAAGCTAGATATATATATATATATATAAAAGGTTCTAGAACAGTTTAGCATGCAAAACTCCAAGAAAGGATTACATCCTTTCAGACATGGAGTCCCTCTGTCTGATAACCAAAGGCCTAAGACTCAAGAGGAAGAAAATATGATAAGACAAGTTCCTTATGCTTCTGCAATAGGAAGTCTCATGTATGCCATGCTTTGTACTAAACCAGATATCTATTATTCAGTTGGCATGGCAGCCGATATCAATCAAATATAAGACCAAAACATTCGCAAGCTGTAAAGCATATTCCCAAGTATCTACGGAGAATGAGAAATTATATGTTTGTTTACCGATGTAAAGATTTGATTCTCATTGGCTATACAGATTCAAATTTTCAATCAGATCTTGATTTCAGAAAGTCCACCTTAGGTTGTGTGTTCACTTTGGGAAGTGGAGCCATAAGTTGGAGGAGTGTTAAGCAGTCTTGTATTGCGGACTCCACCTTAGAAGCTGAATATGTTGCTGCTTGTGAAGTGGCAAAGGAAGCTGTTTGGCTCAAGAAATTCCTTTCTGATCTTGGTGTTGTGAAAATGGAGCAAGTTCCCATCACATTGTTCTGCAACAATAGTGGAACGGTTGCACAATCCAAAAATCCAAGGAATCATAAGAAAGGAAAGCACATTGAGAGAAAGTACCACATCATTCGAGACATTGTTACTCGTGGAGATGAAATAGTAGCAAAGATAGAAAGTACAAATAATCTAGCAAATCCCTTTATCAAAGCCTTGCCTCAAAGGACTTTCGAGTCACATTTGGAAGGAATGGGAGTTAGATTAGTGCACAATAGTCTTTAGGGCAAGTGGGAGATTGTTAGGATTAGTTCCCTTAAATCCTATTGTATGATGCTATGTATAACATTATATATGACATTATGTGTGACTTAATATTGTAATTAATAAAGTTGTTTTATTATTATCTAAAATAATGGTAACATGAATATTTGGACATTATCATATAGTCCATGAGATGCATAGTATGAGATTTAGTCACAGAAGATATAAGTCGCAAGTTCTTTGTAAACTTAGAATTTTAGTTCTTAGTCGGTGATGAAATTGAGCCTTTCATCTGCGAAGACTATAACATATCAATTAAGATGATTTGTCTTGATCATGGAAGTGGAGACTTCTAATTGATATGTTGATATGTTTTAAGAGTTAAGACATATTGAACTAGATCGCTGTGAGGTTTATTATTCTCCTAATGGACCTAATCATAAAGTGTAGGTTGCTTTGATATATCAAGAGTGAGATCTAAAGACACAATCAAAACCTCAATATGTTGGGCAACCATATTTAGTGTTGATGGAACATATATTCTCAAGATTGAATTCATAGACTCTTAACGGAGATATAAAATATTCCCTTGAGATAAGTTTAATGGGTTCAGTTATTCAGAGAGTTAAGCCTAACCACTTTAGTAAGTAATTACTAAAGTATATATTTATGAAATTGGATTTCATAAATATATGATGAATAACTTAAAAGGATTAAACCGGGTACTCAAGGATTAAGATGTAGTAATTCACAAAGTGGCAGTCTACATTAATGACTTTGTATTACTATGAATATTTTATGAAGGGGCTGCATGTACAATAAAGTCTTGGGATATAATTTATTAATAAGACCTAGAGTACAATTATATTTATATTGTGGTATTAAATATAATTAATGGTAACTTTGGACTTGTTCAGAGTTGACAAAAAAGCCCAAGGCCTATTGGAGCTAGTCTTATTTGTTCCCTTTTGGTCCCACTCCAAGCCACATACTAAAGCCCAATTGGAAAGGCCCAAAAGGCCAGCCTAGTTAGATAATCAGTTATGAGGAGAGAAACATAGAGAATTTTCGGTAAGTACAGGAAATGATTTGTATGTGAGTGTTGAACACTCTCTCATTCTCCTTTGGGCAAATTCGTAGAAACTGATTGAAAGACCACATTCTTGGGCAGAAGTGGAATTAGAGTGAAGAATAAAAGTGTTTTCAAGAACTTATGATTTTTGGTTTTGAAATTCACCACACCAAGGTACACTTTCTTGTTCTTGAATTTTGAAATTTACATAGTGCATGTTATCAATTACGAATGAAGTAGATCCGTTAATTTTTCGCATATGTTTTGTATACAATGCAAACATGTATTTTTCCAACATATTTGAAAGCACTAGGGCCATACTAGATATTGGAAACGATCAACCCTATACTAGGGGCAAATTTTGTGGATGAATGATGGTGGGATGTGAGGATGATTTATAAGTGAAAGGATACCCCTTTTCCTAACAAGGGGCTTGGAAAAAGAAAAAAAGAGAAAAGCAAAGAAAAGAAAAAAAAGTAGAAAAGAAAAAAGAAAAAAGAAAAAAAAGGAAGAGATAGAAGAGAACAAGAAAGGAAAAGGAAATGGAAATGAGAATCAAAATGGACAAGGAAAATGGATGAAACCAATGCAAGCACGAGATAAGTAGTAATCCTTGGCAATTAGGATACCCTAAGAATAAAATTGAATTTAAGCCTTAAATACCCTTTCTTTCTTAATCCTTAGAATCCCAGCCTCATTACAATCCATAAATAAGTCTTCTCTGATCAATTGGGATTGTTTAGCCCTGCAAATTTTGGAAAACCTAGCCTTAATTGTGAAAAGAAAAAAAGAAAAAGAAAGAAAATAAGAAAGAAAAGAAAGAAGAAAGGCCCGCTATGTTGAAAACCTGAAAAGGAAGCCTAGGCAAAAGTTAAGGCACCTTGAAAAGAAGTGAAGAGGAGCAACAAGGAAAATGGTAAACTCACTCCAAGCTAGGGGCAAATCATGAATGGGAATGACAAAGGAATGAACATACAATGGAAGATGAGACTAGTTCCAAGCTAAAGCAACCATGATGAGGAGAAAAGTGACCATACATGGGAGATGAGTTGATCTAGGAAAATACAAGAAGAGGGGAATGAAAGAAGTGAGGTGTGCATGTTAAAACAATGACAATAAGTTGACTAGAGGTGATCAAATTTTAAATTTGTATTTGGACTAATCAATGAAGATGGTAGGTGATTCATGCAAAACTAGTTCAAAGAGAATATACATTGGTGTGTAAAGTCGTTTGAATATATGATCCCTTGTTTTTACCTCCTTTCTTCAATTCCTCCAAATTTTCTTCAAGGTCCTCTTTGTATTCAAATCATGTTGTGCTCTACTATCTCTAAACTCTTGTTGTATTCAAAACATCTTTGGTCTAGAGTCTCTTCCAACCTGTTGTGTTCATAAATATTCATTGGTCTCAAAATTTGTATCGTGTTTAGAACTTCTTTAATCTAGAGTCTCTTTCAACTATCTCTGATCTTTATCTAGAAGTGTTAGGGATTCTAGAGAATTAATGGTCATTCAATGGCAAAAGGTGCATAAAATAAAAATGAATGAATGATGTGTTGAGTTAATATGTTCCCCCATAAAAAGAAAAGAATGCAATGAACTCATAGCCTAATTAACTCTTCTTTTGCTATTGCTCTAAAGAAACAATGCTTTTTTAGAAGTAAAAAAAAATGGGAAAGAAAATTTTAAAAAAAATGTGAGATGTTGAAAATAAAGAAAAAAAAATGATGAAAGATGAAGATCTAAAAAGAAATGAGGAATTGGAAAATGAGAGAAGAAAAAGAAAGGATGGAGGTGAAGAGAAAGAAATAACTGGAAGAGAAGAAAAAAAAAGGGAAGGAAAAAAGAAAAAAAAAAAAAGATGAGTAGCAAGAAAGAAAAGATGAGAATAGAAAAATAAATGATGAAAAGAAAAAGAGAAAATAAATGATGAAAAGAAAAAATGATAAAAAAAAAAAAAGAAGAGATGAAGAGAAGATTAAGAGGTATGAGTGAGACGTTGTGATTGGTTCAGTCCTGATGTATTCGGACCTAACCTGATGTGACTCGTTGTGATTGGCTCAGTCTTGATGTGTTTGGACTTAACCTGATGTGACCCACTATGATTGGTTCAATCCTGATGTGTTCGGACCTAACCTGATGTGAAACGTTGTAATTGGTTCTGTTCTGATATGTTTGGATCAAACCTGATGTGACCTATCATGTTGATTTGACCTAATTGTTGTGAAAATTTAAAAGATTCAAAAAAAAAAAAAAAAAAAACTCAAAGTTCCAAAGAGGAGTTCAAAATTTCAAGAGGATGTTGCTTAAGAAGAAAAATTCATAGTTCGAAAGAGACTTTCAAAAAAATTCAAGTGAGAGATTAGCACTTAAGAAGAAAGTCATGAATTTTAAAAGTTTAAGGAGAATTTCAAAAGAAAGATTTCAAGTTTCAAAAATCCAAGAAAGATTTCAAAAATGGAAGGAAGTTTTAAAGATGGATGGATTTGAATAATGAATTTCTTAAATGATTTTGATTTCCTTAAATAATGAATTTTTCTAGAAATAAATGATGTGTGTCTTGAATGATGATTTCCTTGATGTGTGATGATGAGTCTTTTGAGTTTTTTTATGATAATATTATGTTGCGTTGGTGTGCCATTGATGTTGTGTTGATGATGTGTTGATGTGTTTTTGGCTTAGGATAGTAGCCATTCTTGTTGTGTTCATAATGTCGTATTGATGTTGTGTTAATGTGTTTTTCGCTTAGGATAGTAGCCATTCTTGTTGTGTTCATGATGTCGTGTTCTTGTTGTGTTTATGATGTGTTAATGTGTTTTTGCTGGCTTAGGATAGTAGCCATTCTTGTTATATTCATGATGTGTTGTTGATGACATGATGAGTTTTCTTTTTGGCATAAGGTAGTAGCTGCTTTTGTTTGTTTTCCCCTTTACCCAAGGTTCTAGATAGTGAACCAAGGAGAATAGGGACCCGCAGAATCAAGCAATTGGATTTTGCACCCACTCCCCATGTTTGCTTCTTTGCTTGCATGTTTGTGTGTTTGTGTCGTGTGTGTGTGTGGACTTAAAGTTTATTAACCTATAAAATGGTTTGTCTCTTCAGGCTTTTGACTACATTTACGAAGCAAGTATAGTCAAAAGAGGGGCATCTGTAGACACCTCATTTTGTATCCGGTTAATATACTTTAGTCCCCGGTCCTAATGATGAGCTTAACATGTCTACAAAAGGTAATTGAAGTTATTTTGATAGTTTATTCACAACTCAATTGCTTTGAAATTGATATTGAAAAATGACATTTGCTTACTGTTTTGACCATAACTTTTGATCCACAAAGAATTGTTTAGTAAGGTTTGTTTCATTGGAAAGTAAACATCCTGGTATTCAATTTGAACACAAATTTTGCCTGATTTGGACTTAGATTGAGTGAGTTGTGACTGTTTAAAGTTTGGCTAACTGGGCAGTCCGATTTTCTAGGTTTTAAAATTCCATTTTAAGGGCTGAAAACATCATTATTTGATGTGTGATGAGAATTAACAAGCATTAAAGGATCCATTGCATGTTCTAGTTGGGCCTATTACTAGAGCAAGATCAAAAAAGATCAAAGAAGCACTTAATGGACTAATTCAAGAGATTTGGGCAAATTCTAACACAAGACTCTAAGCTTAGCCCAAAAGAAGATGAAGGTGTAATAAATTTTATCCATGCAAATAGAGCTAATCTGGCTTAATTGGGCGTGATTTATGGTGTGGATTAATGGCTGATTAACTTTCCAGCTCCATACCAATTAATAGTTATTTTTCATATTCTAGAGCTGCTAATTTCAGACCAAATTCACCTTAATTTTAGGCTTCTATTATTTAGTACATTTTTTTATATTTTCCTATTTTCAGTCATGTCTTATAAATAGCATGCACTCAATGTAATGGAGAAGGATGGAATAAAAATTACAAAAAAAAATATGAGATTTTGCTTCTTCTGTTGATTCTTCAAGAATTGTGAACTTATCAAGGATTCTTCATTTTGGAGTTCAAATTTTATACCTTTAGTTCATGATTCAGTTATAATTATTGGGTCAAGGTCTATTACTTATACCTTTGGTTTGTTTCAATTATAAATGTTGGGTTAGGATTTCTATCAAAATCTGAATTTTAGCTTTCTTGGGCAAATATTCCAATATTATTTGTTGGGTCTTAAAGCGTATTGATTGAGGTTCGCATCATTTGGTATTAGAGCAAGATTCAAAAATCAGTTTTACAATCTCTTTATCTTTTGTTTCCTTTTATCATTCTATCTTGTTCCTTTTGTGTTCTTTATTCTTTGTTCTTATTTTGTGACGTGCACCAAGTCAAAATTGTGCACCAAGTTCAAAAAAAAATGTTAGGACATATGTGGAACTTGTTAGAACATATGTTATTGTAAATTGGTTAATCCTTTCACAAAATGCACTTTACTTGTAATTGGGTAGATCTAAGATGTGTTTAATATTTCAAGGAACAAGAGTTTAAGTTTAGTATTGAAGCCATGTAAGTCTGTCCAAAAATCAAGTGAAGAAGTTCTATTCATTAAAGCTCGACAGATAAATCTATCGATTTTTAATGTCTAATTCTCGACAGCTCTTGACAGAAGCTGTATCTATCGAGAATTACGAAATTCAGATTTCTAGACATATATAAGGATTATTTTAAGGGTCGTCAAAGGTGATACAACTTGATGCAAAGTGATTATTCACCAAAATTATGATTGGAGACAATTTGCCCTAGTTCATCTCTTGAAGAAGTTGTTGCGTCTTTGCACCAAGGGTTTCGTAACCAAGAAGCTTCTTGATCTTCATCGTCTGGATGAACTGAAGAACTTTGCAACTAACATCTTTCTCAAGTTGGTGTGTTAGTCACGTACTAGGATTCGTGCATTGATTGGTTAGTCACGTACTTGGAGCTGTGAATTGAAAGAAGAGATTGTCACTACATTACAAGTCCAATTGTATATTGGGGTAAGGGTTCAACTGTAGGTTGGTATTAGGTACTGTGATTCATTTTACTTGCAACCACTTGTTTTGATAATAGTGGATTCTTGGAAGTGGTGACCTTAAATTCACCCAATGGGGTTTTGCCTCGGTGGTTTTCCTCATTCATAAACAAATCACCTGTGTCAACTTTATTTTCCTCTGTATTTAACTTAGTTGGTGATTTGTTTATGCTACCATGCTTATTGCATGTAATTTGATGATGCAAAAAATCAGCAGTTCAGTTCCTCGTCGTAACAGATGGACGAAGCTATGATTGGGGTCATCTCTGTTGGAGGAAAAACCTACAAAATGAACTGGGTGGAAGAGTAACACGCTGGTGTGGCGTTAGCCAAACCACCTTCGATGCTTAAGTTAGTAAGGGAGAAAGATTTTAGAGAGAAATAGACAAGAGAGTCATTTTTGTTAGGACATATGTGATTTGATGTTAGGAACATATGTCACTATTTTGTTTAGTTGGCTAATCCTTTAACAAAGTGCACTTTACTTGTAATTGGGTAGATCTAAGATGTGTTTAATACTTTAAGAAATAAGGTTTCAAGCTCAAGTATTAAAACCATGCAAGTCTATCCAAGAATCAAGTGAAGAAGTGTTGTTCATTAAAACTTGACAGCTAGCTCGACAACTAGTATCTATCGAGACTTAAAATAGCTGTTTCAGCCTGAATTTTCATCCAATCCGTGAATGTATGTTTGGGCTTTCTTTTCTCACAACCCTAAACATATATAAGGATTATTTTAAGGGTTGTCAAAGGTTGCGTAAGTGTAAAGCAAAGTTTTCTTCATGCAAATTGTAACCAGAGACAGAGTTTACCCTAGTTCATCTTTCTTTTGAAGAAGCTGATGTGTTTTGTACACCGTAGGGTTTTGTGACTGGGATCCGCGCAATTGGTTAGTCACGTATTGGGAACCGTGCATTGAAAAAGAGAGATTGTACTACAGAACAAGTCCAATTAGGTATTGGAGTAAGGGTTCAACTGTAAGTTGGTATAGGGTTCTAGGATTCCTTTACTTGTAACCGCTAGTTGTGATAATAGTGAATTCTCGAGAGTGGTGACCTTAAAATCACCCGATGGGGTTTTTGCCGTGTAGGTTTTCCTCATTCGTAAACAAATCACCTTGTCAATTTATTTTTCGCTGCATACTTAGTTTAATTGGTAATTTGTTTGTAGGGGTGTAATCGGTTCGGTTCGGTCAGTGTTGGGGGCAATTTTTGCACCGAACCGAAAATTTCGGTTTTAAATATTCAACTCCAAAATCGATTTGTAAAGGATGAACACCGGACCGACCGATTGCAATCGGTTTCGGTTTAGCTCGGTCGGGTTTCGGTGTTTAGGATGTGAGAAACTCATAGCAAGAAGACAAACCATCCAAAAGCATTTGCTTCATTTGTATGCTAACATATTCTAGAATAGCATAAATTCAACAGACCAAAAAACCCAAACTTTTTTTTCATAAAGTCTCCCATAAAGTTTCAATCTTTTTTTTTTTCCTATAGAGTCTTCACAACCAACTAGACCCTCAGACTAAAAACAATAAGGAAACAAGATAAATGATTTAAGAAGAGAAACACACATACAAGAGCCATAGTCAGCAGTCAAAGTGGCCACCATAGTTGTCCTTTTCACAAGCTTGTCTGTCTATGGGATTGGGATTTGTTGAAGCAGTGGACGAGGTCCCACATGGTTTGGAATTTACGAGCACGAGCGAGGGATTTGATGAGTTCTTTGAACTCCAGAAAGGTGGGGTGGTAGTTGGGCTGAGTTAAGGCCCAGTTGAAGAAGCGGTGGGAGTCGGTGGCGGAGGAGGAGCAAGCACAGAGGACGTGGAAGACGAGCTTGTAGGTGACGCGGAGGGAGAGCTTGTTGAGGGTTCACTCCAACAAGCTCAACTTTGCACATTACGGACTGAGAGAGAGAGAGAGTCGGCGCAAAAGGAAATGAAGTTAAGGATAGAAGATGGAACTCAAAGTCTCAGATAGAAGAAAAGAAAAGAATGAGGGTGAGGGTAAGGGTGTGAGGTGGCTGAAGTGAAATGTAAAGAGTAGGTTTTTTTTATGTTTTAAGTTGATGTATAAAACGACGTAGTTTTGTAGGAGAGAAAAAATTAAAATGTTTTTAGCAAGGTTCTAACCTGAGGCATGTAATAGCCACACGCGTGTCTTACCACTAGACTAGTGGTACACATCTGGAAGTATTTTGTACATAGTTATATTTAATACAAATCGGTCGGTTTCGATTCGGTTCAAACTTTTATTTTCTGAACCAGAAATCGAAACCGAAAATTTCGGTTTTCATTTTTGCAAACTGAAACCGAACCGCACCGAAACCGAATCGAAATTTTGGACACGGTTTGATCGGTTTCGGCCAGTTTTTTCGGTTCCTCGGTTTTTTGCACACCCCTATTTGTTTGTGCTACCACGCATCTTGCATGTTAATTTAATTAATTAAAAAACTTGACTAATTAATAAATTAATTCATCACAAGCGGTTAATACATTCTTGGCCTATCAATTTCATAGAGTATTTTATATGTACCTTTTATTAGCTTTTACCTTCTCCTTTTATAGTTGAGTGCCTAATAAATGGGCAATGAATTTTGTATTTATGTTAAATGGCTAGTGCATTACAAAATCTTTGTCTGAAGTTCACAGCTCATTCTGTGACCATTGCTCCGTCTGTTACGTGTTGTCATCAATGAGCGTAATAAATGCCTAACATTGTCTCTTGGTTAAAGACAGGATTGTCTAAATGACAATCGTAAAATTTTGACTCATCAGCTGCCCCCTTGTTCGAATCTTTGTCTGTTAGACGAGATGAGAACATATTCGTCTGACTTTTCGTATTCCGTGTACTGCACATTTACGACAAGTTGATTTTTGAGTAGTTGAGTGCCACGTGTATGGTCAGGATGCGTTCGACGTGCAGACATTTCTCAGTTTTCCCGCATGTGCTTTGGCCACTTATTTCGCATTTTTCCTTCTTGTTTCCTTTCTTCTACAATCTTTCCTTGTTCAGTATTTATTCTAGGTTTGTCTCTCCTTCAAACTTCCTTTCTTTGTCCTGCATTCCCTGGTAAGTTCTTCACGCTCTTGCTTCTTTTCCTGTTCTTCCATGGTAGATTACTCTGCTGTTAGGGTTAATTATCCTTCAATAGCTTTTCTTTTTGCTTGCCTAGGTTGTTTACTCGAGTCTGTAGAGGCAGAGTGATGTATGACACAATTTACTATTTAGTTATTGTAATTTTTATTTTTTTTTATTTTTATGTAAAAAACGTTATTTTAGGTTTAGGTGATTTATTTCCTTGTTTTTAGGTGCATTTAATGTTTTTTTAGGTCAAATTTGATTCTTGATATGGTTAAGTATCAATTAGGAGTTATTTTATAATATATTTTATTGTCTGTCAAGTTTTATGGAGCCCTTAAATAGGCTCTTAAGTCTGTAAACGTTTTTTTATAGATTATTGAATAAAAATCAAAAAAAGGTGAGTCTTAGCTCTTCTTTTGGTTCTTCAAGAACTGTGAACTTATTAAGGATTCTTCCTTGTGGCGTTCAAACTTTATATCTTTGGTTCGTGATTCAATTATAATCATTGGGTTAAGGTTTGTTACTTATACTTTTGGTTCACGTTTCTCTTATAAACGTTGGGTCAGGGTTCTATCAAAATCTGAATTTGAGCTTACTTGGGCAAATATTCCAATATTCTTTGTTGGGTCTCAAAGTGTGTCATTAAGGTTCGC
>CM066162.1:56439529-56472029 GCA_033629205.1 Lithocarpus polystachyus | reverse complement strand
GTCATCCAACCTAGGGATAAGATGTCTATACTTTACTGTAATGTTGTTGATAGCCCTGCAATCAGCACACATCCTCCAAGTTCCATCCTTCTTAGGCACAAACAGCACCGGCACCACACATGGACTCATGCTCTCTATCACATGTCCTTTGGTCAGCAACTCCTCAACTTGCCTTTAAAGTTCTTTTGTCTCCTCCAGATTACTCCTATAGGCTGGTCGGTTAGGAATTGTGGTACCTGGCACAAAATCAATTTGATGCTCTATTCCTCTAATAGGTGGCAATCCACTAGGCACATCGTTAGGAAACACGTCCTCATATTCCTGCAATAAAGAAACAATAACACTAGGCAAAGATTCGTCAAGTTCATTAATATTAAAACATACCTTTGACATCACTCGCCTTAGCATAAAAACTCCCTTATTTTTTTGTTTTTCTCTATTTTATTTTCACTCTCTTTTTTCTGTTCACTCTCTTTTTTCCTTTCACTCTCCTTCTCATCATCTTTTTTTGAACTCTCAGCCTCACAATTTTGTTTCAAGTCATTCTCTTTTTTTTAATTTCATTTGATCTTCATACGCTTGTCTTGCAGTCAACGATACAAGAGTAATAGTTTTATTGTCTTTTACAAAAGAATACTTGATCTTGAACCCGTCATGATTGACCTTCTTGTCAAATTTTCATGGCCTGCCCAATAAAATGTGACACGTATGCATTGGAACAACATGTCATCCTTGTACCTCCCAATTGAAAAAGAAACCAGTACTTGCTTATTTACCTTAACCTTTTCCACAATCATTCAACCACTGCAACTTATATGGTTTAGGGTGTTTCAAGGTAGGTAAATTCAATTTTTCAACTAAAGTAGTGCTAGCCGCATTAGTACAGCTCCCCCCATCAATAATCATACTACATACCTTGCTGTTGACGTGGCATCTAGTATGAAAAATGTTCTCCCTTTGTTATTCCATATCATCCTCTTTAACTTGGGCACTTAAAGCACGCCAAGCCACAAGTGACTTACCCTTCACTGGATGCTCCACATCATCGTCATAAGCATCCTCTAGTGATGGAATCTGGTCATCGTCTCCCTCGCTTTCAGTTCCCATCTCTCCATCAATACGTGCGATCATGGTCCTCTTATTTGGGTATTGTGAAGCTATATGACCTACTCCCAAATAACGAAAACACTTAATATCAAGATTACAAGTTTGGGATTCATTTTTACCTTTTTTGACGCTAGGAGCTTCATCTCTTCTTTTTGGTGGTTCGGTTTTGGACTTGAAAACAGCCCCTTCGTCTTTCCTCCCATTTGACCTCTATGAAGTAGAGGAACCTGGATTTTGAAATGACCGAGCTCCTTTCCTTTTAAGTATTCATTCCACCTTTATTGCCATGTGCACCATGCCTTCCAACTCCACGTAGTGCTGCAACTCCACCACGTTGGCAATGTCCCAATTCAGCCCATTCAGAAATCTTTTCATGGTAGCTTCTCTATCCTCCTCTACATTACCTCGAATCATCGCAATCTCCATCTCCTTTTGGTAGTCATCCATGCTAATATAGCCTTGAGTAAGACTCTGTAATTTATGATACAAGTCTCTATAGTAGTGACTAGGGACAAACCGTCTCCTCATTGTGGCCTTCATTTCCTCCCACGTCTCAATAGGCCTCTCATAGTTTCTCCTTCTATTTATCACAAGCTGACCCCACCGTATAATAGCACAGTCAGTAAACTCAATGACAGCTAGTTTTACCTTTTTCTCCTTGGAGTAATTGTGGCACTCAAAGATGAACTTCACCTTCTTCTCCCACTCCAAGTACACTTCTAGATCATTTTTTCCTTGGAATGATGGTATCTTCATTTTTGTGTTTCCTGGGTCTCTGACAGTCCCATCTTGCCATCTTGGATCTCTTCGGAATCCTCTACCATGCCTTTTGCTCCTTCACGCTGTTGGGAAAATACATGTTCGTATCACATACAAAACATACGCAGCGGAAAATTAACGGATCTACTTCATTCGCAATTGATAACATGCACTATGAAAGTTTCAGAATTTAAGAACAAGAAAGCGTACCTTGGTGCGGTGAAATACAAAACCAAAAATCAGAAGTTCTTGGGAAGACTTTTAATCTTCACTCCAATTCCACTTAATACCCAAGATATGTGGTCTCTCAATCAATTTCCAAGGAGAGAACAAGAGAGTATCCAACACTCATATACAAACCATTTCATTCCTTGTGTAATCTTGATAAAAAACACTTATGAAAAGACTCATCAAAGGACCTCTGGAATTTTGTATGTTTCTCTCCTTATATACAACTGATTATCTAATTGGGCTAGCCTTTTGAGCCATTCCAATTTAGGCTCTTGTGTGTGGCTTGGAGTGGGACTAAAAGGGAACAAATAAGATTCTAGCTCCAATGGGGCTTAGGCTTTTCTGTCAACTCTTGACAAGTCCAAAGTTACCATTAATTATATTCAATACCACTATATAAATATAATTGCACTCTAGGCCTTATTAATAAATTATATCCCAAGACTTTATTATACATGTAACCCCTTCATTAAAATATTCGTAGTAATACAAAGTCATGAATATAGACTGCCACTTTGAAGATTACTACATCTTAATCTTTGAGTACCCGATTTAATCCTTAATGTTATTCATCATATATTTATGAATTTCAATTCCATAAATATATACTTTAGTAACTCCTTACTAAAGTGGTTGGGCCCAACACTCTGAATAACCAATCCTATTAAACTTATCTCAAAGGAACATTTTATATCTCCATTAAGAGATTATGAATTCCATCTTGAGAATATATGTTCCATCAACACTAAATACGACTGCCCAACATACTGAGGTTTTGACTGTAACTTATAAATCTCACTCCTGATATATCAAAGCAACCTACATCTCATGATCATGTCAATTATTCTCTCAGGATTTAGAGTTGATGTAAATAGAAGTCGTGAGATTTATTATTCATTTGACAGTCGTTAGGAGAATAATAATTCTCACAGCGGTTCAGTTCAATATGTCTTAACTCTTAAAACATATCAACATACCAACTAAAAATCTCAATTTCCATGATCAAGACAAATCATCTTAGTTGATATGTTATAGTCTTCGCAGATGAAACACCCAATTTCATCACCGACTACAAACTAAACTTCTGAATTTACAAAGAACTTGTGATTTATATCTTCTGTGACTAAATCACATAAATCACATACTATACATTTCATGGACTAAGATAATGTCTCATTAATTCATTTATAAATAGTCTCATATAATTAAACAATTTAATTATTTATGATATGCCAATAAATTAGATTTTAGGGCATAAACCCCAACACACGCAAACTTGCCCTCGTTGTTCAATGACGCTTTGATGTAGGACACAATATACTATTTAATTATTGTAATTTTTATTTTTGGTATTTTTATGTAAAAAAAGGTTATTTTAGGTTTAGGTGATTTATTTCCTTGTTTTTGGGTGCATTTAATGTTTTTTAGGTTAAATTTGATTCCTGATATGGTTAGGTATCAATTAGCAGTTATTTTAAGATATATTTTCTTGTCTGTCAAGTTTTATGGAGCTCTTAAATAGGCTCTAAGTCTGTAAATGTTTTTCATTGATTATTGAATAAAAATTAGAAAAAATGTGAGGCTTTGCTCTTCTTTTTTGTTCTTCAAGAACTGTGAACTTATCAGGGATTCTTCCTTGTGGTGTTCAAACTTTATACTTTGGGTTTGTAATTCCATTATAATCATTGGGTCAAAGGTCTGTTACTTATACTTTTGGTTCGCATTTCTCTTATAAACGTTGAGTCAGGGTTCTATAAAAATCTGAATTTTAGCTTTCTTAAGCAAGTATTTCAATATTGTTTGTTGGGTCTCAAAGCCTGTTGATTGAGGTTCGCATCATTTGGTATCAAAGCACAGGTTCTAAAATCAGGTTAAAATTGAGCACCAAGCTCAAAAAAAAATGAAAAAAAAAAGAGATGATAATTATTGAGAACATTATGGAAGATTCAATTGAAGTCAAATATGAGAATGAGTCCACAACTCACTATCCTCAAGTCTCAGTTGATTTGTTGAAGATGATAATACAATATGTGTTGGGGTTTATGCCCTAAAATCCAATTTATTGGCATGACATAAATAATTAAATTGTTTAATTATATGAGACTATTTATAAATGAACTAATGGGACATTATCTTAGTCCATGAGATGCATAGTATGCGATTTATGTGATTTAGTCACAGAAGATATAAATTGCAAGTTCTTTGTAAACTCAGAATGTAGTTCATAGTCGGTGATGAAATTGGGTGTTTCATCTGCGAAGACTATAACATATCAACTAAGATGATTTGTCTTAATCATGGAAATGGAGATTTCTAGTTTGCATGTTGATATGTTTTAAGAGTTAAGACATATTGAACTGGACCGCTGTGTGATTTATTATTCTCCTAACGACTGTCAATTGAATAATAAATCTCACGACTTCTATTTACATCAACTCTAAATCCTAAGAGAATAATGGACCAGATCATGAGATGTAGGTTGCTTTGATATATCAGGAGTGAGATCTTTAAGTTACGGTCAAAACCTCAGTATGTTAGGCAACCGCATTTAATGTTGATGGAACATATATTCTCAAGATAGAATTCATAATCTCTTAACGGAGATATAAAATATTCCATTGAGATAAGTTTAATGGGTTTGGTTATTCAGAGAGTTGGGCCCAACTACTTTAGTAAGAAGTTACTAAAGTATATATTTATGGAGTTAGAGTTTTATTTATTCTCTTTTGGTCCCACTCCAAGCCACACACCAGAGCCCAATTGGAATGGCCCAAAATGCTAGCCCAATTAGATAATCAGTTGTATATAAGGAGAGAAACATATAGAATTTCATAAGTCTTTTTCATGAGTCTTTTCATAAGTGTTTTTCGTCAAGATTACACTAGGAATGAAATGGTTTGTATGTGAGTGTTGAACACTCCCTTGTTCTCTCCTTGGAAACTGATTGAGAGACCACACATCTTGGGCATTAAGTGGAATTGGAGTGAAGATTAAAAGTCTTCCCAAGAACTTCTGATCTTTGGTTTTGAATTTCACCGCACCAAGGTACGCTTTCTTGTTCTCGAATTCTGAAACTTACATAGTTCATGTTATCAATTGCGAATGAAGTAGATCCGTTAATTTTCCGCTGCATATGTTTTGTATGTGATACGAACATGTATTTTCCCAACAATATGTTGATTTTCTTGGAGTAGAAAATTTTAATTTTATTATCAACCCTTTGTTGATTTATGTTGCAGATAAATTGAAAGTAAATGAGAAGAAATTTTATGCTACAAATTATGTAGGATTCAAGTTTCAAAACCGGATCAAGTTATTATAGCATTCGAAGTATTTGTATATTTGGAGCGGAAGATTTCAGATTTCAAAGATCAACTCGATGACAAGTTTGTTTCAAGTGGAGAGGTCTGATGTAGGACACAATTTACTATTTAATTATTATAATTTTTATTTTTGGTATTTTTATGTAAAAAACGTTATTTTAGGTTTAGGTAATTTATTTCCTTGTTTTTAGGTGCATGTAATGTTTATTAGGTCAAATTTGATTCCTGGTATGGTTAGGTATCAATTAGGAGTTATTTTAGAATATATTTTCTTGTCTGTCAAGTTTTATGAAGCCCTTAGATAGGCCCCTAAGTCTGTAAATTTTTTTCATAGGTTATTGAATAAAAATTAGAAAAAAGGTGAGGTTTTGCTCTTCTTTTTGGTTCTTCAAGAATTGTGAACTTATCAGGGATTCTTCCTCGTGGCGTTCAAACTTTATACCTTCGGTTCGTGATTACATTATAATCATTGGTTCAAAGTTCTGTTACTTATACTTTTGATTCGCGTTTCTCTTATAAACGTTGGGTCAAGGTTCTATAAAAATCAGAATTTTAGCTTTCTTCGGCAAGTATTCCAATATTGTTTTTTGAGTCTCAAAGCGTATCGATTGAGGTTCGCATCAAGCTTGATCCTTTTCATCTTCAAACTCATCCTCGTGGTAGTCATCAGAATCATCCACGCGTGCATGCCTTTCTTACCTTCTAGCATTAGGGGCTCTTTGGGGATGCTCCTCACGCTAAGTAGCAAAAACAGTGTCCTGCCTATCCAACCGATCTCGAATCTCATTAAACACCACATTCATGCATTCAAATTATTGTTGCATAGCCTGCAACATGATGGATGACTCCTCCCCTCCTTCCCTATTTGATATTTTACGCCTAGAAGACATACTTTTAAAACTACAAAGAAATGTTAGAAATAATTCCTCACAACACTTCCTCACGTGTTTGCACTCAAATTATGTCACTCCCACTCGTATTTCACTCTTAAATTGGCTTTTCCCCGATATTAGTCTCATACTCTCATGCCTTTTTCCACTCGTAGCTTCCTCTTTTTAGTTCTGCATTAAACTAATAAACTTGATCAAGAAATTCAACTTCTAGTATTTAAACAAATACCAATGGCAAGAAAATATGACAGAAACACTAAATCAAAGAAAAAGGACAAAAGAAAACAATATTTTGGTCTGAGAGAATTGAAACTAAAAACAATAATTTTTTTCTGTTTTCTTTTTCATTTTTTTTCACATTTTTTTCTTTTTCTTTTTTTGGAACTTGGTGCACGATTTTAACCTAGTGCACTTCAGAAAATAAGAACGATTTTAGAAACTGTGCGCTGATACCAAATGATGCGAACCTCAATCGACACACTTTGAAACCGAACAAACAATATTGGAATATTTGCCCAAGAAAGTTAAAATTCAGATTTTGATAGAACCCTGACCCAATGTTCATAAGTGAAACGCGAACCAAAAGTATAAGTAACAGACTTTTGACCCAATGATTATAATGGAATCACGAACCGAAGGTATAAATGTTTGAACACCACAAGGAATAATCCTTGATAAGTTCACAGTTCTTGAAGAACCAAAAAGAAGAGCAAAGCCTCACCTTTTTCTGATTTTATTCAATAATCTCTATTACAATGAGTGCATGCTATTTATAAGACATGACTGAAAATAGAAAACATAAAAAAAAAATGTACTAAATAATAAAACCCTAAATAAAAGTTGATTTGGTCTAAAATTAGCAGATCCAAAATAGGAAAATAGCTAAGAAACGTTATAAATAATAAAAACCTAAAATTAAGGTAGATCTGGTCTGAAATTAGAAGATCCAGATTAGGAAAAATGTCTATTAACTGACATAGAGCTAGAAAGTCAATCAGACATTAATCCACGCCATAAATAACACCCAATTAAGCCAGATCAGCCCTCAATAGCTTGAATTAAATTTATTACGCTTTCATCTTCCTTTGGGCCTAGCCTGGAATGTCCTGCGTTAAAATCAGCCCAAATCTCCTGAATCAGCCCATTAATTGCTTTTTTAATCTTCTTGGATCTTGCTCTAGTAATAGACCCAATTGGAACATGCAATGGATCCTTGAATGCTTGATGATTCTCATCATTTTGGGGGGCCGAGAGGGCAGATTTTAACATTTTAATGGGCTTGTTCGGGGGCATCTTGTTTATTTCAACTGATTTGGTGTGGATACTTTTCCAATTTAGTGGGTTTTCGATCATATTTTGGTCATATTAATGAATTTGGAAACTAGTCTTTTGCAATTTAGTGGGTTTTTGGGGAGCAGTATTTTCGCAACTTAATGCTTGCTGAGGTGTTAGTTTGAACATTTCAGTGAATTTTGCACAGTACTTTTTAATTTATTGTGTTTTTAGGGGGAAGTTTTGTCATTTTAATGGTTTTGGGTTTGAAATTTTAGCGATTCAATACGATTTTAGGGGTTTACTTCTGCCGTTTTAACAAAATTAAGAGGGTATAATTTTGCAATTTACTGGGTTTTATGGCACTTTTGGCACTTTTAATGCTTTTGGAGTGATTTTTTCGCAATTTAATGAGTTTTAAATTGGAATTTGGCCATTTTATTGAATTTCGTTACAGAGTGAATGGACTTTTCATGGGAACTTTGGCGATATTAAGGTTTTGAATGAGAATTTTTTTAATTTAACCGGTTTAAAGTGGGCAATTAGCTCATTTTAATGACAGTTGAAGTGGTATTTTTGCAAATTAATGAGTTTTGATGTGGAATTTTTACCCTTTTGTTGTTTATGGAGGAGTATTTTTTATATTTAATAGGTTTTGGGGGAGGCGGATTCTAACTTTTTAATAGGCTTGTTAGGGAGGCACCTTGTTTTTTTCAATTGTTTTGGTGTGGATACTTTTCCAGTTTTATGTGTTTTTTGTCGTATTTTAGCCATATTAATGAATTTTGAAGCTCGTCTTTTGCAATTTGGTGGGTTTAGAAGCCATTTGACCGTTACATTGGATTTTTAGGGTTAATTAAGCAGTTAATTATTGTTTTTTGGGGAGGTCATTTTAGAATTTTAATAATTTTTTATGGGCATTTTAGCAATCTCAGTCGTTTTAGCTTGGTAATTTTACCATTAATGCATTTTTACCAGGGTTGTAGATTTGTTAAGTAATTATAGATTTTTCATAGGAGTTTTGGGAATTCTAATGAATTTTGTGGTGTATTTTTGAAATTTGATTTATTTTTCAATGGCAGTTTTGCATTTTTGATGGCTTGGGAGTAGTTATTTGTGCTATATAATGTGCTTCATGGTGACATATTGGCAATTTTAATACTTTTATGAAAATATTCCGGCAATTTAATGGGTTTTTTGGGAAGCAAGTACATTTACAGTATCTTGCTTGTCCAACTGATCCCGAATCTCATTAAACACCACGTTCATGCGTTCAAATTGTTGTTGCATAGCCTGCAACATGATGGATGACTCCTCCCCTCCTTCCTTATTTGATGTTTCACCCTTGCAAGACATACTTTTAAAACTACAGAGAAATGTTAGAAATAATTCCTCACAACACTCCCTCACGTGTTTACACTCAAATTATGTCACTCCCACTCGTGTTTCACTCTTAAAATTGGCTTTTTCCCAATATTAGTCTCACACTCTCTTGCCTTTTTCCACTCGTAGCTTCCTCTTTTCAGTTCTGCATTAAACTAATAAACTTAATCAAGAAATTCAACTTGTAGTATTTAATCAAATACCAACGGCAAGAAAAATATGACAGAAACACTAAATCAAAGAAAAAGGACAAAAGAAAACAACGTTTTGGTCTGAGAGAACTGAAACTAAAAACAATATTTTTTTCTGTTTTCTTTTTCCTTTCTGAAGTCTCTTCTTCTTTTTTTCTTTTTCTTTTTTTTCACTTTTTTTTTTTTTTTTTTTTTTTGGAACCTAGTGCATGATTTTAACCCAGTGCACGTCACAAAACAAGAACGAGGAATGAAGAACACAAAACGAACAAGATAGGATGATAACAAGAAACAAATGATAAAATGATAGAAAACTGATTTTAGAAACTGAGCTCTGATACCAAATGATGTAAACCTCAATCGACACACTTTGAGACCCAACAAACAATATTGAAATATTTGCCCAAGAAAGCTAAAATTCAGATTTTTGATAGAACCTTGACCCAACGTTTATAAGAGAAACGCGAACCAAAGGTATAAGTAACAGATCTCGACCCAATGATTATAATTGAATCACGAACCAAAGCTATAAAGTTTGAACGTCACAAGGAAGAATCCCTGATAAGTTCACAGTTCTTGAAGAACCAAAGAGAAGAGCAAAGCCCCACCTTTTTCTGATTTTTATTCAATTATCTATCTATTACAATGAGTGCATGCTCTTTATAAGACATGAGCATGGTTTTAAAAACCGGTACGGTGCAAGAATCGGAAAAGGAGCTAATTACCGGTTATGGTCCGACCGATGGTCGAACCGGTGACATCATAAATAATTTAATTATTATTTATTTAAATTATATAAATAAGTAATAATTTTTTAATATACTAAAACCAACAATCCAATAGTAATAAATATGTTTCCTTTAAAAAAATACAATTATATAAGTATATAACATCTTTTTAAAGATTTTAACATAATAACATTACAAAACAATCATCCTTAACATAATAAACTTTCAACAAAACCAAATAAATAAGTTCATTAGTCATTACATTTACATCTAAATGGAAAATAACAAATAAGTTCGTTACATCCAAATAGCAAATTAAGTTTTAAAGTTTCAAACAAACAACTAGTAAGTTTTAAGACCCAAGCCTCATTTGTTATGAAGAAAATTGAAATCAATATCATCATGTAAACCAAACCCTCCACCACTAGCATCATTATCATCATCCTCACCCTCATCTTCTTCATCTTCAACATGAGTAGGAAGATTTTTATCTCTAAATTCGGGACGAGCATCATCTTCATCACCAAATGATTCCAAATTAATGTCATCATCATCCTCAATCACTTCATTGTCCATATCTATACAAATTCCACAACCAAAGAACAATAAATGAAAAAACGATTCTAATAATCATTTCTCTTAAATCATAAATAATCTAATTAAAATATGCAACTAGACAAAGAATTGTTATAAGCTAACCTCTTTGTACATGGCTAGAAGACCCTTCTTCAATTGGATAGGCTCCCTCTTCGTATAATGCATCTTTGTTTCCTCATGATCCAAAAATGGAGGTTCCTCATCTTCCACTACCCAAAATTCAGTTTTATCGATACTTGCATAATCAATAGGATCAAAATTGAACTTCTTCCTTTTGACTCTATATAATAAGATGAACATAATGAATAATTGATAACCAAATTACTTATATTTCACAATCACAAAGAACCCACTTGACCAAATCAGTGAATCACTCATATTTCCCCACAAAAACATTGAAATAAAGAGATTATATAATATATACCTTTCTTTCAATCGGTAGTTATTATGAACATACACAAGATCATTAAGTCGTTGATGCTCCAATCTATTTCTTCTTTTGGTATGTATTTGTTCAAAAACACTCCAATTCCGCTCACATCCCGAAGAGGCAACTGTTTAGCTAAGGATCCGAATTGCAAACTTTTGTAAGGTTGGAGCACAAGATCCAACAACTTCCACCACTCATTTAAGTTCCATATACAATACAAAACAAAAATACAATGAATCAATAAACACAGCTATACTTATTCCAAATATATAAAAAAGATCTATGATCTTTAAAACATATTTTCATTTTATTATTAGGTAAAGTAAACAATATCTTACCCGGCTAAGATGTCTTGGCTGATTCTTGAGCAAGTTGGGTTCCAAAAGTCCATTCACGCTCTCGAAATAGCCTTAATTTCTCCACCAACTTCAATCAACCAGATGAAACTTTTGATTCAATAACATCTGTCACAACAGATTGTATCTCTAGCCTCTTATTAAGAGTGGATGAGTCATATTAGAATGCAGGATTCAACCAATAAGCAGCAACATGAATATCTCTATAGAATTGATTATCCCAACGATCCTTGATAATATTAACATAAGACTCCCATAGTCTCTTCTTATCTTTGAAAATTTTTTTGATTCCATCAATTACTCTATACATGCCTTCATATACATAACCCACAGCTAGTTTTTCATCAGAATCAACAATGCATAATAAATGAATCAATGGTGACATAATATGCACAATAACATGACATTCATTCCAAAATTGATTGTCAAGAATGATTTTCACCTCTGCCTTTGCTTTCTTATCTTTTGCATATCTTGATTCAACATAAAATTTGTAAGTCATGCTTATGTTCCTTAAGACTCCCTAAGGCAATGAAAGTAGTAGCAAACCTAGTTGGCCCTGGACGCACAATTTTCGTCCAATTTTTTCTAGTTCTCAGCCAAGCTTGCAAAGCCACATGGTTATAGATGAACATTGTGATCTTGGATGCACAGTTTGCAAGTTTAGCTACATGATTCATCTTCCCAATCTCCTTAAAAATTAGGTTTAGGCAATGTGCTGCACAAGGTGACCAACTAATGTTCCTATATTTTCCACATAAGATTCTTCCAGCAACTACATAATTTGCAACATTGTCAGTGACTAAATGTACAATATTTGCAGGACCAACCCAATTAACAATTTCATCAAACAAGTTACTCAAATTAATAGCATCCTTAACCAAGTCAGAAGCATAAACAGAACGTATAAAAATAATTCCCTTAGGACAATAGACAAAGAAATTAATCAATGTTCTATGCCTAGTATCAGTCCACCCATCAGCCATTATTGTACAACCAGTGTTGGCCCAATATGAACGATGAGAATCAACAATCAATTGAACTTCTCTTTTTGCTTCTCTCAATAAAGGCACTCGAAGAGCATGACAATTTGGGCCTCTATATCCAGGACCATAAGAAGCTATAGCATTGAACATAGGTTGATAATAACTAGAATTCACAGCATTAATTGGAGTGCAAGCATCATACATCCATCTTGCTACAGCCATATCAACCCTCCACTTCTTTTCTTTACCAGCAAGCACACTTTTAATAGAAGGTTGAGCTCCCGATGTTGTTCTAGGAGCGAAGTAATTACCAATGTCACCAACCTTTCTCTTGCCAAAATTGGATCTTGGTGGAAAACCACTAGGACCAATTCTATTTCCCCTACCTCTAGGAGTAATTTCTTAGACATCTTCAAATTCTGGTGAGTCCTCTAATGGTGAATAATTAGATGCTTCTTGATCCTTTTTTGTTTGTTCTTTAGATTTAGAAATTTCCTTCAAATTCTCAACCATTTGAAACCTAACATCATAAGGTACGCCCATACATGCAGCCACATCAACTTTAATTCCAGCTAGATATCTTTTCATCCTATTGATGCCCCCTCCTTTACAAGTTTTCCCACAAGGTATACATCTATAACTACTTTTTTCGTCTTTCAACTCTTCAGTTACATGATCCCATACGGGATCACATTTTGCTCTCACAAATGAAGAATTAGCATTAAACCCGATTGTAGAAGCTTGTTCATTAGATGGTACAGAGGCAGACTCCATCTCACTCAACGTCAACAATTTCAGACTGGCAACAACCATTTTATCAACAAATAAATTCATCAACACAATATACACAAACAATCGTATAATACTCTGTAAAAAATATTTCACAAACAATAATGCTCTGTAAATCAAATCCACAACATCCACAAAATCCACAACATACTCTGTAAATTATATTTCACAAAAAATAATGCTCAGTAAATCAAATCCACAACATCCACAAAATCCACAACATCCACAAAAACCACAACATACTCTGTAAACTAATAATTGAAAGATAGAAGTTACCATTTACCAGAGAAGTCACGGAATGGAGAACTTGATATGATAATGAATCCGAGAACATCAATGGAGAATCTGAGATGAAGCCGAGAGATTAAAAAAAAAAAAAAAAAAAAAACAGAACCGAGAAAAGAATGTAGAGGTGAATGTAGAATGTACAGTCACAAAGGTAAATGTAGAATGTAGAGGTGGAAATTACCGACGGTGAAGGCAGAGCGGCTTAAGAAGGCGAGGCAGAGAGGCGTGGAGGTAGAGAGGCTTAAGAGGGCGAGACAGAGGCCAGAGAGGCTTGAGGCGTGTCGCGTGACTCATAGAGTGGGTGAGACCATGACTCCATGAGAGTGTGAGATGGTAAGGGCCGTGAGGCTTGGGCGCTTGGCTGAGCTCTTGAGACGGTGAGAGTTCAGTTGAGAAGTGAGAACTTGAGAGAGGCATGAGAGAGTTGAGAGTTGAGATGAGAGGCGTGAGACTTAGAAGTGAGATCAGAATCATCAGATAAGTGTTAGCTGTTAGGGTTAGCTTTTAGGACCACTTAAACGACGTAGTTTTAGGCTTTAAGGTGAGAAAGGGACAAACCAGTCAGTAACCGGTTCGACCGTGCCGTTCCCAGTTTGCCAGTTAAACCGGACGATTTTTACTATTTACCGGTTTTGAAGTCATTTTCGGTTTTATATAATAACCGGATTGGATTGAAGGCCGATTCCTGGTTAAATCGGTCGGACCGGCCGGTTCAGTCCGGTTTTTAAAACCATGGACATGACTGAAAATAGAAAATATAAAAAAAAAAAAAAAAAAACGTATTAAATAATAAAACCCTAAATAAAAGCTGATTCGGTCTGAAAATAGCATATCCAAAATATGAAAATAGATAAAAAAAAAACGTTCTAAATAATAAAAGCCTAAAATCAAGGTATATCTGGTTTGAAATTAGAAATTCCAAAATAGGAAAAATGTCTATTAACTAATATAGAGTTAGAAAGTCAATCAGCCATTAATCCATGCCATAAATAACACCCAATTAAGCTAGATCAGCCCTCAATAGCTTGGATTAAATTTATTATGCCTTTATCTTCCTTTGGACTAGAACCAGCCCAAATCTCTTGAATTAGGCCAGTAATTACTTCTTTGATCTTCTTGGATCTTGCTCTAGTAATAGGCCCAACTGGAACATGCAATGGATCCTTGAATGCCTTTATCTTCCTTTGGGCCCAGCTTAGAATGTTCTGCATTAGAATCAGCCCAAATCTCTTGAATCAGCCCATTAATTGCTTCTTTGATCTTCTTGGATCTTGCTCTAGTAATAGGCCCAACTAGAACATGTAATGGATCCTTGAATGCTTGTTGATTCTCATCACCCTAGACCATATAACTTGCAGTGGTTGAATGACTGTGGAGAGGTTAAGGTAAATAAGCAAGTACTGATTTCTTTTTCAATTGAGAGGTACAAGGATGAAGTACTTTGTGACGTTGTTCCAATGCATGCGGGTCACATTTTATTGGGCAGGCCATGGCAATTTGACAGGAAGGTCAATCATGACAGGTTCAAGAATAGGTATTCTTTTGTAAAAAACAATAAACTCGTTACTCTTGTACCGTTAATTTCAAGTCAAGCGTATGAAGATTAAATGAAATTAAAAAGAGAGAATGACTTGAAAAAAAATTGTGAGACTAAGAGTTCAAAAAAAGATAATGAGAAGAGAGTGAAAGGAAAAAAGAGAGTGGACAGAAAAAATAGAGTGAAAATAAAAAACGGATTGAAAAGAAAATAGAGAGTGAAAAAAATGAGAGAAAAACAAAAAAACAAGGGAGTTTTTATGCTAAGGTGAGTGATATCAAAAGTGCTTTTATACAAACCAACCAATATTTGTACTCTTGTACAAAGAGGTATGTTTTAATTCTAACAAACTTGACAGATCTTTACCTAGTGTTGTTGTTTCTTTGTTGCAGGAATATGAGGACATGTTTCCTAACGATGTACCTAGTTGATTGCCACCTATTAGAGGAATAAAGCATCAAATTGATTTTGTACTAGGTGCAACAATTTCTAACCGACCAGCCTATAGGAGTAATCTGGAAGAGACAAAGGAACTTCAAGCTAGTGTCTTATTGGTCCCTTTTGGTCCCACTCCAAGCCACATACTAAAACCCAATTGGAAAGGCCCAATAGGCCAGCCCAATTAAATAATCAATTAGTTATAAAGGGAAAAACATACAGAATTTTTAATATAAGAAAGAGAGACATCATTGTGAAAGTGTGTGTATGTGTGAGTAAAGTCACTCAATTATTCTCCCTTAGAAACTGATTGAGAGACCACACTTCTTGGGCGTAAAGTGGAATTGGAGTGAAGATTAAAAGTGTTCCCAAGTACTTTTAATCTTTTTTTTTGAATTTCACCGTACCAAGGTACGCTATCTTGTTCTTAAATTCTAAAATTTACATAGTGCATGTTATCAATCATGAATGAAATAGATCCATGTTTGTTGCTTCCGCTGTGTGTTTTGTATGAGATACAAAACCAGATTTTCCTACAATTGGCATCAGAGCCAGGTTTCATCTCATGCTTGTATAACATGTGATTGAGTTTTAGAATCAAAGAATATCATTTTCTTTGTGTTATGGGATTCTTGAATCTGCAGTGATTGTTCTAGATAATCACGTTTATAGGATTTTTGATTGCATAATTTATTTAAAGAAAAGGTGATTGACTTTGCGTTGATGTGAAGTGAATTTCTTTTAATGTGGAATTTTGTCTTTAACAGAATTTCTCTTCGCCATAAACTTCTAGATGGTGTTGTTATATAACCGTCAAGATAGAAGTTTTATATTTAATGGTTTGGACCAACGCACTGTTTCGGGATAGACTTCTATATGCAAATTGTTGATAGAAAGATTCAAGACTAACTTCATGAATTGATGAACGATATATATTAAGTCATTGAATATATATATGTTAAGTCAACGATGAACGTTATCAATGATATATTGTGGCTTGGATGCATGGACTTTGAATTCGTATAACAAGTCATGTATTAACTGCCATATGCGTGAATTTAACGCTTGCACCACTTGGATCCTTCATTGCATGGCATGGATGTTAATGCACCGCTTGGATGTAAATACATATATAAGGCTTGCATGGTTTGACTATTATAAGCATGTAATATGTGCCTTGGATGTATTGAATGCTTTATATACAATTTACATTGAATCCGTATATTATTTGATATATATATGGGTTTATATTATATATATATATATATATATATTGATTGGGATAAAATCTCCCACCAGACGACAGTAGGCCACACTCGCCGACGGTTAGATCCGTGACGGCTGAAATTCCCGACGGACGTCAGAGCTCGACAACCCCAATCCTAGGGGGGGCGACGGGAGAAGGCAGACGGGTGTTGGTATCAGGCACTGAGACCAGTCTTGCCACGTGCGCTTCGCTGGAAAGAGTGAATCTTGTCGCGTACGCTGCTTAGCCAGATATCTTGCGAAGCACGACTCCCACCCCCAAGAGGGGAATCGTGCCCAACACGCTTGGCTACCCCATAAGAGTCTTGCATCCCACGCTACTCGAGGGCAATTTCGGTACAACGATATCTTCTCCAACACGCCTTACCCAAAGGCCATTACCACTACTATAAATACCGCCACATCCTCCAAAAATCGAGGTACGTTCACTAAGGCCCGACTCTGGCACTCTAGAGTTGTGTAAAATACTGACTTAACCATCAGAGGGTCGTTGGCCGGTACCACGCCGGTACTTCCCTTTGAGGTTCTTCCTACTTGTGCAGGACCATCCGGAACGCGTGCAAACCTTGCAGCTCACTGGTTTGATTATTGACATCATCAGTTGGCGCCGTCTGTGGGAAATCGCACAAGTTCCTGTTACGTGTTTTCCGGACTAAGGGTTGCATGGTACTCACGCGTTCAAGGACAACCACCATGAACGACCAAGGCAACGAACAACGCACCACGGCCCTTGAAAGGCAAGTCCAGACTCTGGCGGCCGCGGTGGAACGTCTCACGAAGCGCAACAATGACTTGGAAGAGCAGCTGTTGCGAAGGAATGCGACGGGTGACAATCAGGGAGAGAATCAGGAGGAGAGCAGTGCCGAGGAGAGGGACCGTGAAGGTCCTGAGGGAAGCCATGCATTGAGCCGGCCCGAAGGACAACAGCCAAACCATCCGTCGGGAGATGGCCACGCCCAGTCTGGCATGGCCGTAGAAATGAGAATGATGAAGGAACGCATGGACTTCATGATGAACGCCCTCAAAGGGCGAGTATCCAGCGACCTCGACGACCTCGTTCACCGCACGGACTCTCCATTTACAACACCCGTCATCATGTTCCCTACACCACCGAAGTTCCGCATGCCCCAGGTGGAAAGCTACGACGGGTCCAAGGATCCGTTGGACCACTTGGAAACTTTCAAGACGTTGATGCACCTGCACGGCGCGCCAGACGAAATCATGTGCAAGGCCTTCCCCGCAACGCTGAAAGGCTCTGCAAGGACCTGGTTTGGCAGGCTGACGCCCGATTCCGTCGGCACCTTCAGGGAGCTAAGCGCTTTATTTGCCTCCCAATTTATCGGAGGACACCGTCACAAGAGATCTACCGCGTGCCTGATGAACATTAAGCAACGGGAGGATGAAACGCTGAGATCCTACATAGCCCGCTTCAATAGAGAAGCGTTGACAATTGACGAAGCGGACGACCGGATACAAGTGGCCGCGTTCACGAACGGGCTGCGAAAGGGTAAATTCCTGTTCTCTTTGTACAAGAATGACCCGAAGACAATGTCAGATGTGTTTTACAGGGCAACGAAGTACATGAACGCGGAAGATGCGTTACTGGCAAGAGAAGAGAAGCCCCCCAAGAAGAGAGAAAGGCAAGAAGACACCCGACAGGATAAAGGGCGGAAGGCACCTCGGACAGGGGAGATCCGAGACAGCAGGCGCCCGAAGCACAATGCCGGGAAATTCACGAGCTATACCCCATTGACGGCCCCGGTTGATCAGGTTTTGATGCAGATCAAAGACGACGGGTCCTTGACGTTTCCGGGAAAGATGAAATCGGATCCGGACAAACGACCAAAAGACAAGTATTGCCGCTTCCACCGGGATCACGGACATGATACCGCTGACTGCTACGATTTAAAGCAACAGATCGAAACCTTGATTAGGCAGGGGAAGCTGCAGAGGTTCGTCAACAGGGAAAAGGCCGAAATGCCTCGGCAGGGACAGCCCCCTCACCGAGACAATGAGCGTCCCAGACCACCCATAGGGGATATAAGGGTGATTGTGGGTGGCACACCAGTCGTCGGTTTTACAAAGAAGGCTCTGAAGTCCCACCTCAGGGCGGTCCAAAATGTTCAGGCAGCGAGCTCCGTCCAGAAGAAGCCGAGAACAAGCAGCCCCACTATGGAGTTCACAGAAGAGGATGCCCAACACCTCCACCACCCGCACGACGACGCCCTTGTCGTCAGTATCCGGATAGGGGACTACAACACCTACCGGGTCCTGATTGACAACGGGAGCTCCGCAGATATTCTCTACTATCCCGTGTTCCAGCAGATGCGGATTGACAAAGAACGCTTGGTCCCTACCAAGGCACCACTCACAGGTTTCGGGGGGACCAGAGTATATCCCCTCGTCTCGATCACATTGCCCGTCACTGTCGGGGAGTACCCTCGGCAGCTCACTAGGGACGTCACCTTCCTAGTCGTCGACTGCTCCTCGGCATACAACGCAATCATAGGGCGACCAACCCTCAACGCCTGGAAGGCCGCCACCTCGACCTATGCCTTAAAGGTCAAGTTCCCTACAGAGTACGGGGTAGGAGAACTATGGGGAGACCAAGTGGCCGCACGAGAATGCTATGTGGCAATGATTGAGATGAACGGCCAGCTACAGACGATGAACATAGAGCAGAGGACGGGGGCAGAGCCTGTGGAAGAACTCGAAGAGATAATCCTCGACGAGTCCAAGCCTGAGAGAACCACCAGGATCGGTGCCCTCAGCAGTCCGGCGACCCGCCAGGCACTTACGACCTTCCTCAAGGAAAATCAGGACGTATTCGCCTGGAGCCACGAGGACATACCGGGGATCGATCCGTCGGTCATGGTACATAGGCTGAACGTGGCAACCTCCTTCCGGCCTGTCAGGCAAAAGAAGCGAGTATTTGCTCCAGAGAGAGATCGTGCAATGGCAGAGGAGGTTGGCAAGTTACGAGAGGCAGGGTTCATCCGGGAAGTCTACTACCCCGACTGGTTAGCAAATGTTGTAATGGTCAAGAAGGCCAGCGGGAAGTGGCGGATGTGTGTGGACTTCACGGACCTGAATAAGGCGTGCCCAAAGGACAGCTACCCCCTCCCTAGAGTCGACGCTCTAGTAGACTCTACGGCCCGACACCAGCTGCTGAGTTTCATGGATGCCTTCTCAGGATATAACCAGATCCAGATGGATGAGGCAGATCAGGAGAAAACCTCATTCGTCACCAGCCAAGGACTCTTCTGCTACAAGGTGATGCCATTCGGACTGAAGAATGCAGGAGCCACATATCAGAGGCTGATGAACAAAATGTTCGCCAACCAAATAGGGAGGAATGTCCAAGTGTATGTCGACGACATGCTGGTGAAAAGCCAGAAAGAGGAGGATCATCTTAGCGACCTCGAAGAAACGTTCGGAACCCTCCGTTCATACAATATGAAGCTCAACCCCTCCAAATGCGCCTTCGGGGTCACCGCCGGGAAGTTTCTCGGCTTCTTGGTCTCTCAGAGAGGCATCGAGGCCAACCCGGATAAGATCAGGGCAATAATGGAGATGGCCCCCCCGAAGAATGTAAAAGAAGTTCAGAGTCTGAACGGGAAGGTTGCCGCACTGAACAGATTTGTGTCAAGGGCCACGGACAAATGCCTTCCCTTCTTTCGCACATTGAAGAAGGCGTTCGAGTGGACGGACGAGTGTCAAAAGGCATTCGAAGAATTAAAAGCTTACCTCTCTTCCCCACCATTGCTGAGTCCTTCACAGCCCGGGGAAGAACTCTCCCTCTACCTGGCCGTATCCCCAGCCGCCGTCAGCGCGGCCTTGATCAGAGAAGAGGACGGGGTGCAGAAACCCGTATACTACGCCAGCCGGGCGTTCCAAGGGGCGGAAGGAAGGTACCCGCCCATGGAGAAACTCGCCTTCGCCCTGGTCACCGCAGCCAGAAAGCTCAAGCCCTACTTCCAAGCTCACACAATCGTCGTCCTAACCGACAAACCTTTGCGGCGGGCAATGCACAATCCAGAAGCCGCAGGTCGTCTGGCCCTATGGGCAATAGAGCTGACTGAGTTTGACATTCGCTACAGCCCACGTACCGCCCTCAAGGGGCAGGCAGTAGCTGATTTCATAGCCGAGTTCACCAACACAGAGGACGAGGGGGCAGATGCAAGCCCAGCATGGAGTGTACATACAGATGGGTCGTCAACTAGACGAGCCGGAGGCATTGGGGTCGTGCTCCGTTCTCCTGAAGGAGACCAAATTGATTGTATGATCCGGCTAGAATTCCCCATCACCAACAATGAGGCAGAATACGAAGCCTTGATAGCCGGACTGGATCTTGCCAAAGCAGCAGGCGCAGCCCGAGTTGTCGTCTCCTGCGACTCCCAGGTAGTCGTCAACCAAGTCAACGGGAACTACGAATGCAGAGGCGACAGAATGAAGCGGTACCTCCGTCAGGCAAAAAGAAGGGTAGATGAGCTCGGAGCAAGCATAGTCCAAGTCCCCAGGGAGGAAAATGAACAGGCCGACCGCCTCGCCAAAGCTGCTTCGTCGGAGCAGGAGAGCAGCACTGACGGTGTGCTACACTTTGTGCAGGTTTCTCCACTGGTAGACTCTATTGGAATGCAGGAAGTCGGCTCAGAAAGCGACTGGACCACGCCGTTGGTCTCATACCTGAAAGATGGCGTCTTGCCCGACGGAAGAGAAGCCGCCAGAAAATTGAAGGTCCAGGCGTCAAGGTTTGTCCTGATAGAAGGAATCCTATACAAAAGGGGCTTCTCTCGCCCATACCTAAGGTGCCTGGGTTCTGAAGAAGCTGATTATGTCATGAGGGAAGTGCACGAAGGGATATGTGGAAACCATTCAGGGTCACGGTCACTGGCGCATAAGCTGATCCGCGTAGGATACTACTGGCCGACCATGAGAAAAGACACGCAGGCTTATGTCAAAGCTTGCGACAAGTGCCAGAGGTTCAGCAACATCGTCAGGCAACCCCCCGAAGAGCTGACTCCCATGACGGCCCCGTGGCCATTCGCTCAATGGGGACTGGATATCATGGGCCCATTCCCAACAGCGGTACGACAGCTCAAATTCCTTGTGGTAGGCATAGACTACTTCACAAAGTGGGTGGAAGCTTAGGCATTGGCAACCATCACGGAGAAGAACATACGAAACTTCGTCTGGAAGTCTATCATATGCAGGTTCGGGATACCCAGGGTATTAGTCTCCGACAACGGCAAACAGTTTGACAATGGTCCCTTCCGGGAATTCTGTGCGCAGCTGGGAATAAGGAATCACTACTCTTCCCCGGCCCACCCCCAAGCCAACGGACAAGTCGAGGTAACGAACCGATCCTTGCTCAAAATTATCAAGACTCGGCTCGAAGGGGCAAAGGGGATATGGCCAGAGGAGCTGCCAAGTGTATTGTGGGCATACAGGACGACAGCAAGGACCCCCACAGGAGAAACACCGTTCAGGCTAGCCTACGGAAGCGAGGCAGTCATTCCAGCCGAAGTAGGACTCACAACCTACAGGGTCAACACCCATGATGAAGGCCGGAACAACGAGGCCTTACGCCTACAGCTTGACTTGATCGACGAAGCAAGGACAGCAGCAGAGCAAAGGCTAGCCCGGTATCAGGATCGCATGGCTAAACATTACAACGCCCGAGTCAAGCACAGGGAATTCCAGGTCGGCGACCTCGTCCTAAGAAAAATCATGGGCGCTGCCAGGGACCCATCCCAAGGAAAGCTCAGCCCCAATTGGGAAGGGCCCTACCGAGTCACAGCACGGCAAAGGAAGGGCACCTACCATCGGGAAACACTGGAGGGGCAGAAGCTGCACCACCCGTGGAATGCCGAGCACCTACATAAGTACTACCAGTAAGAAAGAATAGCAGCCCCCAACTTGTAACTAGTCTGTAGTTGATGTACCTCGATGTATTCCTGGTTCTTAAAAGGGCATGTTTTCCCCTCCCCAAAAAATTATGCAAGACACAGAAGTTTATTCAAAGTCTCTCCTACTATTACAAAGTGTTGAACATGCAAAGTAAAAAGCCTAAGTCTAAAAGACGACGGCCCAAATTCGACGACGGCATAAAAGCGTCAGGCACCCAGCTGACGGCTTAAAAGCCACTACGATTTCCCAAGTGGAAAACATAAAAAGCCTAAGTCTAAAAGACGATGGCCCAAATTCGACGACGGCATAAAAGCGTCAGGCACCCAGCTGACGGCTTAAAAGCCACTACGATTTCCCAAGTGGAAAACATAAAAAGCCTAAGTCTAAAAGACGACGGCCCAAATTCGACGACGGCATAAAAGCGTCAGGCACCCAGCTGACGGCTTAAAAGCCACTACGATTTCCCAAGTGGAAAACATAAAAAGCCTAAGTCTAAAAGACGACGGCCCAAATTCGACGACGGCATAAAAGCGTCAGGCACCCAGCTGACGGCTTAAAAGCCACTACGATTTCCCAAGTTGAAAACATAAAAAGCCTAAGTCTAAAAGACGACGGCCCAAATTCGACGACGGCATAAAAGCGTCAGGCACCCAGCTGACGGCTTAAAAGCCACAAGGTTTTCCAAATGGAAACACCCAAAGCCTAAGTCTAAGGATGACGGCATAAACGGCGACGGCTCAAAACCAACTACATCGTCTTATAAGGCTAAAAGCCAAAGCCTAAGTCTAAGGATGACGGCATAAATGGCGACGGCTCGAAGCCAACCACGTAACCCTAAAAAAAAAAAAATTTAAATGCCAGAGCCCAAGTATAAGGACGACGGCATAAATAGTGACGACCCAAAGCTAACTACGTTACTATAACAAGTTGGAAGCTAAAAATCTCGTCAAGAGTGACGGTTCAAATCCACCTACATTATTACTTATGACGGCCTGTTATATTGACGGCTCAGTATATTGACGGCTTATTATAGCAAGCAACACACACAGGCAAGATTTAAAACAGCATATGAATTGAAATAAGATATAAACTGAAACAAATGTTTTGCAAGTCAACATTGTTCTCGACGGCCCATAAATTGACCGTCTTACAAAGAAAATCATTACAAAAATTCTCCACAGAAATTACAACTCTAATGAACGGGGGAATCAACTACATTCACTTCTTCTTCAGTTTGGACATTGACGGTTGTCTCAGCATCATCATCAAGGGTCCCGTCACCTTTTTCATTCTGGCGAGCTGCGGTCTCGGAAACGGCCTGGATGACGGAAGTTTGTGCCTGGCCGCCGTCAAGGGACACCTGAGAGAGATCCGTCTCCGGATAGAGGGCCTTCACCTGACGGACGGCCTCATCAAAACCGTCCGCCATAAAGCCGCCAAGCTCCGTCAGGTACGCTTCGGAGTCTCGGTACTCTATGATCGCGTCGTCCTTGGCCTGACGGAGCTGATCCTTCATTGACTGGATCTCCAGCTCCTTATCAGCGAGGACCGTCTGCAGATTCTCCGTCTGCTTCTTATACTCTAGCCGATCCTCCTTGAGAATGGAGAACTTCTTCTCCATCTTCACCTTCCAGGCCTTATACTGCATCAGCTCGTCCTCCACCTCCGTGGTCTTCGCTTGAAGACGGTTCATGGCCGTCTCCTCACGGACGCAGCTGTCCATCAGGCCCTTCATCATGACGATGGCCTGAAAATCAGAAACACAAAGTCAATACGACGGTGAGGACAAATCTATACATTCATAAAACTGGCGGCGATTGAAAATTACTTACCTGGGCCAAGTTGAAAAGGCCCGTCTCCCCCATGGCCTCGGTGGAATGGTTCCCGATGTCCTCATAATCCTCCGCCGTCAGTATGGAGGACAACTTCTCGATTGCGTACTTCGAATCCTCGCGGAGGAGGACGGGGGGCTTCTCGACGGCGGGCGGGGGGCCACTCGTCATGAGACCCTTCCCCTTGCCGTGTTTGACAGGGGCCTTCCCTCCATCTGCCTCTAGCCCGATGACGGTCTCGGGGGTGGTCTTGGGCTTTTTGGGGGGACGGTCCCCCTCCTGGTCTTGCTTTCTCTTAATGACGGGCACCTTGGACACGCCCGTCCCTGCAGCTTGGTTCTCCCTTTTCCTTGCAGCTGCTTGCTGCTTAATCAAGGCCCTCCTCTTCGCTTCGTCCATCTCTGCAGAACAAGACGGCACATGAGTTGTTCAGAAGGCAAGAGAAAAATGACTAAGTATAAAATTCAGGTGAACGGACATACGTTTCCTGACTTGTGTTTCGTACTTCAAGGCTTCCTCGGACGGTTCAGGCCCGTCGCAGTGCCAACAGATGGTCTTCAGGCACACCAAATTAGCCCAAGACCTCTCCTTCAACTCAGACTTCTGAAAAATCCTCTCCAAGAAGCTCCAGTCTTCAATTGACACTTGAGGACGGTCTTGAGCTGAGAAAAGAAGACGGTTACATTATGACGGTGCGTAAAAAGACAGGAAAAAGGGGAATAGGAAGAGAGGAACAAGGAGAGAGAGTGAACGGGTGAGTACCAGACGGGTTCAAGACACCCCAAGTGGTGTCGACGAGCATGAACTCGGTCTCACCAGGGTTCCCCATCCACTCGTCCCCGTCCATGAAGAAGTACCTAGACTTCCAGTCCCTATTGGAGTCTGGAGTATCGCACACTAACCTTAATAATGGACCCCTCGCCAGAAAACTATACATTCCCCTGGATTTTTATATCTCCACCGGACGGTAGCAGTGGAAGAATTCCTTCACCGTCAACCTTTTCTTCCCCTCGGACATGGACCCGTACAACACCTCTACCCCTATAAAGACCCTCCAGGCGTTCGGGGAAACTTGGCTGACGGATAGTCCTAGGTAGTGAAGGAGGTGACGGTGTAGTGGGGTCAGTGGAAACCTCAACCCTGCCTTGAGCATCTGCTCGTATACTCCGACACCCCTGACCCCACGGTAGTAGCACTTCTCTCCTGGGTGGGGTAGACGGAGGGGTATATTGTCAGGAATCTGGTATTTACTTCTAAGTGTTTTGAAGTGTGACTCTTTGATTGTGGAGAAGAAATCATTCACCGTCCACAGAGAGAGCATAACGTACTTCCTCATCCCGTCACTACCTACGACGGATTGGACTTGGGGCTCGTCCCCCTCTATTCCGTCACTAAGGTTGCTTTCTGCCCTATCACTACTCGACGGAGAAGAGGTGGTAGACGAGCTCTCTTCACTCGAGGAGGTTGTGGCTGCAGGATCCTTTGGACCCGACGGTTTGACTTCATCGTAGCCCGCTCCGTCACGGACAAACGACTGATTACTCGACGCGCTAGACATGTCACCTACATGTGACGGAAAACCCTAAGTTCAATCGACCTAAAGACACTGACGGTGGAAAAAGAACGAACAAGCAGTAATTACTTACCGGTTGCTTGCGCTGTGAAAGATGAAGTCGACGGTCGCTGGGATGTGACGGATGCACGATGGTTGAAGGATAGAGTGCTTTTCTGCTAGGTGAACGGATGCTCTCTGATGTTTTGTTTTCAGTCAAGAGTGAAAAATGAAAGAAAAGATGGAAGGCTTTTATATGAGAGAAATAGCGGGAGACGAAGGGACGCCTCGGTCTGAGCACACGGCCTGCGAGTTGACGACGCGTGTCCTGCATTTATTACCAGGCATTTATTACTGATGCCAGCCTGTCTATCCGACCCTTGCTGCGGATTGAACCGTCACCCCATTAGCCCGTCCTTAGTGGGTTCACGGACTGATGGGCTGAGGGGGCACCTGATTGGGATAAAATCTCCCACCAGACGACAGTAGGCCACACTCGCCGACGGTTAGATCCGTGACGGCTGAAATTCCCGACGGACGTCAGAGCTCGACAACCCCAATCCTAGGGGGGGCGACGGGAGAAGGCAGACGGGTGTTGGTATCAGGCACTGAGACCAGTCTTGCCACGTGCGCTTCGCTGGAAAGAGTGAATCTTGTCGTGTACGCTGCTTAGCCAGATATCTTGCGAAGCACGACTCCCACCCCCAAGAGGGGAATCGTGCCCAACACGCTTGGCTACCCCAGAAGAGTCTTGCGTCCCACGCTACTCGAGGGCAATTTCGGTACAATGATATCTTCTCCAACACGCCTTACCCAAAGGCCATTACCACTACTATAAATACCGCCACATCCTCCAAAAATCGAGGTACGTTCACTAAGGCCCGACTCTGGCACTCTAGAGTTGTGTAAAATACTGACTTAACCATCGGAGGGTCGTTGGCCGGTACCACGCCGGTACTTCCCTTTGAGGTTCTTCCTACTTGTGCAGGACCATCCGGAACGCGTGCAAACCTTGCAGCTCACTGGTTTGATTATTGACATCATCATATATATATATATATATATATGGATTCATCCAATCCGTATTTTATATATATATATATATATATATATTATATATAAATATATATGAGTTTATCTGCAAATTTTTATTATAAAGGATTCATCATATTGTTGCTTGCCTTGGTTTATATATTTATATATATTAACGCTAGGATTAAAGTATTCGTTTAATGAAATTTATTCCTAATGAGATTAGGATTATGTTTTCAAGGTTTCTAGTGTTATTATGGTTCTTGATCTTAAAAAACTTTAATTTAAAACATCTAGTGGGAGAGGGATACAAGAGTTGGATCTCACGGCCTCTATTATCAGTTCATAGTAGTATGGGTAAACACCTCGTCTTGGCCTATATGCCTCGCGATCCCAAAAGAGGGTGTTTACTTCATAGTACTACAAGATTGAACTTACCCGTTTAAAGTAGTGTGAACAAGCACCTCGTCTTGGTGTATATGCCTCGCGATCCCAAAGAAGGGTGTTTTGTTTCATGATACTACAAGTTTAAACACTATAAAGGAAGATGAAATGTGGCTACACATGATTCTAGATAATGGTGCACACTAGACTAAGTGTAATGTTAACCTCCCAAAGGAGCTATGTCAATATTACTTAGAAGCTAAAGGTAATACGGCATATTATTAGTATTTGATAAGAGTTATCATGATAGCACTAATAATGAGAATAGTTCTCAAACAATTAATGTGTTTATAATAAACTTGCTACCAAGGAATTATAGACATAGATTGGGTTGTCGTTGCATATATTATTTTATAGTTTTATTAAGGGTCCATATTATATGCTTATATGCTAAATTGATAATGTCCAGTTTACTTATTATATATTTTCAGATTTATATCATGGCATCATTTAGCCTACTTGTTGCTATTCTTAATCAAAACAAATTGACTGGATCCAACTACGTTAACTGGAAAAGAAATTTGGACATTGTTCTTACTGCTGAAGAGCACAAATATGTTCTTACTCAACCATGTCCTAGCTTTCCATCATTAGATACTCCTCTTGAGGAAAAACAATGATATGATCGTTGGCAAAAATCTAATGAGATGGCCAAGTGCTATATCCTAGCATCTATTTTAAATGTTCTACAGCATCAAATGCATGATGTAGAACTAGCTTCGGACATTATGCTAAGTCTAAAGAAGATGTTCGGTGAGCAAGGCCGTTCTGCAAGGTAAGAAACTATGAGGCAGATTTGTAATACCAAAATGGCTGAAGGTACTTCAGTGAGGGAGCATTGTCTTAGGATGATCTCTAATCTGAATACATTGGAAGTTTTAGGTGCCGATATTGATGGAGAATCTTAAGTGGATATGATACTCCAATCACTACCGGAATCATTCAAGAAATTCAGACTTAATAATAATATGAACAAAAAGATTTATTCTTTGTCTGAATTAATGAATGAACTGGTAGCAGCGGAAGGCATCCTTGGTACTTCTAGTGTTTATGCCAATATGGCTAAAGCTTCTACTTCTCAACCTAAGTCGAAAAGCAAAGGTAAAAAGAAGAAGAAGGACTTCACCAAGAGAGATGGTAAACAAGTTGCCTTAGGAGTTGCCAACAAAGGAAAGAAAACCAAAGGAAAGTGTTTCCATTGTGGTGAGAAAGGACATTGGAAGAGGAATTGTCCAATAATCAAAGCTGCCAAGAATAAGGGTATGAAAAGTTCATTTCTTCTTGAAATATGTTTGGTACAAAATCCCACGGATTCCTAGTGTGTGGATTCAGGTTGTACTAATCATATCTGCAACACTTTACAAGGGTTCCAGGAGACCAGAAAGTTGAATGAGGGAGAACTATTTCTTACTTTGGCTGATGGGAGCAGGATTCCAGTTGTAGCTATTGGAGTGTTTAATTTATGCTTTGAGTCTAGAGTTTTAATATTGGAAGACTGTTTGTATGTACCTAATGTTCGTAGGAATTTAATTTCTGCAACTTATTTAGGTAAACATGGATATTATGTTATCCTAAAAGACAATGTTGTAATAAAGAAGGATAAAGTGTTTATCTGTTCTGGCAATATTGTGGATGGTCTTTATATTTTAACTTCTGATAAGTATGAAATATATAATTCTTAGATAGTAGCTCTCATGTAAAATCATTAAAGAGAAAGTTTCCTTCTACTAGTGATGCATATCTATGGCACTTGCGTTTGGGTCATATTAATTCAAATAGGATTCAAAGACTAATTAAAGATGGACTTTTACAGCCTATGGACTTTGATGGATTTCCAGTTTGCAAATCTTGTTTGAAAGGTAAAATGACCAAACGACCTTTTAATGCGAAAGGTAGAAGAGCCCAAGAGTTACTTGAATTAGTTCTTACAGATGTATGTGATCCTATGTCAACCCAAGCAAAAGGAGGTTATGAGTACTTCATCACTTTTACAGATGATTACTCAAGATATGGTTATATGTACCTAATGAAACAGAAGTCCAAAACCTTTGAAAAGGTCAAAGAGTTTAGGGCTGAAGTTGAAAATCAATTGGGAAAACGCATAAAGGCCATTCGATCTAATCGAGGTGGCGAATACCTTCTTGGGGATTTCAAGGATTACCTAATTCAAAATGGGATTGTCTCCCAATTGACTGCACCTAGAACTCCCCAACAAAATGGTGTAGCGAAAAGAAGGAATAGGACTCTTTTGGAAATGGTTAGGTCCATGATGAGTTATTCAACTTTACCAATTTCCTTTTAGGGATATGCACTAAAAACTGCTATGCATATTTTGAATTTAGTTCCATCAAAATATGTTCCCAACACACCTAAGGAATTGTGGAGTGGGTGCAAGCCTAATTTGAAATATCTCCACATTTTGGGATGTCCAGCACATTTGTTGAAAGGGAAGTCTGATAAATTGGAAGCTGAAACGGAAGTATGCATGTTTTTAGGGTATTCAAAGGGAACCAAGGGTTATTTATTCTATAATCATAAGGATAACAAAGTGTTTGTTAGCACCTATGCAAAATTTTTGGAAGATGATTATGTGAATAATTTTAATCCTAGAAGAGTTGTATTGGCTGAATTAGATGAACCTGTAATTGAACAACCAATGGATGACACTAGGAATGATGTGGCTGTATTGGATACACCACAAGACATTACTCATGAGATGACTAATATACAGGTGCCTCGTCGTAGTGGGAGAATTGTTCGGCCTCCTATAAGATTTATAGGTTTGGGAGAAACTTATGAAGCTATCCCAGAAGAGGCTGAATCGGATCCCTACACTTATGAGGAGGCAATGAATGATATAGATGCACATCATTGGGTCCAAGCTATGAAATCTGAATTGAATTCTATATATTCCAATCAAGTATGGGATCTTGTAAAGGCGTCTAGTGGCATTAAACCTGTTGGTTGCAAATGGGTTTACAAGAGAAAGAGAGGGATAGATGGAAAGGTTGAAACCTTTAAAGCAAGACTTGTGGCGAAAGGGTATACACAAAAAAAAGGTATTGATTATGATGAAACTTTTTCGCCAGTAGCCATGCTTAAATTTATCAGAATTCTCTTATCTATTGCTGCTCATTATGATTATGAGATTTGACAAATGGATGTCAAGACTGCATTTCATAATGGAAATCTTGAAGAAGGAATCTATATGATGCAACCTGAAGGTTTCATAACAAAGAACCAAGAACATATGGTATGCAAGTTGAAAAGGTCCATTTATGGACTTAAGCAAGCATCTAAGTCATGGAACATCAGATTTGATCAAGCAATCAAATCATTTGGTTTTGAACAAAATCTTGATGAACCATGTGTGTACAAAAGACATCAAGATAAAGTAGTAATGTTCCTAGTTCTTTATGTTGATGATATTCTACTCATTGAAAATGATGTAGGGGTAATGTCATCGGTAAAGGTTTGGTTGTCAAGCCAATTTGAAATGAAAGACTTGGGTGAAGCTAACTTTATTCTAGGGATCAAGCTTTTGCGAGATCGCAAGAATAATATGTTAGGTTTATCACAAACTGGATATAGAGATAAGGTTCCAGAATAGTTTAGCATGCAAAACTCCAAGAAAGGATTACTTCCTTTTAGATATGGAGTTCCTCTATCTGATGACCAAAGGCCTAGGACTCTTGAGGAAGAAAATATAATGAGACAAGTTCCTTATGCTTCTACAGTGGAAAGTCTCATATATGTCATGCTATGTACTAGACTAGAAATCTGTTATTCAGTTAGCATAGTCAGCCGATATCAATCAAATCCAGGACTTAAACATTGGCAAGCTGTAAAGAATATTCTCAAGTATCTACGAAGAACAAGAGATTATATGCTTGTTTACCATAGTGAGGATTTGATTCCCATTGGTTATACAGATTCAGATTTTCAGTCAAATCTTGATTTCAGAAAGTCCACTTCAGGTTGTGTGTTCACCTTGGGAGGTGAAGCCATAAGTTGGAGGAGTGTTAAGCAATCTTGTATTGCGAACTCCACCATGAAAGCTAAATATGTTGCTGTTTTTGAGGCAGCAAAGGAAGTTGTTTGGCTCAAGAAATTCCTTTCTGGTCTTGGTGTTGTGAGAATGGAGCAAGTTCCTATCACATTATTTTGCGACAATAGTGAAGTAGTTGCACAATCCAAAGATCTAAGGGATCACAAGAAAGGAAAGCACATTGAGAGAAAGTATCACATTATTCGAGACTTTGTTTGTCGAGGAGATGTAGTAATAGCAAAGATTGATAGTGCAAATAATCTAGCGAATCCATTTACCAAAACCTTGCCACAAAGGACTTTTGAGTCACATTTGGAGGGAATGCGAGTTAGATTAGTGCACAATAGTCTTTAGGGCAAGTGGGAGATTGTTAGGATATGTGCCCTTAAACCCTATTATATGATGCTATATATGACATTATGTATGACTTAATGTTATGATTAATAAAGTTGTTTTATTATTATCTAAAATAATGGCAACATGAATATTTGGACATTACCATATAGTCCATGAGATGCATAGTATGTGATTTATGTGATTTAGTCACAAAAGATATAGATCACAAGTTCTTTGTAAACTCAGAATTATAGTTCGTAATCGGTGATGAAATTGGGCATTTCATCTGTGAAGACTATAACGTATCAACCAAGATGATTTGTCTTGATCATGGAAGTGGAGACTTCTAGTTGATATGTTGATATGTTTTAAGAGTTAAAACATATTGAACTGGACCGCTGTGAGATTTATTATTCTCCTAACGACTGTCAAATGAATAATAAATCTCATGACTTCTATTTGCATGAATTCTTAATCCTGAGAGAATAATGGACATGATCACGAAGTATAAGTTGCTTTGATATATCAGGAGTGAGATCTAAAATCACGATCAAAACCTCAGTATGTTAGGCAGCCACATTTAGTGTTGATAGAACATATATTCTCAAGATGGAATTCATAATCTCTTAACAGAGATATAAAATATTCCCTTGAGATAAGTTTAATGGGTTTGGTTATTCAAAGTGTTAGGTCTAATCACTTTAGTAAGGATATACTAAAGTATATATTTATGAAATTGGATTTCATAAATATATGATGAATAACTTAAAGAATT
>CM066162.1:56389529-56434529 GCA_033629205.1 Lithocarpus polystachyus | reverse complement strand
TTTTGATAGAACCCTGACCCAACGTTTATAAGAGAAACGTGAATTGAAAGTATAAGTAACAGACCTTTGACCCAATGATTATAATGGAATCACGAACCGAAGGTATAAAATTTGAACGCTACAAGGAAGAATCACTGATAAGTTCACAGTTCTTGAAGAACCAAAGAGAAGAGCAAAGCCTCAACTTTTTCTAATTTTTATACAATAATATTTAAAAAACGGTTACAGACCTAGGGGCCTATTTAAGGGCTCCATAAAACTTGATAAACAAGGAAATATATTCTAAAATAACTCCTAATTGATACCTAACCATATCTGGAATCAAATTTGACCTAAAAAGCATTAAATGCACCTAAAAACAAGGAAATAAATCATCTAAACCTAAAATAACTTTTTTTACATAAAAATACCAAAAATAAAAAATTACAATAATTAAATAGTAAATTGTGTCCTACATCAGACCCCTCCACTTGAAACAAACTCGTCCTCGAGTTCATCTTTGAAATCTGAAATCTTCTGCTCCAAATAAACAAATACTTCGAATGCTTTAATAACTTTATCCGGTTCTAAAACTTGAATCCTTCATAAAGTGTAGAATTTCTTCTCATCTACTTTCAATTTATTTGCAACATCAATCAACAAAGGGTTGATAATAAATTATTAGCATTACCTGATTTTTCTAAAACTTTTGAGATTGAGTGTGATGCTTCAAGAATAGGTATTGGAGCTATTTTGATGCAAGAGAAGCGGCCAATTGCCTATTTTAGTGAAAAGCTAAAAGGGGCAACTTTGAACTACCCAACATATGACAAGGAGTTTTACGCATTGGTGAGAGCATTAGAGACGTGGCAACATTACTTTTGACCGAAAAAATTTGTCATACATACTGACCATGAGTCCTTAAAGCACTTGAAGGGACAAGGTGACGATTCAAGAACGAACCCTTTTGAAGAGAGGGGGAATGATGAGAATTAGCAAACATTCAAGGATCCATTTGAGCCTAATACTAGAGCAAGATCCAAGAAGATCAAAGAAGCACTTAATGGGCTGATTCAAGAGATTTGGGCTAATTCTAACTCAAGACATTCCAAGCTTGGCCCAAAGAAAGATGAAAGCATAATAAATTTAATCCAAACTATTAAGGGTTGATCTTGATGTGAACCTCAATCGACATGCTTTGAGACCCAACAAACAATATTGGAATATTTGCCCAAGAAAGCTAAAATTTAGATTTTGATAGAACCCTGACCCAACGTTTATAAGAGAAACGTGAATTGAAAGTATAAGTAACAGACCTTTGACCCAATGATTATAATGGAATCACGAACCGAAGGTATAAAATTTGAACGCTACAAGGAAGAATCACTGATAAGTTCACAGTTCTTGAAGAACCAAAGAGAAGAGCAAAGCCTCAACTTTTTCTAATTTTTATACAATAATATATCAAAAACGGTTACAGACCTAGGGGCCTATTTAAGGGCTCCATAAAACTTGATAAACAAGGAAATATATTCTAAAATAACTCCTAATTGATACCTAACCATATCTGGAATCAAATTTGACCTAAAAAGCATTAAATGCACCTAAAAACAAGGAAATAAATCACCTAAACCTAAAATAACTTTTTTTACATAAAAATACCAAAAATAAAAAATTACAATAATTAAATAGTAAATTATGTCCTACATCAGACCCCTCCACTTGAAACAAACTCGTCCTCGAGTTCATCTTTGAAATCTAAAATCTTCTGCTCCAAATAAACAAATACTTCGAATGCTTTAATAACTTTATCCGGTTCTAAAACTTGAATCCTTCATAAAGTGTAGAATTTCTTCTCATCTACTTTCAATTTATTTGCAACATCAATCAACAAAGGGTTGATAATAAATTAAAATTTTCTACTCCAATAAAATCAACATATTGTATTGTCATCTTCAACAGATCAACTGAGACTTGAAGATTGAGAGTTGTGGACTCATCCTCATTTTTTACCTCAATTGAATCTTCCACAAGGTTCTCAATAATTACCATCTCTTTTTTTTTTTCTTTTTTTTTTCTTTTTTTTTTTTTGAGCTTGGTGCTTGATTTTAACCTGATTTTAGAACCTGTGCTCTGATACCAAATGATGCGAACCTCAATAGACACACTTTGAGACCCAACAAACAATATTGGAATATTTGCCAAAGACAGCTTAAATTCAGATTTTGATAGAACCCTGACCCAACGTTTATAAGAGAAACGCGAACCAAAAGTATAAGTAACAGACCTTTGACCTAATGATTATAATGGAATCACGAACCGAAAGTATAAAGTTTGAACGCCACAAAGAAGACTCCCTGATAAGTTCACAGTTCTTGAAGAATCAAAGAGAAGAGTAAAGCCTCACCTTTTTCTGATTTTTATTCAATAATATATCAAAAACGTTTACAAACCTAGGAGCCTATTTAAGGGCTCCATAAAACTTGACAAACAAGAAAATATATTCTAAAAAAACTCTTAATTGATACCTAACCATATCAGAAATCAAATTTGACTTAAAAAGCATTAAATGCACCTAAAAATAAGGAAATAAATCACCTAAACCTAAAATAACGTTTTTTACATAAAAATACCAAAAATAAAAAATTACAATAATTAAATAGTAAATTGTGTCCTACATCAAATCTGGCTTAATTAGACGTGGTTTATGGTAAGGATTAATGGCTGATTGACTTTCCAGCTCCATATCAGTTAATAGATATTTTTCCTATTTTGAAACTTCTAATTTCAGACTAGATCTACCTTAATTTTAGGCTTTTATTAATTAGAACGTTTTTGAGCTATTTCCTTATTTTGGATCTACTAATTTCAGACCAAATCAACTTTTATTTAGGGTTTTATTATTTAGTACATTTTTTATATTTTCTATTTTCAGTCAAGTATTATAAATAGCATGCACTCATTGTAATAGGGGGATTGAATAAAAATCAGAAAAAAGGTGAGGCTTTGCTCTTCTTTTTCATTCTTCAAGAACTGTGAACTTATCAGAGATTCTTCGTTGTGGCGTTCAAACTTTATACCTTCGGTTCGTGATTCCATTATAATCATTGAATCAAAGGTCTGTTACTTATACTTTTAGTTCGCGTTTCTCTTATAAGCGTTAGGTTAATGTTCTATCAAAATCTGAACTTTAGCTTTCTTGGGCAAATATTCCAATAATGTTTGTTGGGTTTCAAAGCGTGTCGATTAAGGTTCGCATCATTTGATATCAGAGCACAGGTTCTAAAATCAGTTTTCTATCATTTTATCTTTTGTTTCATGTTATCATCCTATCTTGTTCCTTTTGTGTTCTTTATTCCTTGTTCTTATTTTGTAACGTGCACTAGGTTAAAATCGTTCTTATTTTGTGCTATATAATGTGTTTCATGGGGACATATTCTCAATTTTAATACTTTTAGGAAAATATTCTAGCAATTTAATGGGTTTTTAGGAAAGCAAGTACATTTATATGGTTGTGAAGTAGTATTTTCGCAACTTCATGCGTTTTGACATGGCAGTTTGGCCATTTCAGTGAATTTTGCACTGTACTTTTTAATTTATTGTGTTTTTAGGGTGAAGTTTGGCATTTTTGTGGTTTTGGGTTTGGAACTTTAGCGATTCAATGTGATTTTAGGGATTTTCTTCTACCGTTTTAACAAAATTGAGAGGGTATATTTTTGCAATTCACTGTGTTTTATGGCATTTTTGGCCCTTTTAATGCTTTTGGGGGGATGTTTTCGCAATTTAATGAGTTTTGAATTGGAATTTGGCCATTTTAATGAATTTTATTACAGAGTGAATGGATTTTTCGTGAGAACTTTGGCGATATTAATGGTTTTGGATGAGAATTTTTTTAATTTAACGGGTTTTGAGTGGGCAATTCACTCATTTTAATGACTTTGAAAGTGGTATTTTTGCAAATTAATGGGTTTTGATGTGGAATTTTTACCCTTTTGTTGTTTTTGGAGGAGTATTTTTTATATTTAAAAGGTTTTTTTTGGGGGGGGGGGGGGATTCTAACTTTTTAATGGGCTTGTTAGGGGGGCATCTTGTTTATTTAAACTGTTTTGGTGTGGATACTTTTCCAATTTAGTGGGTTTTTGGTCGTATTTTGGTCATATTAATGAATTTGGAAGCTACACTTTTGCAATTTAGTGGGTTTTGGAGGTCATTTGGCCATTACATTGGTTTTTTAGGGGTAATTAAGTCATTGATAATTTTTTTTTTTGGGTCATTTTAGAATTTTAATAGTTTTTTATGGGCATGTTAGCAATTTGAATCATTTTAGCTGGGTTAGTTTACAATTAATGCGTTTTTACAGGGGTTTTGGCAGTTTTTTTAAGTAATTATAGAATTTCCATAGGTGTTTTGGGAATTCTAACGAGTTGGAGGGGTATTTTTAAAATTTGCTTTACTTTTCTATTGCAACTGTGCCATTTTAATGACCTGGGAGGGGTTATTTGTGCTATATAATGTGTTTCTAGGGGACATATTGGCAATTTTAATAGTTTTAAGGAAATATTCCAGCAATTTAATGGGTTTTTAGGGGAGCATGTACATTTATATAATTGTGGAGTAGTATTTTCGTAACTTAATACATTTTGACGTGGCAGTTTGGCCATTTTAATGAATTTAGCATTGTACTTTTTTATTTATTGTGTTTTTAGGGGGAAGATTTGTCAATTTAATGGTTTTGGGTTTGGAACTTTTGCTATTCAATGTGATTTTAAGGGTTTTCTTCTACCGTTTTAACAAAATTGAAAGGGTATATTTTTGTAATTTACTGGGTTTTATTGGCCCTTTTGGCCCTTCTAATGCTTTTGGGGGGATGTTTTCACAAACTAATGAGTTTTGAATTGGAATTTGGCATTTCTTTTTAATGAATTTGGTTACAGAGTGAATAGATTTTCGTGAGAATTTTGGCGATATTAATGGTTTTGGATGGGAATTTTTTTAATTTAACGGGTTTAGTGTGGGCAGTTCACCCATTTTAATGACTTTGGAAGTGGTATTTTTGCAAATTAATGGGTTTTAATATGGAATTTTTACCCTTTTGTTGTTTATGGTGGAGTATTTTTTATATTTAATAGGTTTTTTTTGGGGGGGGGGGGGGGGGCAGATTCTAACTTTTTAATAGGCTTGTTAAGGGGCATCTTGTTTATTTCAACTGTTTTGATGTGAATACTTTTCTAATTTAGTGGGTTTTTGGTCGTATTTTGGTCATATTAATGAATTTGGAAGCTAGTCTTTTGCAATTTAGTGGGTTTTAGAGGTCGTTTGGTAATTACATTGGTTTTTTTGGGGTAATTAAGCCATTGATAGTTGTTTTTTGGAGGGGTCATTTTAGAATTTCAGTCGTCTTTTATGGGCATGTTAGCAATTTGAATCGTTTTAGTTGGGTTAGTTTACAATTAATGTGTTTTTACTGGGATTTTGCCAGTTTTTTTAATTAATTATAGATTTTTCGTAGGTGTTTTGGGGATTCTAATGAATTTCGAGGGGTATTTTTGAAATTTGCTTTATTTTTCAATGGCATTTTTGATGTAGGACACAATTTACTATTTAATTATTGTAATTTTTTTATTTTTGGTATTTTTATGTAAAAAAAACGTTATTTTAGGTTTAGGTAATTTATTTCCTTGTTTTTAGGTGCATTTAATGTTTTTTTGGTCAAATTTGATTCCTGATATGGTTAGGTATCAATTAGGAGTTATTTTAGAATATATTTTCTTGTCTGTCAAGTTTTATGGAGCCCTTAAATAGGCCCTTAAGTCTGTAAACGTTTTTGATAGATTATTGAATAAAAATCAGAAAAAGGTGAGACTTTCCTCTTCTCTTTGGTTCTTCAAAAACTGTGAACTTATCAGGGATTCTTCCTTGTGGTGTTCAAACGTTATACCTTTGGTTCGTGATTCAATTATAATCATTGAGTCAAGGTTTGTTACTTATACTTTTGGTTCGCGTTTCTCTTATAAAAGTTGGGTCAGGGTTCTATCAAAATCTGAATTTTAGCTTTCTTAGGCAAATATTCCAATATTGTTTGTTGGGTCTCAAAGCGTGTCAATTGAGGTTCGCATCATTTGGTATCAGAGCTCGGGTTCTAAAATCAGTTGTCTATCCTTTTATATTTTGTTTCCTGTTATCATCCTATCTTGCTCCTTTTGTGTTCTTTATTCCTCATTCTTATTTTGTGACGCACTAGGTTAAAATTGTGCACCAAGCACCAAAAAAAAAAAAGTGAAAAAAAAAGAGATGTTAATTATTGAGAACATTGTGGAAGATTCAATTGAGGTCAAATATGAGGATGAGTCCACAACTCACAATCCTCATGTCTCAGTTGATTTGTTGAAAATGACAATACAATATGTTGATTTTCTTGGAGTAGAAAATTTTAATTTTATTATCAACTCTTTGTTGATTGATATTGCAAATAAATTAAAAGTAGATGAGAAGAAATTTTATGCTACACTTTATGAAAGATTCAAGTTTCAATACCGGATCAAGTTATTAAAGCATTCGAAGTGCTTGTTTATTTGGAGCGGAAGATTTCAGATTTCAAAGATCAACTTGAGGACGAGTTTGTTTGAAGTGGGGGGGTCTGATGTAGGACACAATTTACTATTTAATTATTGTAATTTTTTTATTTTTGGTATTTTTATGTAAAAAACGTTATTTTAGGTATAGGTGATTTATTTTCTTGTTTTTAGGTGCATTTAATGTTTTTTTGGTCAAATTTGATTCCTGATATTGTTAGGTATCAATTAGGAGTTATTTTAGAATATATTTTCTTGTCTGTTAAGTTTATGGAGCCCTTAAATAGGCCCTTAAGTTTGTAAACGTTTTTGATAGATTATTGAATGAAAAAAAAAAAAAAAAAAAAAAAAAAAAAAAAAGGTGAGACTTTGCTCTTCTCTTTGGTTCTTCAAGAACTGTGAACTTATCAGGGATTCTTCCTTGTGGCGTTCAAATTTTATACCTTTAGTTCGTGATTCAATTATAATTATTGGGTCAAGGTTTGTTACTTATACTTTTGGTTCGCTTTTCTCTTATAAACGTTGGATCAGGGTTCTATCAAAATCTAAATTTTAGCTTTCTTAGGCAAATATTCCAATATTGTTTGTTGGGTCTCAAAGCTTGTCGATTGAGGTTCACATCATTTTTGCCTTTTTAATGGCTTGGAATGGGTTATTTATGCAATATAATGTGTTTCTAGGGGACATATTGGAAATTTTAATAGTTTTAGGGAAATATTCCAGCAATTTAATGGGTTTTTGGGGGAGCATATACATTTATATGGTTGTGGAGTAGTATTTTCGTGACTTAATACATTTTGACATGGCAGTTCGGCCATTTCAGTGATTTTTGCATTGTACTTTTTAATTTATTGTGTTTTTAGGGGGTAGCTTTGTCATTTTAATGGTTTTTAGTTTGGAACTTTAGCGATTCAATGTCATTTTAGGGATTTTCTTTTACCATTTTAACAAAATTTAGAGGGTATATTTTTGCAATTTACTGTGTTTTATGGCACTTTTGGCCCTTTTAATGCTTTTGGAGTGATGTTTTCGCAATTTAATGAGTTTTGAATTGGAATTTGGCCATTTTAATGAATTTGGTTACAGAGTGAATGAATTTTTCGTGGGAATTTTGGCGATATTGATGGTTTTGGATGAAAATTTTTGTAATTTAACAGGTTTATAGTGTTCAATTCGCTCATTTTAATGACTTTGGAAGTTTTATTTTTGCAAATTAATGGGTTTTGATGTGAAATTTTTACCCTTTCGTTGTTTATGGAGGAGTATTTTTTATATTTAATAGGTTTTAGGGGGGTGCCATTCTAACTTTTTAATGGACTTGTTAGGGAGCATCTTATTTATTTCAACTGTTTTTTGTGTGGATACTTTTCCAATTTAGTGTGCTTTTTGTCGTATTTTATTCATATTAATGAATTTGGAAGCTAGTCTTTTGCAATTTGGTGGGTTTTAGAGGCCATTTGGCCGTTACATTGGATTTTTGGGGGTAATTAAGCAGTTAATAATTCTTTTTTGGGGGTCATTTTAGAATTTTAATAATTTTTTACAGGGCATTTTAGTAATCTCAATTGTTTTAGCTGGGTAATTTTACAATTAATACGTACCAGAGTTTTGACAATTTTTTTAAGTAGTCATAGATTTTTTTGTAGGCGTTTTAGGGATTCTAATGAATTTGGAGGGCTATTTTTTAAATTTCATTTATTTTTCAATGGCAGTTTTGCATTTTTGATGGCTTGGGAGGGTTATTTGTGCTACATAATGTGTTTCATGGGGACATATTGGCAATTTTAATAGTTTTAGGGAAATATTCCTACAATTTAATGGGTTTTTAGGGGAGTAAGTATATTTATATGGTTGTGGAGTAGTATTTTCATAATTTAATACATTTTGACGTGGTAGTTTGGCCATTTCAGTGAATTTTGCACTGTACTTTTTAATTTGTTATGCTTTCAGGGGAAAGTTTTGTGATTTTATTGGTTTTGGGTTTGGAACTTCAGCAATTCAGTATGATTTTAGGGTTTTTTTTTTACTGTTTTAATAAAATTGAGAGGATATATTTTTGCAATCTACTAGGTTTTATGGCACTTTTGGCCCTTTTAATTCTTTTGGAGGGATGTTTTCGCAATTTAATGAGTTTTGAATTGAAAATAGGCCATTTTAATGAATTTAGTTACAGAGTGAATGTATTTTTCGTGGGAACTTTGGCGATATTAATGGTTTTGGATGAGAATTTTTTTAATTTAACGGGTTTAGAGCGTGTAATTTGCTCATTTTAATGACTTTGGAAGTGGTATTTTTGCAAATTAATGGGTTTTGATGTGGAATTTTTACCCTTTTGTTGTTTATGGAGTATTTTTTATATTTAATAGGTTTTGGGGGGGGGGGGCAGATTCTAACTTTTTAATGGGCTTGTTAGGTGACATCTTGTTTATTTCAACTGTTTTGATGTGAATACTTTTCCAATTTAGTGGGTTTTTGGTCGTATTTTGGTCATGTTAATGAATTTGGAAGCTAGTCTTTTGTAATTTAGTGGGTTTTAGAGGCCGTTTGGTAATTACATTGGTTTTTTTGGGGTAATTAAGCCATTGATAGTTGTTTTTTGGGGGGGTCATTTTAGAATTTAATCGTTTTTTACGGGCATGTTAGCAATTTCAATCGTTTTAGCTGGGTTAGTTTACAATTAATGCATTTTTACCGAGGTTTTACCAGTTTTTTTAAATTAATTATAGATTTTTCGTAGGTGTTTTGGGGATTTTAATGAACTTGGAGGGGTAATTTTGAAATTTGCTTTATTTTTCAATGACATTTTTGCCTTTTTAATGGCTTGGGAGGGGTTATTTGTGCAATATAATGTGTTTCTAGAGGACATATTGGCAATTTTAATAGTTTTAGGGAAATATTCTAGCAATTTAATGGATTTTTAGGGGAGTATGTACATTTATATGGTTGTCGAGTAGTATTTTCGCAACTTAATACGTTTTGACGTGGCAGTTTGACTATTTCAATGAATTTTGCATTGTACTTTTTAATTTATTGTATTTTTAGGGGGAAGCTTTGTCATTTTAATGGTTTTGGGTTTGGAACTTTAGCGATTCAATGTGATTTTAGGTGCTCTCTTCTACTGTTTTAACAAAATTGAGAGGGTATATTTTTGTAATTTATTAGGTTTTATTGGCCCTTCTAATGCTTTTGGAGGGATGTTTTCTCAAACTAATGAGTTTTGAATTGGAATTTGTCCATTTTAATGAATTTGTCCATTTTAATGAATTTGGTTCAAAGCAAATGGATTTTTCGTGGGAATTTTGGCGATATTAATGGTTTTGGATGAGAATTTTTATAATTTAACGAGTTTAGAGTGAGCAGTTAGCCCATTTTAATGACTTTGGAAGGGGTATTTTTGCAAATTAATAAGTTTTGATGTGGAATTTTTACCCTTTTATTGTTTATGGATGTGTATTTTTTTATATTTAATGGGTTTTGGGGGGGGGGGGGGTGCAGATTCTAACTCTTTAATGGGCTTGTTGGGGGCATCTTGTTTATTTCAACTGTTTTGGTGTGCATACTTTTCCAATTTAGTGAATGTTGGTCATATTTTTGTCAGATTGATGAATTTGGAAGCTAGTCTTTTGCAATTTAGTGGGTTTTAGAGGTCGTTTGGCCATTACATCGATTTTTTAGAAGTAATTAAGCCGTTGATAATTGTTTTTTGGGGGTCATTTTAGAATTCTAATCATTTTTTACGAGCATTTTTGCAATTTCAATCATTTTAGCTAGGTAATTTTACAATTAATGCGATTTTACCAGGGTTTTGGTAGTTTTTTTAAGTAATTATAGATTTTTCGTAGGTGTTTTGGGGATTCTAATGAATTTGGAGGGGTATTTTTGAAATTTCCTTTATTTTTTAATGGCTATTCTGTCTTTTTAATGTCTTGAGAGGGGTTATTTGTGCTACATAATGTGTTTCAAGGGGACATCTTTGCAATTTTAATAGTTTTAGGGATATATTCCAGCAATTTAATGAGTTTTTAGGGGAGCAAGTACATTTATATGGTTGCAGAGTACTATTTTTGTAATTTAATGCATTTTGACGTGAAAGTTTGGCCATTTTCAGTGAATTTTGCATTGTACTTTTTAATTTATTGTGTTTTTAGGGGGAATTTTTGTCATTTTAATGGTTTTGGTTTGGAACTTTAGCGATTCAATGTGATTTTGGGTGTTTTCTTATACCGTTTTAACAAAATTAAGAGGATATATTTTTGCAATTTACTAGGTTTTATGGACTTTTTGGCCCTTTTAATGCTTTTGGAGTAATGTTTTCGCAGTATAATGAGTTTTGAATTGGGTTTTGGCCATTTTAATGAATTTAGTTACAGAGTAAATGGGTTTTTCGTGAGAACTTTCGCGATATTAATGATTTTGGATGAGAATTTTTGTAATTTAGCGGGTTTAGAGTGGGCAGTTCGCCCATTTTAATGACTTTTGAAGGGGTATTTCCAAATTAATGGGTTTTGATTTGAAATTTTTACCCTTTTATTGTTTATTGAGGAGTATTTTGTATATTTAATGGATTTTTTTGGGGGGGGGGGGAGATTTTAACTTTTTAATGGGCTTATTTGGGAGCATCTTGTTTATTTCAACTGTTTTGGTGTGGATACTTTTCCAATTTAGTGGGTTTTTGGTCGTATTTTGGCGATATTAATGAATTTGGAAGCTAGTCTTTTGCAATTTAGTGGGCTTTTGTATAGCAGTATTTTCGCAACTTAATACGTTTTGACGTGACAGTTTGGCCATTTCGGTGAATTTTGCATTGAACTTTTTAACTTATTGTGTGTTTAGGGGGAAGTTTTGTTATTTTAGTAGTTTTGGGTTTGGAATTTTAGCAATCCAATGTGATTTTAGGGGTTTTTTTTTTCTAACGTTTTAACAAAATTGAGAGGGTATTTTTTTTTTTTTTTTTGGTAATTTATTGGGTTTTATGGGCTATTTTGGCCCTTTTAATACTTTGGAGCAATGTTTTTGCAATTTAATTAGTTTTGAATTGGAATTGGGCCATTTTAATGAATTTGGTTAAAGGGTGAATAAATTTTTCATGGGAATTTTGGTGATATTAATAGTTTTGGAAGAAAATTTTTGTAATTTAACAAATTTAGAGTGGGCAATTTGCCCATTTTAATGATCAAGTTAGCCAGTTTTAAAAAGTTTTGAAAAATCTTAAACTTAACTGACATACTTACCCTTTAATTAATGCTAATTTTGCAAAGGGCAAAACTTAAATACAGTACCATAGGTACCCCTTTTAAAATTTAAACACATGTCCACTTACTTAACAGTAAAACTGCCGTTTAACTCTCCATTTATTTCTTTTTCTCTTTTATTTTTCCCTTGTTTCCGACTCAAGAACTCCAGCAAGAAAACCCCAAAACTCACCGGCTCCTACATTTCTCTACGACACTCTCTTTTCTTCTCTCTCGTTCAGATTGTTTGAGTTATCGAATCCAACTCTCTGAACTCTCTCTCCCTCTCTCGCTCTATTTTCACATATTGGTTGGCTAGAACTAAAGTGATTCATTGGTACGTATCGACTAAATCTCATTATAGGTTTTCAATTCTAGTTGCTGGGTTTGTCTTATTTTGAGGTTGGTATAGATTTTCTTTGTTGATTCTGACTTGGGTGTCAATTTTGGTTAATGGGTCTGTGTTGTTATTGCTTTGGTTAGTTTTGATTTGGGTTTCCAATTCTAGTACTGGATTTGTGTTATTTTGAGGTTTGGTAGAGTTTTTCTTTGTTGATTCTAATTTAGGTGTCAATTTTGGTTAATGGGTCTATGTTATTATTGCTTTGGTTAGTTTTGATTTGGGTTTTCATTTCTAGTTTCTAGGTTTGTGTTTTTTTGAGGTTTGGTAGAATTTTCCTTTGTTGATTCTAATTTGGCGTCAATTTTGGTTAATTGGTCTGTGCTATTATTGCTTTGGTTAATGGGTCTGTGTTATTATTGGAATGGAGTTTGATTCAGAGGAAGAGGCATATATATATATATATATATATATATATATATGCTAGATATGTTGGATTCAATTTTCGTAGAGATTGTCTGAACAAAAGAATCTGAGTGGTGCTTATTTCTTTACTCTTATTTTGTTTTCGTGCAGTGCTTATTCTATTTCAATTTTACTTGGAAATGGAAGCCATCAAGCATTGCGTCTAATTATTCTGCAAGGGATGGCAGCAATGCTAGTCATTAGATTCCATGGGTTTGAACTTAGTGTGGTGGTAGTTGGCCAAGTTTATTATTTGTAGATCAATTTATTATGAGCTCACTAGCTCTATGACCCTGGCCACCCTACTAGTTAAAAATATTTATTACATTTGGGGATCACCAAGGAAGAATTTCATGCAATTACATGGTTTACCAGTTGGGCGGTAGATGTTGACCATGGTTGAGATCTTCCTGGAGTTCCTGATGTCAAATTGCATCTAGAGTTAATGTAATTAGTTTGAAATTGTCATAATGTAGATTCATTCTTCAAGTTTTCTTGTAGGAATTTTGGAAAAAAATTTGGGTCGGTGTTTCATTTTAAGCAATTGATCCAATTACTCTTTTCATGCCATGACAGTGATAATAAAGAATGTGATGGAGATGCAAGTGGAATTGAAGACATTGTGAGGAACATGAAAGCAGTTGAAAGCGTAGTCTTGGGGTTTATGTGCAAGCAGATTATTGACATGGAAAGATTGATGTGGGCCAAGGAATGTGGTTTAGAAACAGAGTTTGTCATATATGTCCCATCAAGCATTTCTCCTGGAAACCATTTACTTATTACCAAACATACTAATCAATTTTGAGATGTCTTTGTTTTTTCATTTATGTAAGGTTGTATGATTTCCAATTTTGCTAGAATGTGCTATTGTATGACACTCTTATTCAAGTTTTGAAATGAGGAGTAGATTTCTGAGAATTTCTTGGCAAGTGAATGAAATACATTTACACAATTTCACTTTCATCTCATCACTTTGGACTTGGCTAGGGACAATTTGACAATTTTTTTTTTTTTTTTTTTGGGATGAAATTTGGTAATTGACATGAGTATTGCAAAAATTTACCTAACCAGGACAAGGTACAATCTGCTTTAGCAGATTGCATACTCTCTAGCAGCATTTTAGCCTTCAGAAAAACTAAAGAGGAAAAGCACAAAAAAATATCGATCTGATCATAAAACTCTCACAAAATATGTTTCACTGGTTATAATTTCCTAATGAAATATGTTCAACTTTATACTGCACATGTAGGTGAGTCTCTAATTTCTTTTCTAAACAGCCTTCAATTGATACACTTTGCTTACTTTCCTGCTGCTTTCCTCTTTGCTCTTTACATATGTAACCAATTCTTGCTTGTAAAAAATTGTCACTGGCTATCTCTGCCCTTATAAAGTGAAGCAAGTTTAAACCCTTTTACTCTTGGCTATAATTTGATTAGCCATTCACCTATTCCATTCTTGAACTTTCTTAAGCTTAGTAGAAGTGTAATCTAGTAATCTACCTGCACTTTTTAGATCGATGCGCATGAGCAAATGTGTCACCCTTATCTAAACTCCCATTAGTCATGCTGACTTGAAAAAGGGCTTGGCCACATCCACTTTGGCTTTTGGAACATACTCTTATTTTGTTTTCACGTAGTGCTTATTTTATTTCAATTTTACTTGATAAGGAACTTAGTTTTGATAATAAAATGAAGTAACCAATTTTTTATTAAATTGTGAAGTCACATTACATAAATCACATGGCATGTTGCAAAAGAGAATTCTCTAATTTATTAAATCATTTCCTTTGCTCCCATTTGTAAACTAAAAACATAATTCGCTAATTAAATACAATGCTTATTTTGCAATTTTTAAATAAATTACAATTGTATAGAATAAATTGAATATATTCACGAGCTTAAGTCCTACTACCTATTCAATCTAACACCAACTACCTCTCTGCCTCATTGGTGAACAATACTGCCTATTCAATCTAACACCAACTGCCTCTCTGCTTGATTGGCAAACAATATGTTCAAAATGGTTGAGCTGCAAATCGCTTTGTCTCCATTAAACTATCATATCTTCTAAGAAAGCAAGCAGTGAAGGAAAAAGGCAGGTAAACACCTTCTTTTGTAAAAAAAATTTGGACAGAAAACAGGCAAGAGCAACCTTGCATCTTGTGACAATTTAATGAAGATGTTCCTTGAGAACATGCTTCAACTGAGAGGCTGAGAAAAAAATAAACAAATCTTTAAGCATGCTAACCCAATTGTCACTATTTTCCTGCAATAATGAAAAGTTATACACTCAGTAGGTACCACATTTAAAAATCAAGCTACAACGTTAATGACCAGTCACCAAAGTAGTCTTAGAAGATATGACAAATAAACCAAAAAAATTCACTAGCCACTAAACACATCTCCAGGTACTGCTAATATCAATGCCTCCAATAACTTCCAAAATATGCAAATCAAAATATTTGTATTTAATTCTCTAAGATTAGTATTTGATTGCTGTTCTAAGAATCTTTTGCCTTTCCAATTTCAAATTTCTGATTTGAAACTATCAATCAAACACCAAATATAAACATCAGACATTGAAAAAATAATTAGAACTCAACTTCATCAAGGTGAACGGAGAAATCAATGTCCATCTGCTGTTAATTTTCCTTTGTACCTCTTCCACATAAAACTCAAATGCTTCTCACTCTCTTCAAAACTGGATAGCCAACTTCAAAGGGTACTATTAATAGTTACCAATTTACATTATCACCAACTACCTGCCACTCTACAAGGATCCCATCATCCTTAAGAGGCAATCTTACTATCAATAGTTACAAAGAAAGCACTAGAACTAAATTATCACAAATAATGACAGTGTTCCTCCCTATGTATATGATCAATAATTATAAGCAGCCTTATATAACTCGCAATTATTTTTTATACATACATAAATTTGATAAGATTAAGACATGGTGTTACTACAACACAGTGATCCACACACTTAGACATTGAAGGGTTTGTTCTTTTCTTGCTTTTTCGGCTGATGCGATGTCAAAATGGTTTCTTAGGAGTCTATCAGCTTTGTGGTTTATCAGACCAATTAACCAAAATTGGCCCCCAAATCAGAATCAACAAAGGAAAATTCTACCAAACCTCAAAATAACACAAACCCAGAAACTAGAATTGAAAACCCAAAGCAATAATAACACAAACTCATTAACCAAAATTGACAACCAAATCAAAATCAACAAAGAAAAACTCTACCAAACCTCAAAATAACAAAAACCCAACACTAGAATTGAAAACCCAAATCAAAACTAACCAAAGCAATAATAACACAGACCCATTAACCAAAATTGACACCCAAGTCAGAATCAACAAAGAAAAACTATACCAACCTCAAAATAAGACAAACCCAGCAACTATAATTGAAAACCTATAATGAGATTTACGATACATACCAATGAATCACTTTAGTTCTAGCCAACCAATATGTGAAAATAGAGCGAGAGAGGGAGAGAGTTCAGAGAGTTGGATTCGATAACTCAAACAATCTGAGTGAGAGAGAAGAAAAGAGAGCGTCGTAGAGAAATGTAGGAGCTGGTGAGTTTTGGGGTTTTCTTGGGTCTTTTTTCCAAAATAACTATAAAAGCCCAATTATATAGTTAGTAAGCAAACGTTTCAAACAAATTTGGTTTCTAACAATTCGAGTCCAGAGGACTCGATTTTGGGGTCAGAAATCGAGTGCTAAGAACTCGGTTTCCCTATTACGCGTTAAGCTGAGCTGGACAAGTTGTCCATGTGACCTGGAAATTGAGTGCAGTGCACTCAGATTCTGTTCATGGAAATCGAGTCCAGTGCACTCGATTTCCATGAACAGAAACCGAGTGCACTGCACTCGATTTCCAGGCCCAATGGAAATCGAGTTCTAAAAACTCGATTTTCATACATGGGTCCCACGTAGGACCTCTTTTCCTCCTTGTCCGTCTCACGCCTCTCTTTTTACTCTCACAACTTCTCTTCAGCTCTCACATCTCTTAAGCTCTCACTTCTCTTCAGCTCTCACTTCTTTTCAGCTCACAAACATACTCACTCACTCACAACTTTCCCACCTTCTCACACAACAATCATCCCACACAACAATCTCCTTAACAACACTCATCTTAAAGGTAATATTTTTACAATATTGTTATTATTTGCTAAGTTTTTTTTAAAGAAAAAATTAGAATATTACGATTTTTTTTTTTTTTTTGTTAGTATAATGTGATTAACTTATTTGTTAGTATAATGTGATTAACTTATTTGTTAGCATGTTGTGATTAGTATATTTGTTAGTATATTGTGATTATTTTCCATTTTTTAAAATTAATATTATGGTTAATTATTGGAAATATTTAGTACTAAATATTGTGATTAATGTTATTACAACATATTGGGAATTTTTTTTTTTTTTTTGTTAGTGTAAATATTGTGATTATTGGTAATGTTTTTACAATATTGTAATTATTTGCTAGGTTTTTTATTAAAGAAAAATTTAGAACATATTAGGAAATTTTTTGTTTTTTTTTTTTTTTGTTAGTAGTGATTAATTTATTTGTTAGTATAATGTGATTAATTTATTTGTTAACATATTGTGATTAGTTTATTTGTTAGTATAATGTGATTAGTTTATTTGTTAGTATAATGTGATTAATTTATTTGTTAACATATTGTGATTAGTTTATTTGTTAGTATAATGTGATTAGTTTATTTGTTTGTATATTGTGATTATTTGCCATTTTTTTAAATTAATATTATGATTAATTATTGGGAATATTTATTACTAAATATTGTGATTGATGTTATTACAACATATTGGGAATATATGTTTTTTTTTTTTTGTTAGTGTAAATATTGTGATTAAATTATTTGCTAAGTTTTTTTAAAAAATTAATATTGTGATTAATTTTGTTATTACAACATATGAGAATATTTGTTTTTTTTTTTTTTTTTTGTTAGTGTAAATATTGTGATTAAATTATTTGCTAAGTTTTTTTAAAAAATTAATATTGTGATTAATTTTGTTATTACAACATATGAGAATATTTGTTTTTTTTTTTTTTTTGTTAGTATAAATATTGTGATTAATAATATGCTACGTTTTAAAGCTAAAAAATTAATAAATATTGTGATCAATTGTTAGGAATATTTAGTACTTTTAGGTCTTTATCATGGGTATGAAATGAATTATGAGTTTAATAATGAAGATAGTATTTGTAGTTTTTTTAGCATAAATTATTTCAAAATATATTTGTTTATGATTTATAACAGAGGTTTCAATGGATAACTGGTTGGTATAATATTTTTATTCACATACATCAATTTGAATGGGTTTTGAAAGTCATGCCCCTCGAATGATTTAGAATTTTAAAAGAATATGAAATTGGTAATAACTATTTTTGTACATGCAAATTTGGTTGAGGTTAGTATTGTTGGCTTTTCATACGTAAAGTTTTGTGATTGATGTTGATTGAGAATTATAAATTTGTCACTAATACAATTGCACTTGATGATCTATATAGGTTGACAATGATCTATATAAATATATACTACGGTGAACCCCTTAGCAATGCCAACCCTTATGACGGATTCCCATTTCAAGGTCCGGGTATCCAGTGGTACTATATGATGATACACCGTAAGATAAAGACCCTGAATGAATTGAAAATAAAAATTATGGAAGAGCTGCAAGTGAACCCTGCTTTGCATGACATACATATTACTTTCCGTTCTCCACATGAAGTCCTCAATCAATGCATTAATTACAGATATATGGCGAAAAAAGAAGACAAACATGTGAAGATCATGTTTAGCATGATGCAGAAATGGGAACAAGTAGCAAATATTGAGTTGTACGTCACTTTAGAGTTGCGTGCGGAAGTCAGCGTAGAGTAAATTATACAAACAACTACATCTCTACAAGTTGCAGTCCTAGATAATCTATGCATCACATTGGGAGGCTATACACCCCCTTTTCAAGAGACACCAACAACAATTGAGAGTGAACCTAGCAATAGATATGAAGATCAATTTTGTACACATCGAGGTGAATCCTTTACACTTCCAGTTGTTAAAGACGAAGACTGCTTTGGGGAAGATCTTGACGATAAAGATGAGTATGAAGAGAGGATTGAGCGAGACGACTTTGACAGGGGTGTTGATGACCATGAAATTACTCCCAATCCTCATGTTGATGATATGGCTGAATGTGATGAAGATGATGCGGATGCTGCTATTACAGTTCAACATGTTACAAATACGCCCCCCGTTTATGAACCTCCTGCCTCATCATTTTATGCAAATACTTGGGAAAATATGGTTGATCCTGAAGTTGTTTAGCAAGCATTTGCTTCTTCTTGGAATGCAGACATGAATTTTGCAAAAGGGTTGATTTTTGTGAATAAAGAGACGGTGAAACGTGCATTAACAATTTATGCCGCAAAGGGTAACAAAAACTTTATCACTGATAGGTAGACCAAAAGTAGATTGTCTGTGAAATGCATGGATGAGTCATGCCAGTGGTACGTTGGGGCAGTCCTGAAGCCAGAACTTGGACTATAGATGGTCACATCTTATAAGGGTCCTCACAGTTGTATATCCCTTGGCATGGCCCTCGATGGTAGAATGATGGATTGTAATTTTCTTGCAGCAGAATTTGTTCCATTGTTGCAAAAAAATCACATGGCAACAATTTTTCACCTCAGAGATTTCATTACAGCGAAGTATTATGAACATAAGCTTTCTTACTATAAAATATGGGATGCGAAACAAAAGGCTATTGCAAAGATATTCGGGGATTGGGAAGAGTCTTACCAAAGGTTGAGAAAGTTATTGTTGGCATACTCGGATCAAGAAATTGGCACTCGGTTTTGGTATCACACCATACGCAGTGAGGTGTCCGGTGATACAATATTGCGCTATGTATTTTGGGCTTTCGCTCCATGCATTGAAGGATTCAAACATTGTAAGGCAGTGATCAGTATTGATGGGACCCATTTGTATGGTAAATATCGGGTGGTGTTGTTGATTGCAATGGTCACCGATGCCAACAACAAGGTTTTGCCTCTCGCCTTTGCTGTTGTGGACAAAGAATCAGGGCCTAGTTGGAGCTGGTTTTTAAAATGCCTCAGGAATTCATTGGAATATGTGATAGTAGATAAGGACATTTGTGTAATTTCTAACCAACATAAGGGTATTCAAAACGGAATTGCAAATTGGCGTAGAGATGATGATGGACGAGTACAAGTAATTCATAGATATTGCCTTCGACATGTTGCTAGCAACTTCAACACGCATTTTCAAGACGCCACTTTAAAGTCATTGGCCCTGAAAGCAGGGTATGCTACTCAGGAAGCTAAATTTAAGTTGTACATACAACCTATCAAGGAAGCTGAAATCGAGGCCCTTAGGAAGAAACTAAGAACCGGGCGGCAAGAAAGTGAACCCGACTCATCCATCATGCCATACACATATCTAATGAAAGAGGATCTAGACATGTGGACCCAACTACATGATAGTGGATACCGTTATGGGGCTATGACAACCAATGTCTCGGAGTGCTTCAATGGAGCACTTAAAGGTGTTCGTGGCCTACCCATTGCTGCGATGGTTGAATTCACTTGGAGCAAACTTGTCGCATATTTCCATGATCGACAAAAAAAAAAATTACTCATGATCTCTCCGAGGGCAAGGTGTGGAGTACATATGTGTTAAACATCTATGATGCGAATCTGAGAAAATCAAAATCACACCAAGTAAGGGCGTTTAATAATTTCCTTGGTACGTATCAAGTGGAGACCGCATACAACAACTATAGCTCTGGAGAGGGACACCATAGTCATGAAATAAACATAATGGCCAAAACATGTGGTTGTGGAAAGTGGCAAAATCGAAAGATTCCTTGTTCATATGCAATTACAGTTCTTCAGTTGTTGGGGCAAGATGCGACTACATATATTGACCCATGTTATAGTTTGGAGAACGCCATTCACACCTACTCACATCAATTTGTGGTGCCAAAGTCAGAGTCATTGTGGAGAGAAATGGACGGTCCAAAGTGGGTGCCTGACCCAACCCTGTTGCGGGGCAAAGGTTGACCTGTGAAGTCTAGGATACGGAATGAGATGGATGGGGTCCGGCGAGAACCAGGAAGCCGAAGGCCAGATTCTGACTTGAGGGAAATTCAACAAAAGCAGAGCTGTGGACTGTGTCATCAACATGGGTATAACCGTAGACGATGTCCGCTTTCTCGTGGGGCTTCGACAAGCAGTAATGATCCAAACTAGGTAAGTGATGCTTTGATATAAAATGCCATGATTGTATCAATTAGCCAAGCTGCATAGATTAGTACCTTTGTTTTGGCTTTTGCTATCTGACGACAATATTTCAATTTTTGTCAGGCATGCAGATACTGGAAAATGTTGGTTTGGCATTGTAGATGTAAATTGTGATTCTCGTTATGGTGTATTCAAACTTACTACTATCGGCACAATTATTATTTTGTTTATCACTGAATGCACTTGTAATCGAAGTATTCTATATCCAATGTACTTATTTCTAGATTATGATATTATGAATGTTTAATATTGTCTTTCAATTAGTTGTTAATTATTTCCATTCTTTTCCCCCTCTAGCCCTTGGTATTGGGTTGTGATTTATCATCAAAATAGATGCTTAATTTTTTAGTTAATCATAATATGTTAACTGGTGGTTGATTTTGTAGGGGTGGTCGGTGGTTGTGGGTTGTGGCGGTTGATCTGTGGGTGTGGGTGGTGGAGCATTTTGTGTGTGTATATATATATATACATATATATATTTGTAAATGTTTTTTTAGATTATTTTAATTTGTTGGATATATTATTTTAATGTGTTGAAGGAAAAAATAGAATATCTGATGCATGGGATATTGTAAAGTGGTATGTTAAAATAGAAACAGTAGGATTTTATGTGTGAAAATGGCATTTGAGATAGAAGAGCTGATGAGAATGCTCTTAAATGAGCAAAATGAAAATGATACCAGAATTTGGAAGTTTTAAAAGTATATTTCTTATATGATTTTCAAGAATTGCAAAATTGTTATGTTGGAGATATGATGGTGAATAGTATACAAAAATGTGATGGTTTTGAGTTTTGTTTGAAAGTTTGAATGAGCTTAAAAGTGTTACGTAAGTGATTTGGTTTTGAGCTTTGGTGTACAGTGCTAGATCATTTCAGGTTTGTCAGGTAGAGGTAGATTGAGTATCTCAGCTGTGGTGCTTATAATGGTGGCCATAATCTTGTCACTAATGCATTTGTTTTTAGTTTCTGGTAAATTTTCTGACTCTCCCTCCAATTGTTTTCCTCCAAGATTTGAATTGGTAGCATGGAATAATGATCTTGTCTTCCATTAAATAACAAATAGGTACTTGGACCAGCTCGGAATGGCATCATCTTTTGATACCAAAACATATTGTAGACAAACTTTGGTTGGTGGAAACTATGGCCTTCATGGGTCTACCACCTTTGTTCCAAATACTGATTACTACAGGTTATTCTCATATTTCAAGCGAAACTCCATCCCCCCCCCCCCCCCACCCCCCCAAAAATACACACAAAAAAGAAAAAGAAAAAAGAAATGGGTGTGAAAGGATGCATATTCAATGCCTATTAATAGTATTGCTGTTTATTTTGCAGTGCCCTCCTTTGGCACCGTTTGATGGGCAATAACGTTTTGTCGACAAGCTTCTCTGGAACAAACAAAAAATACGTGCTTATGCTCACTGTTCAAATAAAACGGTGAGTATGATCTATCTTTAGGTTCATAGAGAGGAAGATGAAAGATGACAAACATAAAAATTGAAGAACTTTAGTGCATCTTTACTTGTAATCTTTATTCAGCAAGATGAAGAAATGCAAGAATGAAATGTTTACATATTCATCCAGAATGTTATTGAAACAAAAAACAAAAATAAAACAAAACGCTTACTGCGAAGATTCAGGATTTCAAATCAGCGATTGAAGCAAAAATGCCTGTTGCTTTTATTTGTTGACAACTTCTTTTATTGCAATTATAGTCTATTATCTTCAACTCATCACGTATTGCATTTGGCTATGAATTCAGATGCTGAGCCCACGCAAATATATAACATAGACACCTAACAACATTTATAAGGTCTCAATGAAGGATAAAAACTTGAACAAGAAAAATAGATAAAACTCCTCTACAACAGTGACTAGTGAGAAAAACTCCTCCTTTGCGTCTTCTTCATCATTTCTCTTACGTGCAACACGGACACGAACTCTCCTTGGCACACTGCGAATTCCACGGCTCCAGACATGCTTGGTAAGCTTAACATCTATCATGCTGTCAAGGGTACTCTTCCCATCTTCTAGAAGCTTCTTGCACTCTTTTTGGTCACCTTGCTCAAGTTTAAATATGGCTATTTGCATCTTAATGAAAAGGATTGGTTCTTCAATTCGCTGCTCTCTAGTTGCTTGAAGTTTCTCAATCACTCCTAGATATTTAATAGCAGCTTCTTTCTCTGAATATTGCCTAGAAACTATGACAGCAAAATGTGCAAGCTTGAGAAGATTGATTTTGGTCTCAAAGTCAGTGATGAAATTGTGATACAACTGAATCAGAGCATTACCAGCCTGAAATCAATTTAACCAACAAACAAAAGTGTCAGATGCAATTATACTTTTAACAAACAGACAGTAGATTACAAGTAGGAAAACAAGTGTGACAAGGGGGAAAAAATCACAAACAATATCCCGAGTACCATAACCAATGATAAAACAAGATTTAGTAGCACTAAACCATTGTAGAACTCTTGGACAATGCAATGAACTTGGGTAATTTTTTATATTCTGCATATGAATGGATATATAGAAAATGACTGGTTCCAGCCTGTAGTAGTAAGGTCTATGGGTTATTCGTCAACAAGTACAGCATGCAATCTAAATCAAGAACACAAGGTAGGTCAGGTTGGTAAACAAGCAATTTGTTAATTACTTAAAGCCAGAATCCCATCTTTTATTTTAATCTAAACAGTGACTTTTTGTTTGTGTGTGACAATTGCACCTATATTTCAATTAGGTATGAACAATTCATGGTAAACAGATTAATTTTGGGTGGGGGTTTGACAGGGATGGAACTGATCAGGTCAGGTACAGTTGAGTTCTAGATAAACCCATCATCTGATTTGACTGTTGTGTTCAGAAATTAGCACCTGACACTGAAAAGAATCAGGCAACCAATTGAAGAAAATACTAGGGTTGGCAGTTGGATTTAGTTAGAACTGGATGAAACTCGGTGATTTTGAATTGGCTAGGTTTTTCGAGGGGAAGCATAAGCAGCAGCACCCACAGTTTCATAATTTGTTTTTTGTTAAGTTTCAAAGAGCATCCAAGATAACTAATCATTACATAGTGTCCAGGTAGCATTTCTGAGCATAGAAAGCTTGGCATGCTCATTCAACTGTGCCAGCAATGGAAGCAAAGCCCTATTGCCTAGGACAAGGTCACAACATCTAGAGGAATCACCAGCAACATTTCCCAATGCCCACACAGCCTAGACATCCAAAAGATATAAGTGGGGGTCAAGTCGTTTTACTTAAAAATGCCAACTTGATTAACTTCATAAAATAGTGCAAAAAGTACTAAAGAGCTAGTTTAAGCACCTAAATCACATTCATACCTGCTCACGAACATCATCACTAGGAGAACCAAGAAGTTTGACAAATATGGAAGTTGGTATTTGGCATACAGCTCCTGTAGCACAACATCAAACCCTATTAACATGTTGGAACCAATGCCACTTGAGCCAAAAATAATGTCAAACTGTGAATTGAGTAATCCAACTATACTATTCAGATTTGTTTTTTTTTTTAAATGGCACACTATCTCTATTATAACAGATAAAGAAGTTTCCTTTACTCTGGAATAATAAAGGCTAATCCAATTGCACGTGTTAGCACCTTCATTCGCTTGCTATAGAAAACAAATTGAGTATAAGAAATTGATGAAATATGGCACAATGGAAAAAAAAAATGTTGACTCCATCACAATCACATATCATAAAGTTTGTTGATTTAATGTCTATTACTCTCTCAGCTCTAATACAAATCATAGTGACTGCAAGATAAAGTTAATGACATCAACAGAAAAATAAAGAACAATAAAGCCTATAGAAAAAACCCCACTTTGAGTTATAGGCTACCTGTAACAAAAATTCTGATGGTTTGGCCTATTTAATATTAGGTATTCATGGGATAAGGAATGCGTAGACACACTAAGGAACACTTCATAAGAAGTATGGCAGCTAAATCCAAAAACCACACAAGGCCAATATCCATCAAAATATAGAATTTTTATTCATTAGATCTTAAAGTCAGGGTTATCACAATGTTTACTGTACAAACATTGTAGAGGGACTCAAACATACCTCTCGTTGATTTTACTCCTCCTCCGCTGCTCAGTGACTGAATGTTTCGATCGTATGGCACTAGCCTTATCATTGTTCTTAGCATCTGGCATACCAGAAACGAACATAAGCGAACGGTTTATTAGACGGTGGTATTGCTTTCAACTTCTCCCAGCTTCAGTTTCAGGAATGCTCAAATTGCAAGCTGTTCTCTGTGAACAAAGTCAAGAACAAAAGGAAGACAATAATAGAGGAACTTCTTTTTCAGTTACTAATACTATTCAGATAGAAAGGAAAACTTTACAGAAAATAACAAGGAGCATATATGATAATAAGCTGTTACATTGTTAAAATACTTCAGGGGATTGGGCCATAAATCCTCCTTTATTATCTCTGCAACCTGAGAATTCATGGGGAAAATCAAGTAATTTAGTACTAGAGAAAACAGAAAATGAAAGTAATTTCTGATGACTATAATTTCAATTCTTCAGTACTATTGTAAGTGAACCTTTTTAAAAAATAATTAATAGAAAGAAAAAAAAAACATAGCATAATACTTCACATGATCATCATTAATTAAATTTGACATCAGGCACCATAATAGGAACTTGAGAAAAAAAAAAAAGTTGCCAGAACCTGATAATTAAAATGACAGATTTTACGTCATCATAAAGCTCTGTAAACTCTTTTTGTTCAGTTTCAGTAAACCAGCTAAAGAAGCTGCATTCACAATAATATTGACCAGTGAGTCTAATGCAGGGAAGGTGATGTGCTATGATATGATTTAGAATCAGATGGAAAGTGACTATATATGGATGCTATAAAAAATTATCAAACCCGTTTAAATGCCTTCTCAATGTAGTTATGGTTCTACTTGCTGCCTACAGATACAAACATGCTATAATGCAAAGATTATTTAGATAAACCACCTCACATCAGTACGGGGCCGTTTGTTTCCTTTTTCCTCGTGATTTACTCCATTAGAAGCACCCTTCACAAGTTAGAACCCATTATCAAATGTAGGCAAGAGAGAAAGAAAAGTGGGGGGGGGGGGGGAAGGGGGGGGTGTTGTGTAATATAATCTCTGATGCACGGACGCGGCGCCGGAGGCGCCGCACCCGCGTCGGACGCGGCGCGTCACGGCGACGCCGCTGCCCGCGCGTCGGGCCGCGTCTGCCACGTGTTTTTTTTTTTTTTTCGTGCCGACGCGGCTAAGACTCAGGCCGATTCGGCCGGAATCGGGCTGAATAGCGCCGACTCGGGCCGTTTCGGCCGATATCGGCGAACCATCGAAACCGCCAATTCCGGCCGAAACGGCTGATTCAGGCCGAAATTCCAGCCAATTCCGGCCGAAATTCAGCCCTCTCACTCAAGCATTCTCTCTCACACCCTACACTCCCCTCTCAATTCATACATTTATTTATATTTTTAATATATTATCTAGTATTGCTCTTAAATTTGGTATATGTTTATATAATGTGAAAAAATATGCTTAGTAATATATTAAAAATATAAATAAAAATATTTTTAATAATTTTTTAATCGCCGAGTCCCGCCGCACCCGCACCCACCTTTTTCAAAAATTGCCAAGTCCTGCACCCGCACCCGCACCCGAGTCCCGAAACGCACCCGTGCTTCATAGAATATAATAAATTTCGAACAGGTATAAAGGTTGTAACTTGCAACTGTTGGTCCATTACCGTGTCCTCCTTCCACTTGATGGTTGTACCGGTTATCTTAGTCGTTCCCTCCCCAAAGAATATGAAGGTTTTCGTCAGCTTTGGGTCTTCAAAATATGGATTCTCATTAAAATTCTGAAAATTAGAATTTAGAAAATACATACATAAATTAGTGATTTCTAATAAGACACTATTAGACTATATAAGCGTATTATATTGAACAAATAAATAAGCATAAGATTATATAACAAGCATGAAATAAGAATAGAAAACATCATATGCACACGATCAGCTAAGCAAGAATGGATGATTTGAACACCAACTAACAAATAAACTGTACTGCCCCACTAGCTTTTTATTTTTCTTGTACAAATATACTTATTTGAACACCAGTATTGCACGAAATTGCAGTTACTATCACTAAGCTTGCATAATAGAATCTGCATTTCAAATGGGGTGCTTACCCTAATGCATTTTACACTTATGCTGTCTTGTATAGTTTCTGGTATGTGGGGGAGGGAGTACTGCATCTCCTTGGCCAGGCTCCTCGCGTTGCTGCAAAGATGAAGTTAGAACCGAAGAATGAATTAAATGAATTCTAATACGAAAGTAACAGCAACCGTGAAATTATTCATTACATTAAATTACTTGTCATACCGTTGGGCCAGCGTTGTGTCCTGCTTTGTGACCACCTGTCCCACAAGAAGGTGGTTTTCTTGTGCGTTTAGGTCGACCTTGTGGGAGCGCAGGTAACCCAACTACCTGCTCATGCTCGACATGCACATCTGGCTGTTTTGCTTGACTCCCAACGACTGAAGATCCTACAACTGCGGGAGAGGATGGTGTAGCAGATGATATGTGAGTGAGGTCAGTAATCATGGGATTTGTATGCAGTCCAGGAGTGGGCATGAATGACATGGAGTCACTATGGGGTGGATGACCAATGCTGTACAAGGGGGACTGAGTGTGCATGACAGGAGGGGTCGCACTGAAATCAATGCCGAGATCAAAGGACGGCGGAGTAAGTGAAAGATGCGCGAGGTCAGAAAATGTACGAGGGGTGGGTGAAGGGATCTCGGGGTGAGAAGATGTATGAGTAGTGGGTAGAGGGATCTCTAGGTTAGGAACTAGATGAGCAGTACGTGAAGGGATCTCTAGGGAAGGAGATGCATGTGGAGGTGGAGGGAACTCTAGGGCAGGAAATGCATGTGGGGGTGGAGGGAACTCTGGGGTAGGAGATGCATGTGGGGGTGGAGGGCAATCCGGCCTACTGACAACTTGATGGGGTGCAACACGCTGACTATGGCTATGGCTAGCAGGAGTTGAGCTCGTGCTTGATCATCTAGTATCTTCTGCCGCTTCTGGATTTGCCCCATCGGCATCTTCCAAGGGAAGTTGGGTAGTTATACGATGAAGGCGATCCACTACCTTAAGTACAGTTGTAATCTGCTTGTACTCAGGACTGCCTACTGCATAACGCGTCAACATCTGCTTGTGACCAGCAACCTGCAAGTAAATAAATATAATTAGTACATCTAACACAAAAAATGGTGGTACGCAACAAAATTTGAAAAGAAAGGTCGAAGCAATTACCATAATAAGAACTGCAACGGCGGTGTGGTCGACGAACCTCCAAGTCACCCTACCGTACCAACAGAAGTATGGATGAGCAGGCGACATATCACCCTCTAGTCGTGCTCCATGACATATGGATTGTGCTCGACTATTCCATACTTGGATATGGCCAACATTCTTGTCCCTCCAATTCACATTGATCTTCCCCCTCAGGTCTATGGCATGAAGGGCGTCTTCAGTATCAACATTTGGGGGGATTTCTTGTACCATCCTAAACTGACGAACAACACGTTCCGGTGTATGTTTCTCTACTAACCAGAAACATACAAGTGGCACTCTCATCGTCCACACGTCCCTTCCTACGACATAGAACGCAGGTAAGTGGCCTAATTCAGCTTCATACGGTTGCCACACCACCTGAAATAACCAAATAAAAGGGCAGCACATTATGCAATGTTCCATTATTTTCGACTCTAGCTATTTTACAGTTATAACAGTATACAATAGTCGTAAACAATAGAAGAAGCACAATTTGGGTACCTGGTTTGGATGCATAGAATCTAAGAGCTGACGGTACCGAACTAGACCGATTTCCGAAGGGCTATTTTTCGTGCTCACGACTCACACAGTCCTACAATTAAGAAAGAGGGAGTCAATACTTGGAATTGAGAATTTGAAGTAATCAACAACAATAAATGATGGGCAATCGTAAATTTAACATTACATACCACTGAGTTTATACCAACAAATGATTATCTAAACATATGATTAGCGGTGGAGCTAAAAATTAATATCACTTGTATTATACATCAATCATAACATATGACCTCAGTGGTTGTAAAAAGATATATAAAAATAAATAAAAATCCTATTAATTTTCAAAATTTGAGGAATATCAAGGTTAAAAATATATTTTCTATGTCTAACAATGTGTCATGTAGTTTAAAATTATGGATCTATTTCCAATAGAGAGAATCGATCAAGGAAGAGACGTACTTAATGGATAATGGAGAAGGTGCAAATGGTGAGCTATATGCATCATCAGGTGGGAGGTTCATCCTTGGGCACAAAAAAGGGAATCTGATCCATGCCCAATATTGAACCAGTAGCAAGGCCCCACCAATCTGGCCGGCATCTCTGTCGGTTGCCCTGCATAACTCTCTGTACAACCATGCAAGGCAAGCGCTCCCCCAATTGTACCGAGGTGGATTGTTTAGATCCCTCAACATTTGCAACCACATCGTATGCACCCTATCGCCAGACTTATCGGCGAAAATCGTGTCCCCCAAGAGTGCTAGAATATAACAACGTGCATACTGATGCACAACCACCTCTGCTGCACCATCGGGCAACCCTTGGTCAACTTTTTGAAGTAGCCTCTTAATTTGGATCCTTTGTCCTTTAAGCACCACATTATTAGTAGTAATTCCAAGCATATCCCGACATTCATCAGCCCATGTCAAGTCAGTTGTTCCAACCATTGCCTCACCATCGATTGGAATCCCCAAAAGAACCTCCACATCCTGTAATGTGATCGTTGTCTCACCATGTGGCAGGTGGAAGGTGTGGGTTTCAGGCCGCCATCTCTCAACGAAAGCCGTGATCAAGTTATGATCAATCTCTCTAGATGGGGTCCTATGCAGCCCCTCTAAACCAACTCTCTTGATAATGTCAAGGACGCGATCATCCATCATTGGGGGTCGTTTTCGGAACTCGTCATTACGACCACGGCATGTCAGCTCCCCCGGATCCTGCACATGATAGAACCATGGTGATGAGCAATATGCCATAACCTTTGTATATATGATTATAGCTATTGATCCCAAAAAACAAAAATAAAGCGGTGGGACCAGAAAAGAAACTTAGAATTTTAGAAATGGAAAAAAAAAATCAACATAGTGTAAAAGGATAAGAAGAGAGTACTCAAAGGTGGTCGGTTTTAATTTTACCTTGCCTTCCCAAACAGCGCATGATCGATGTTCTTTTGTAAACCTTAACACCGAACCCTCCATGGGACCAGGACCGAACTCATCAGGGATCTCAGCAGCAATAGCAGCCATACTGCATTAAACATAATAAAAAATAAAATAAATAAACCAAATAATGAAAAGGGTGAATGCAAGCAAGAGGAGCCTTTAAAGGTGGCTAGCTTTCGGTGTGGCCAACAAGTCTTTGAATTTTTCAAGTGCCATATGCTTTTTTCATTGCAATATCATGGAAGTTTCTGTGTGAAAATTCTTAACTCTTTGAATATTTCTAAGCACCATACTGGTCATTGCAGTAAAACAGAATTGTAATTTCATATCTTGTTAGTAAATATCAAAAGTGAGTTGTAATATCTATCAAACACTTCCCGCTTACCATAATAGTTCATTTTCTATGTTGGCATCTTAAGAGGCAAATTTCTTGGGGGATATGGAAGCTTTTTTGGTATGAAGGGGGAGAAGGAATTTAGCGGCTGAAATGCTTGTGTGTTTGTTTGCAAGATTAAGTTATTCATGAATAATAAGAAGAATAATTAGGTGGAATTAAGATAGCTGACGGGAGATTATTTAATGGCTTTAGGAGAATGTACAGTCAAAGTGCAATAGGTGATGTGAAACTATCACCGCCCAAAAGCTTATAAATTGAAGCCGCTCAGCAGTTATAACTAAAATGATTTTTTATATATATAAAGAATTCGGTAATTGAGAAGAATCCTGATTTTCATAATTAAGGATAATATACTAAGTTACTAATTTACAAGGCTCTTGACAACCAAAAATATGAATCCAAATCTTCTGTCACACTCCCTTTGTACCACCTTATGCTCTGCAAATAAGAACGTGTCATATCTCCACCTATTTAATTAATTCGTTATCATATTGTTTTTCCTTTCTCTTATTTCACTTGCCTAAAATGAAAATAAAAGATCCCACACATTCCAGTACCACCACCGACCTCTGCCAGCACCAGTCATCGACACCATCAACGCCAGTCACGGGCTCACGGACATGTCGCCACCTCCACAACTGACTAGCGCTAATAATGTTGGTGACTGGCACCAGTGGAGGTCGGTGCTGCTGCAGGAATGTGGGATATTTTTTAATTATTTTAGGTAAGTGAAATAAGAAAAAGACAAAATAAGGAATTCATTAAATAATTGGACATATGGCATATTATTATTTGTAGAACATAAAGTGGTAACTGAGAGTGAGACACAAGATTTAGATTCCCAAAATAATGTTATTAGAACACAATGAGCATATACGTCTTATTAACATGTATGTGAAAGAGTTTATTTTTCTAGGCTTGTTTTACTTTAAAAAATAAATTAGGCAAAAGTACAACAATACCTATAAACAGCAAAGTTTCAAAAATATTATAAATACGTTAAATAAAATAAATAAACGAGAGAGAGAGAGAAAGAGAGAGAGAGAGAGAGAGAGAGAGAGAGAGAGAGAGAGAGAGAGTCCTCATGCAAACAGACAATTGTGATAATGTTACTTTAAATGATACTAGTTTTTGCGGCACAGGCAATGCCCATGCTTGTCATGTTCATTAAAATTCTAGAGGAAAGCCTAATAAAAATTAAGAATTGAAGTAAAATGTTAATTAATCTTCTCTTATGGTGAATAATCAAACAAAATTTATTTTATAATGAAGCATAGACTTAAAATCCTAAATGCAAGGTCTAGGCTGCAAACAATGGCAAAAAAAGGATGTAGCAACTTGTAAAAACTAAAGAGAATAAAAAGGAGATCATAATCCCAAATTTCAAACAAATTACAACAAACAACAGTGTTTTCATGAAATTAGAAAGTATCCATCATAATCCAGCCCAAATACCTGCAATACTTTAGAAGGAAGTCATGAACAATTTCCCAAAGAGAAGCTTAGAATGATTGAAACAAATGAAGATTTTTGAGGTGGTCTCTTGCATTATCACTGAGGTTAAGCCTAATTTACAAATTGGTTTAAAAATTGTTATAGCTGTCATCTCTCTATATGCTAATGATATAATTTGTGCAAGTTAATCAATTTACTCTACACTAACATAATGGAGCATTAGCTCATGCCTCTTTTAAGTTAGAAGCTTTCTTCCATGTACAACAACACCTCCTAGAATTGATTTACAAAATCAAAGAAGCATCTCATTTTTTTAATTTCACAATTGAAAAATAGCAAATTCACAAGAAGTTCATGTGGATGTGCACCTTATGCAGTGTACCCCATCCATAATTCAGCCAAACGTTGTAAACAAAAATTTGGTTTAAAAAAAAAATCCTCCGCTTGCACTGTTGCAAATCTATATGTGTTTACACACACACACATGTATATATGTGTGTGTGAGTGTGTGTGTGTGTGTGTGTGTGTGTGTGTGTGTATATAACGTAATTAGAAGAAAAGAAAAAAATTTGAGAAATACCTAGAAGAGAACAAAGCCTATAGATGGCTTCATTAGAGGGAGTAATCCTTGCAGATGTAGAGGTCTTTTTGCAAAGTAATTTAAGAATTTGAACTTCGAAGCTCTTCTGTAACTACAGTTGTTGATTTTGAAGAAACCACGCAATCTAACACATTGCCACAAAAAACTCAACTCATCTGAAACAAGAACCCAGGCTAGGTGTTTTTTTGGCTTTCATTATTTCAATTTTTAGGTCTATATTGTTTTTTTTTTTTTTTTTTTGTCCTTTTCCCATGAAGGGCACCATGTTCTATTAGAATGAAACTCATATCCTATGTTCATGCCTATTCCCTTTATTCATTATCACCTCTAGGAAAAAGTAAGAAGGTCATGAAGATCTCTTTTGTAGAGTAATGTCTTGGGTCTGGTCCAATTTTGGGGGATGAAACCAAAGATGTTTTTGATGTAATTTGGAAACAATAATGTTGTTTACACTAGATGGGAACAAATAGACTGATGGAGATTATGATCCTATAATGATGCAACATTCGGATAAAATTTTATTGTTACTGCAATATTTTTTTCATTATTTTTGGGAAAGGTTTTGCTGCATATGTTCAAGTATCATGTGTTATACACATGATTAGGTAGACCCTTAGATATTTGTTACTTCTTTTTTTTGCTGCCACATCTTGTATACAGCAATTGCTGCATAAACGTATGCAACAAAACCTTTCCCCTTTTTTTTTCCCTTAATATGTTTGCATATAGTTGCTTTTTGTTTCCTTTTTGCTTAAGTTTCACTTTCTTAATCTCTCTCTCTCTCTCTCTCTCTCCTAACTTGGTTGTTATGTTTCTGTTCTGAAATGAGTTTTAGGTGTGCCCATTTGGTTTCTTTGAAGTAGAGACTTAGATCTATGAATGATTTATTGTTCTTAGTTGTTATGAATTAATGGGATTGTTTTGTGAAACTTTTTTATTGTTGGGAAATAAAAAAGAAAGCATCTTTCTCAATATTTATACTCATTTGTTTGGTTTGTCAGAATAGTAGTAGCTAGGCTCACTCATATCACATTGACTTATAGTGGCTTTCTTATAATTGTAATGCAGAATAGGTTGTTGCAATTGTCTGGGTTTGTAGATTGTGATTCACTCAATCACCAAGAAATTATAAAAGGGTATTGTTTGTTTCTTAGAATTGTGTGTTGGAGCTGTGACTTGGAAGGGTGTTGAGAGAATTTAGTGGGTTGCATTCTAAAACTGTTGTAAATAGGGGAATTGGGTTGAGTTGAGTTATAAAGATTTATAATTCGATCTTCCTGTAATAGTACATAGGCATGGTTGAAAGGAAAATCATGGGGTGTGTCTCCAATTTGGGTTTTTCTTTGCAACATATAATTTGTTGACTATGATAATACACAACAGAGCTTCCAATTTAGGGAGTTGGGAGTCGGATGGAATGGACTCATCAGGGGATTTGAAACCGAAATACCATGTTGCTCTTACAGCAACAGATGCTCCTTATAGCCAATGGCAGTGTAGGATTATGTACTACTGGTATAAGAAGACAAAATACATGCTTGGATCAGACATGGATCAGACATAAGTAACAACAAAATAATTGCCCATGAGTTGAATAGCTAAATTTCCCGAATCAATCAAATAAAAAAAAAAAAAAAAAAACTAGAGAACCTTCCTTCTTAGCAACAAAACAAAAACTACTATCACAACAAAGAACCTTCCTTCTTAGTAACAAAGACATTAGTTTGTTCATACCCAGTAAACCAAAAAAAAAAAAAAAATTTGAAACAGAGAATCCAATAATACCCAAATAAACATATTCAACAAACAATCTAATTAAAGAGAAACATGTAAAAAAAAATTATGTTGATCTAATCCCAAGCAGATTGACAAGGGATACCTACCTTCAGATTGAGGTTGAGCAGTGGCGCGAAGTTTGAAGATTGAGGTTGAGTAGTGGCGCGAGGATGAGCAGTGGCGCGACGCGAGGTTCAGGAGAGTGAGGGTTTGAAGAGCGCGAGGTTCAGGAGAGTGAAGGTTTGAAGAGTGATGAGGTTTGAGTAGTTGGCGCAAGGTCTGAAGAGTGACTCGAGGTGGCGCGAGGTCTGAAGAGTGACTCAAGGTGGCGCGAGCTTTGAAGATCAGTTTGAATTTGAAGAGATTGGTTTTTTGAGTGAGAGTGTGAGGATTCGGTGCCTGAGCTTGTGTTGTTGAGAGTTGTTTGAGTTGGTGATGAAGAGTGACACGGAGTGGTGCGAAGTTTGAAGATGGAGATCAGTTTGAATATGTGAGGACTGTGTGAGGACTCCGAGTGATGAAGTGTGAGGACCGATCTGAGCTTGTGTTGTGCGTGTGTGTGAGTTGTTTGAGTGGGTATGAGAAATGAGTGATTTAAGTGTTGGCAACCCTGGGCTCGGTTTACTATGAACAGAAACCAAGTACTACGGTCTCGATTTCCAGAACAGAAAACCGAGCTCTTTGTGCTTGATTTTTTTGAATGGAAAACGAGTACAGTATGCTCGATTTCCATTGAGTCATTGTGTTATCACATCCATTACGTCAGAGGTAGCGCAACGTCAGAGTCACGTGGGTGGGAGGGCTTGGAAATCAAGTCCAATGCACTCGGTTTCTGTTCATATAAATCGAGTGCACTGGACTCGATTTCCATAAACAGAAACCGAGTGCACTGGACTCGATTTCTAGGCCACGTGGACGACTTGTCCAGCTCAGCTTAACGCGTAATGGGAAAACTGAGTTCTTAGCACTCAATTTCCGACCCCAAAATCGAGTCCTCTGGACTTGAATTGTTAGAAACCAAATTTGTTTGAAACGTTTGCTTACTAACTATATAGTTGGGCTTTTATAGTTATTTTGAAAAAAAATCCGTTTTCTTGCTGGAGTTCTTGAGTTTGAAATAGGGGGGAAAATAAATGGGAAAAAAAAAAATAAACGGAGAGTTAAACGGCAGTTTTACTGTTAAGTAAGTGGACAAGCGTTTAAATTTTAAAAGAGTTACCTAAGTTACTGTATTTAAATTTTGCCCTTTTGCAAAAGATTTGATAATCAATTGAGCTACAACTCTGAGCTGTTGGTACATGGTATAACCATTACCGCAAGCATTTTGTGTAGAACAAAACCAAACTGTAAGAGGATTCTCATTAAACGTTCTATATGCTAAAAGATGCTCTTTTTTAGCATTTTTGACCCAAAAGCTTGCTCCATCAAAGATTTTAAATGCTAAAATTTTTGCAATTGATGAACAGTGCCGTCTCATATTTGAGACCGCACTGTTCACCCATTGTAAAATTTATATTATTTTTTTATTCAGTGGACCCACTTTCTTTTCTTCTCCGTATTTCTCATTCTTCCCTCTCTCTCTCTCTCTCTCTCTCTCTCTGCTGGACGTCTCTGCCACTCTGCCTCCAAACCCATGGTTGACAGTCAATGACCTCAAATCAGCCACCGACCATCACCACGGCAGCCCAAGGAGAGCAAACCGTGGCGGCCCACGGCGAGAACGGCCCCATGGCACTCACGTGATCTGAAGCCACCCACGGCAATCGACGGTGATCTGAAACCACACACGGCCACCCTCGGCGATCTGAATCCCACCCACGGTGAGCCACGACCACCACCGGCCCACAGCAATCTGAATCCCATGCCAATCTGAAGCCTACAAGCCGATCTTGAGAGAGAGGAGGAGCTTTCACTGTGAGAGGAAGAGAGGAGAGAGCGTGATGGGTCTGCTGGTGGGTTTGCTGGCGGCGGCGATGGTGGAGGTTTCTTTTTTTTTCTTTTTTTCTTTTTTTCTTTTTCTGCTGTGGTTGGTGGTGGTGAGTGGATGTGTTGGTTGTATGGTGGATGTGGAGGTTTCTTTTCTGCTGTGATTTTTTTTTCTTTTTTTGGTAGTGGTGGTTGTGGTATGGGTGGTGGGTTTTTGGTCGTGGGTTGGTGCCGGTGATACTGTGAAAAAGAGAGACACAGAGGAGAGAGAGACTGAGAAGAGAGAGAAAAAAAATTATTAAAAAATAACAAAGAAATATTATTTAAATGAAATGGTAAAAAAAAAAAGAAGTTTTGATGTAGAGTATATTATAAAGTGGTGTGTTATATGTTATAAAATTGAATTTTAAGATGCTAAATGCTATATTTATTGACATTCTTGATGGGAATGCTCTAAGCATTTTGCGTCTCTCTTTTTCTCTCTTTAGAGTTCGGAGAAGTAGAGGAGGAAGGAATGATGTCTTGCGTACTTGGCTTTGAGACGACAGCAGCAAAAGCATCATCTTTCCCTGTTAGTTCAGTGACCAAAACTACATCCACCAATACCCATTCTACACTCCTCCACTGCCCCACCCGCCCCCTTACATTTACTTCTTCTTCTTCTTCTTCTTCTTCTTCTTCCAGAACCATCCTTAATGGCTCAAGCTCTACAAGGCTTGCCTCCATTCGTTGCTTCTCAGGTACTCCATTCTACTCGTTCATCCTTCTTCTTTTTCTTCATTTCTGGTTTTTGTAGTACTGGATCCTGATGAGTTTTCTTTGATGGCTGTAATCTGATTTGAGTAAATAACCTTTAATTTTTAATGGGATGTGGTTTAAAATGCATGGATTTATAATTGGCTTACAAAAATTCGAAGAAAAAGATTGGCGGGTATCATCTATCATGGTTGACTATTTGTGTTTGTGACTTTGTGATGTTCAATTTTTCAACTTTTTTGAACTGGGTTTTAGGATTTGTCATTTCTTCCTCTGAGTTTTCTCTGATGGGTGTAATCTGATTTGAGTAAATAACTTTTAATTTTAATGGGATATGGTTTTAGATGCATGGGTTATAGTGGGTTTACAAAAATTTGAAGAAAAGGTTGATGGGTATCATCTATCATGGTTGTCGTGTTTATGAATTTTGTGATATTCAATTTCCAACTTTTTTGACTTGAGTTTTAGGATTTTTCAAGAGCCTAGTAATATTTCAGTTCGCTTTAGAAGCAATTTTTTTTCCTTATTATAGTTGATATGAAGCTCTGTTGTTAACATCTACTCCTTGTTGATAATTATTCTGTTTCGAACATGTTATTCAACCTTTAAAAAAAAAAAAATTGTTATTCAACCTTGTGGTTTGATTTGTTGCGCATATTATTGACTTCATTTAGTTTCACGTGGCACTTTGTTACCTTGTAGTATTTAAAAAATGTAGCGTATATTTCACTTTAAATTCAATCGTGATTTCATGGAGCTTGTATCTGCAATGCATTTAAGCCTACAAAAAAAAAGTTCTCTAGAGATAATTCTATCTTAGGACTTGATTTCTCCAGTGTCTCTCTTTTATAAGTTTTGTGTACTTGGGCACTTCCGTCTCACATTCTTTTGATAGATCTATTATTAATTTAAAAGATAAAGCAAAACTGGGGTGGGAATCTAGGGTTGCTGTGCTTGGAATGACAAATTGTACTGTCGGTCCCATAGTTATAATGAAGGAAAATAGTACGGGTCTTCCAAGTGGTAATCATATGTGAAAGGATCGCCTTCCCGCTTGGGTTCATTAGTGTCTTGAGTGTACCAATTATGGCCTCCCTTAGCAAGAAGTGTCCTGGCAGAGAAATCTCTATGGCTCTTAGCAAAAACTAAAATACTTGGGTTGAGCTTTTGCACACTTGACTTTGATAAAAAATCTTTAAGTGTCTTTGTTACTGAAAGAGAATAAAATCTTGACATGGTCTTTTCTTTTTCATTTTGTGCAACTTGTATTATGATACTGAAAGATCAAGTAGATATGGTCATTATCTTAAAATCCCTTTATTTTTTCTTTACAAAAAAATAATAATAATTTCCAAAGAAAAAAGATGCATATGTGCAATTAATTCTTTTGTGCAGTTCTAACATCTTGCTTTGAGACGTTAGGATGCTGAAAAGCCTCTCCTTCTCTTTCTTTATTTGTGTGTGTGTTTGCAGTATTAACTCCTGAGCTGAAGACTACATTGGATAAAGTTGTTACTTCGCACAAAGTGGTTCTTTTTATGAAAGGAACTAAGGATTTTCCACAATGTGGATTTTCGAACACTGTTGTGCAGATACTGAGGTCTTTTAATGTACCTTTTGAAACAATCAACATTCTAGAAAATGAAATACTACGTCAAGGATTAAAACAGTATTCCAACTGGCCTACCTTTCCTCAACTTTACATTGAAGGAGAGTTTTTTGGTGGCTGTGACATCACTGTTGGTAAGTTTATCTATTTTTTGGAAGGTTGGATTTGTTTAAAATTAGTAAACTCCATATCCAATTATTACTTTTATAATAGTGCACAGCCATTAAAATTTGTTGAAGTTTTTGCAAAAATAGATACCTAAATGAGTGCTGACTTAGTGAGCTGTTCCTCTGAAGATTCTAAATGTCAATAAGTTGTAATTCTTTTAAAATGTATGGGACTTGGTTAAATGAAGTCCAACAAGCATGATAGAAAAAAAAAAAAAAAAAAAAAAAAGGCGTAAATGCATTTTTAGTCCCTACATTTTGGTTTTTTTCCATTTTAGTCCCTACATTTTAATTTTACTAATTTTAGTTTCTAAACCAATTAATGCGTGTTATTTTTGTTATTTCCATCAGTCAACCGACGGAAATAGCTGAGATGGCAGCCAGAGGAATTAAAATATTATAAAAAAATACCACATCACCCATGACACATCAGCATATAAATTTAAAAAATTAATTTATTAATTTTAACTAAAATATAAAAATAAAAACAGAATTAAAAACCAAAATCTACATGAATTAAGATCTAAAAGTTTCTTGAACAAGAACACCAACCCAGAAATTTTAAAATCCAAAAAATTAACATAAGATCCAAACTTGAACACTATTCTCAAACCGGCCACACAATTTCATCTCAAACTCAAACTCTATTCTCTCATCTCAAACTCAAACTACACGGCCACACACTATTCTCTCATCTCAAACTCTCTCTTCTCTCATGGCTCAAACCCGAGCTCTCTCTCCTCTCACACAAATCTAATCCGAGTAAAGAAATGTAAAGTAGAATCAAATCGAAGAAAAAGAAGCCGAAAACGAAAGAGAGCGAGGGATCTAGAAGAATTGGACCTACATATTGCACTTGATAAGATCGAGAGAAGTGACGGCCATGTGAGTGAGACCACAACTGAGAATACCGCTGGCGGTACAGGCGGCGTAGAAGGCTGGCGAGTACATCTCGATCTTGCCGGGCTTGCTCGGCGCCAAAACCAAAGGCGAGCAGATCTGCTTATCCCTCTTCTAGGTTTTGATCATGGAGGCTTCGGTGCTTGGTGGGCAGCATGGATCGGAGAAAACGATGGGCAACATGGCATTTCCCCCTTGTGTGTGTTGCTAAACTCAGATCGGTGGTGGTGGCTGTGGTTTCCTTCCTCACCATTCACCACCACCAACCACCATCAAGGTAGCCTCCTTGATCTCTCTTTCTATCTCTTCTTTTCTTGGACTCACCCACTCGATGCCTCTTTCTTTGATCCGTGATAGTGTGGGGGGTTTGGGTTGTTCAATGGTTCAAAATATGTTTGAGTTGTGGTTGAAATTTGATTGTAGGATTTGGTGGTGATGGATCTGGTAGTGGTGGTGCTGGAGGTCATTTGGGTTTGGTGCTAGTGGATATGGGTTAGTGTGGTGGATTGTAGTGGTGGTCATTGGGTTTGATGGTTTAGGTTTTGATTTTTGTGGAAGAACACAGCACCCATTTTTTATTTAAGTTTCAATTGATTTTTGGTGGAAGAATGTATACAAATTTTGGAATAGAAATTCTTTGAGTACTGTTCTTGTTATCTGGGTTTGTGTTCTTATGATCTAGATTCATATTCTTGTGTTCTTATGATTTTTTGTTCATGTTCTTGTGTTCCTGTGATCTGGATTCATCTTCTTGTTTATTTTTATTCAAATCTGATGTATTTTTATGTTTTAAATTTTGTTTTTATGTTTTTTAATTTTGTTAAAATTAATAAATTAATTTTTTAAATTTATATATGTAAGAACACAATTTACAATTTGGGCCTACGAGAAAGAGATGGACTCTGGCCCAGCAAATGAATAGTATCCTTGCAATGAATTTGTAAGAGAGTGGGCTAAGTAAACTCAGTTGAAATGAGCTGGTGTCGGCCCAAAGTTTGGTTATGATCAGCCTGATAAAGATGAAGTGCTAGAACAATATTGGATTCTTCTCGGCTCAGTCCGAGGAGCCTTTCTTGACAGTTCCCTGGATGTTTTTCTTTCTCTTTCCTTGATGCTTATTTGTTTGCCTTTTCTCTCTTTTTTACTGGATTGTTCGATGCCCCTTCTCTTTGTTTCCAGCTCTATTTATATGCCAATTTTGCCTCACGTGCCAGTTAGGTGAGTCTCCTTTGATACTTGTCACATCAACCTTCACTTGGCAACTGTAAAGGATGAAGGTTACTGTTCAGATGTCTTTTTCCCATTAATGTGGCAAAGAGGTTAGCTGCAGGGTTATAAATGCAGTAGCAGCAGCCTTTCACATAATATCTCTTTGTTGCCACCTGTCCTCTTTGTCCACATGAACCTGGAGGTTATCTAGAAAACAGGATCAATGCTGGGACATCCATTGGGATCGTCCCTCCGATCATCCGACCAGGCAGTTCTCCTCGGACAACTCCATTCTCCCTTCATACAAGTTTTATTGCAGGAAGGAGTTAAGCCGGGTTCAGTCTTTGTGACTTACTGTCCTCGGATGGCAAGTCAGCTCGGACAGGCCTACGGCCCACTGTCTGGAATTGAGCCTTTACCCCTACAATATGCTTATGTGTCATGGGTGATGTGGCATTTTTATAATATTTTAATTCCTCTGGCTGCTAGTTCAGCTATTTCCGTCGGACGGAAAGGATGAAACAACATGCGTTAATTGGTTTAGAGACAAAAAGTGGTAAAATTAAAATGTAGGGACTAAAATGGAAAAAAAGCCAAAATATAGGGACTAAAAATGTATTTACCCAAAAAAAAAAAAATGTATAAATCAAACAAGCGTGATATAAAATAATCAATGTTTCTAGTAGATCTTTGTCTATAATGAGTTTTGTCTAGGACTGGGCACTTGTGCTTATGTTTTGCTTATGATGGATAATAAGGTGCACATACTTTCTCTTTTTGAGTGGACGTCGATTTCTAGTCCTTTTAAGTCTAATACTTCTATTGAATTCCTAGCTGATATGAAGTTTAGATAATTTTTTTTGTATTTTTTTAATCCTTTTTTTGGGTTCTTCCTTGTATTCTCCTATGTACTAGGGTTGTGCCCCTTTTTGCATTGTTTACTTATAGAAAAGTTTAATCAATATGTGCAGATACCTATAAAGTGTGGAATGTTCGTAATAAAAAGAATTAATGTTACTGGTACATCTCTCTATGTAATCACTTTTGTTTGTGATTGGGAACTTGTGGTTATGTTTTGCTTATGATGGTTCACAAGTGCATGTACCCCATAGTTTGTAGAAGTATATTAATATTAAATTGCTAGCTCATAAGTCTAATTAATTAGTTGATGTACCTCCAAAAGTGTGGAAAAATGCCTAATTTCCGACAACTCTACTCTACTCCCTCTCAATCCAAACTGGCCTTTAGGTGGGTTTATAATTTATTTTTGTGAGTGTGCGTCAAGGAAGCATGGGTGCGCCGATTTGGCCATTGCACCCAAGTTGGATTCACGTGGATGCAGCTGCATGTGTGTCTGTGGACTTTTTTTTTTTTTTATTGACGCGGCCTAATTATATCTGATACGGTCCAATTCGATCCGAAATAGTCCGAAACAGGACCCGATTCGGACCAATATGGGCCGATATGGTTTGATTCGGTTCGATATGGGCCAAAATACTTGTTTAAAAAAAATGTAAAAGATAAGATCAAAACACACCAGATCAAAACACACCGTTTTGTTGGCAAACTTTAAAGGAAACAACCCTAAAATCATCTCAATTCTCATTTTATTATCTACTTTTGCTCTTAAATTGATATATGTTTTCCATTATATGGAAAAAAAAATGTTTAGCAATATATAGAAAATATAAATAAAAATATATTTAATATTTAATTAATAAACGTATCTCCCCGCACCTCTATCCTACTTTTTCAAAAATTGTTGTGTCACTGCCCGCACTGCACCTGCATCCACATCCACATCCACATCTGAACCCGAATCCGCACCTGTGCTTCCTAGGTGGTGTGAGTGTAGGTGAGCACGTGTGTGAGTTTGTGAAGTCTCTATAATCTTGGGCTACATAGTCACATGACTATAAATAGTCATATATCATTTATGGCTTTACCAAAGCCAAGTTTACAGCTAAAAGAATTCTAGAAATTTTTAATATAATCCGATGGTCCCACTGTACAATGCAACAGGTGGCAAAGATGAAGATGCTACACATGTAAAGTATGGGACCTTGTGAAGTACTTCTCATCTTGTGTCGTCACAAGTAGCATAGTATAATTTTAACTTGATTAGCACCCAAGAAAAAAAAAAAAAACAGAATGAAATTTTTTTTTTTTTTCAGAGTATGCACCTTCCTATCCGAGTCTTTCCTAAAATTATTTTGAATTGATTCTGGATTTCCTTTCATAATTTTAGGTTTTTCATTGTTAGAATGGTAAATTTGAGGCCTAGCTATATACTATATTCATGAGGAAGGAACTTAATGTAATGGTTTCTTTATCATAAGGCTTTTTCTTGATGTCTTACCCTTTGATTGAGAGTGAGTTGACATGATTATGGCTTCAAATGGAACCAATAAAAATGGGGTGGAGGGTAAGTCTTGGGTCTAAGGGCTAAGCCCCCCAGCCCCACCCCCCCCCCCCCCCCCCCTACCCCCTCTCCTTCATTGTTTGTAACATACTAATTAAAAGAATAAGGGTTAGCAAAGTTGTGCTCTGATTTTTTTTTTTTTTTTTAACGGTTTCATCTTACAATGATTTATTATTGAATGACAAAGTACCCTGTATAGATCCACCACATAGGAAAATGAATCATTGTATGGATTGTTTTGTTTTAAGTGCAAATCACTAAAAGATGCAACCAAGAAAGAATGTATGACTTATCAATTTAGTCTCTCATAGAAAAAGGAAGAGTTGATTAATAAAATAGTAGTTCAAAGATATCTCAACATCTCGTGTTGTGATGGACCAAAGACTATTCTAATGACACTCCTAGAAGGGTGGATCATCAAGAAGAAAAGCCCTTCGCCTAGGAAAAGTGGAATTCGTAATATGAAATATTCTCATATAGAAATGATTTATACCTTCTAATTAAAAAAAAAAGGCCTTGACCTCAAATCTTTCTTTTTTTTTTTCTTTTTCTTTTTTTATGTTGGAATGTAGAATTTTTAATAGAAAATCCAGAATTGATTTAAAGAGCTTATGGAAGATTTTGCAAGGAAGGTGATTATTCTCTGGGTGAAAGTGATAACTGTGAATTTTGAGCAAGATGTAGGGGAATTAACAAGTTCCCCTTACTTTAAACGTGTGGCCTCTGCTTCTTTGTTCCTTGCATTTAGATTATTGGTCATTGGATTACATTGGAGATTTAGAAAATTGTGGACACTTGGTTTGGGATGAAGCCACATGTGATCATTTCATTGAGTCATTGGATTGTGCAAGCAGAATTTATAAAGATTGTTTCGGAAAAACATCTACCTAAAAGGCTGTGCAACAATTGTGGAGTTATGTGTGCTAGTTAATTAAACTCATTAGCAAGCCTTTAATATTTTGTCAACTTTGATACCAATTTTGATGTGGGATCTTTAGAAATTCAGCACTAAATTAGGGTTCATGAATAGGGTTTGATGTGTTAGGGTTTAGGTATGATTCGAGTAATAAAAAGATTGGATCCTGAACTAGTTTGATGGTTGTTTGGTGTTAAAACAGTGAATATAACAAGAAACAGGAAAGATAAGCAGGTAATCACACCTAGGTTCTATAAGCAATCGCATCTCCTAAATAACTTCTTCCTTGAAAGACTAGGACTCCTAATAATAAAGAAAAAAAAAATTAAGAACTTCTAAATCAGATAGAAAAAGAGCTCAAAACATAAAGTAAGACTCATAGGCCTTTAAAACAACCTACGACTAATATTCCAGAAAATTTGGAAATTATTAAACTACCCCTATTTTAGTGAAACTTTATTAAAATTGAACCACCAATTTTCCGGCCTAAAGAAACTTAATTCTATAAGACTCAATGATGCGAGAGACATAAAAAGATTTTTATTTAGTATTATGTACGTTTGCAAGTCAATTCTATTTTTATGTTTTAGGTTCTAATAGTATATTAGGCTATTAGTATTTTA
>CM066162.1:56357029-56384529 GCA_033629205.1 Lithocarpus polystachyus | reverse complement strand
TCTTTGTACAAGAGTACAAATATAAGCTGGTTTATATAAAAAACACTCTTGACATCGCTCGCCTTAGCATAAAAACTTTTTTTTTTTTTTCTCATTTTTTTCACTCTCTATTTTCTTTTCACTCTCTTTTTTCCTTTCACTCTCCTTCTCATCATCTTTTTTTGAACTCTCAGTCTCACAATTTTGTTTCAAGTCCTTTTTTTTCAATTTCATTTGATCTTCATACACTTGTCTTGGAGTCAACGGTACAAGAGTAATGGGTTTATTGTCCTTTACAAAAGAATACCTATTCTTGAATTCGTCATGATTGACCTTCTCGTCAAATTGCCATGGCCTACCCAATAAAATGTGACCCGCATGCATTGGAACAACATCACAAAGTACTTCATCCTTGTACCTCCCAATTGAAAAAGAAACCAGTACTTGTTTATTTACCTTAACCTCTCCACAATCATTCAACCACTGCAACTTATATGGTTTAGGGTGTTTTAAGGTAGGTAAATTCAATTTTTCAACTAAAGTAGTGCTAGCCACATTAGTATAGCTCTCCCCATCAATAATCATACTACATACCTTGCTGTTGACGTAGCATCTAGTATGAAAAATGTTCTCCCTTTGTTGTTCCATATCATCCTCGTTGACTTGGGCACTTAAAGCACGCCTAGCCACAAGTGACTCACCCTCCACTAGATACTCCACATTATCGTCACAATCATCCTCAAGTGATGGAATCTAGTCATCATCTCTTTCGCTTTCAGTTTCCACCTCTCCATCAATACGTGCGATCATGATTCTCTTATTTGGGCATTGTGAAGCTATATGACCTACTCCTAAACAACGAAAACACTTAATATCACGATTACGAATTTGGGATTCATTTTTACCTTTGTTAACACTGGGAGCTTCATCTCCCCTTTTTGGTAGTTTAGTTTTGGACTTGAAAACAGCCCATTCGTTTTTCTTCCCATTTGACCTCCATGAAGTAAAGGAGCCCAGATTTTGAAATGACTGAGTTCCTTTCCTTTTAAGCTGTCGTTCCACTTTTATTGCCATATGCACCATGTCCTCAAACTCCACGTAGTGCTGCAACTCCATCATGTTGGCAATGTCCTGATTCAGCCCATTTAGAAACCTTGCCATGGTAGCTTCTCTATCCTCCTCTACATTAGCTCGAATCATGGCAATCTCCATCTCCTTGTGGTAGTCATCCACACTCCTATAGCCTTGAGTAAGACTCTGTAATTTTTGATACAAGTCCCTATAGTAGTGACTAGGGACAAACTGCCTCCTCATGGTGGCCTTCATTTCCTCCAACGTTTCAATGGGCTTCTCATAGTTTCTCCTTCTGTTAATCACAAATTGATCCCATCATATAATAACATAGTCAGTAAACTCAATGATAGCTAGTTTTACCTTTTTTTCCTCGGAGTAGTTGTGGCACTCAAAGATGAACTCCACCTTCTTCTCTCACTCCAAGTACACTTCTGAATCATTTTTCCCTTGGAATGATGGTATCTTCATTTTTATGTTTCCTAGGTTTCTATCAATCCCTTCTTGCCATCTTGGATATCTTCGAAATCTTCTACCACGCCTTTCGTCCCTTTGCGCAAACCTGCCCTCATTGTTCAATGAAACTTGATCCTCTTCATCTTCAAACTCATCCTCGTGGTCGTTATCAGAATCATCCACGCGCGCATGCCTTTCTTGCCTTCTTCTAGCATTAGGGGTTCTTTGGGGACGCTCCTCGCGCAAATTAGCAATAACAGTATTTGGCCTATCCAACCGATCCCGAATCTCATTAAATACCACGTTCATGCGTTCAAATTGTTGTTGCATAACCTGCAACATGACTCCTCCCCTCCTTCCTTATTTGATGTTTTACCCCTGGAAGACATACTTTTAAAACTACAGAGAAATGTTAGAAAGAATTCCTCACAACACTCTCTCACATGTTTGCACTCAAATTATGTCACTCCCACTCGTGTTTCATTCTTAAATTTCTCTTTTTCCTGATATTAGTCTCACACTCTCTTTCCTTTTTCCACTCGTAGCTTCCTCTTTTCAGTTCTGCATTAAACTAATAAACTTAATCAAGAAATTCAACTTGTAGTATTTAAACAAATATCAACGGCAAGAAAATATGACAGAAACACTAAATCAAAGAAAAAGGACAAAAGAAAACAACGTTTTGATCTGAGAGAACTGAAACAAAAAACAATATTTTTTTTTTCTGTTTTCTTTTTCTTTTCTGAAGTCTTTTCTTTCTCTTTTTTTTTTCATGTTTTTTTTTTTTTTTTTTGGGAACTTGGTGCACGATTTTAACCTAATGCACGTTACAAAACAAGAACGAGAAACAAAGAACACAAAAGGAACAAGATAGGATGATAACAGGAAACAAAAGATAAAAGGATAGAAAACTGATTTTAGAACCTGAGCTCTGATACCAAATGATGCGAACCTCAATCGACACGCTTTGAGACCCAACAAACAATATTGGAATATTTGCCCAAGAAAGCTAAAATTCAGATTTTTGATAAAACCTCGACCCAACGTTTATAAGAGAAATGCAAACCAAAGGTATAAGTAACAGACCTCGACCCAATGATTATAATGGAATCACGAACCGAGGTATAAAGTTTGAACACCACAAGGAAGAATCCCTGATAAGTTCACAGTTCTTGAAGAACCAAAAAGAAGAGCAAAGCCTCACCTTTTTCTGATTTTTATTCAAAAATCTCTCTATTACAATGTGCATGCTATTTATAAGACATGATTGAAAATAAAAAATATAAAAAACGTACTAAATAATAAAACCTTAAATAAAAGCTGATTTGGTCTGAAAATAGCAGATCCAAAATAGGAAAATAGTTAAAAAAACGTTCTAAATAATAAAAGCCTAAAATTAAGGTAGATCTGATCTGAAATTAGAAGTTCCAAAATAAGAAAAATGTCTATTAACTAATATAGAGCTGGAAAGTCAATCAGCCATTAATCCATGCCATAAATAACGCCTAATTAAGTTAGATCAGCTCTCAATAGTTTGGATTAAATTTATTATGCCTTTATCTTCCTTTGGGCCTAGCCTGGAAAGTCCTGCGTTAGAATCAGCCCAAATCTCTTGAGTCAGCCCATTAAGTGCTTCTTTGATCTTCTTGGATCTTGTTCTAATAATAGGCCCAACTGGAACATGCAATGGATCCTTGAATGCTTGTTGATTCTCATCAACCAAGCTCAACCCAATCCCGTAAGGTAACTTGTAAATAGCTTGTGTTAAAATCCCAACACACTTCTTTTTGCAATACTCAATCCATATGACCTCACATGATACATAACTTGTGCCCGACCTATTAACCCCAGCACAAACCCGTTAAAAAAAAAAAAAAAACTTTACCTAACCCAATTTTCCCTTTAAAAGTCCACCCATCAGCCCTATTTCCTAACAAACGCAAGCCTAAGCCTATTATTTGACAACCTTGTTTGACAACCTAGTACTATATCAAACCATAAAACCTTGCCTGACCAAAAATAGAAAGTTAGAAAATTAAGTTTTAGTCTCTGTGTTATGTGCCTCTAAGTTGGAGCTGCAAAATGACTTCCTTTGTTAGAGAACTTGAAAAGCAGCTTAAGGATAGAGAATTTGAGATGCAGATTAAGGAGGCTGGGAATAGACTCCTTAACACTCCTTCCTCCATTGATGATCTTCTCACGCTTCTTGATAAAGTTGAAAATTTGTTAGCATATGCGGAGTAAGAACCATCCAAATCAATGCGAGATGCACTTTTACCCTCAGTGAAGGCATTGATCACTAATAAACTTTTGAAACATGCTGAAATGGATGTGAAGGTGTCAGTTGTATCTTGCATTATTGAGATTATAAGGATAACAACACCAGATTCCCCATATAAGGACGAGCAAATAAAAGAAATATTTCAGTTGATTGTGGCAGCATTTGAAAATATGTCTCATATGTCTACTCGCTCTTATAAGAAGGTGGTTTCAATTCTTGATACCATTGCAAAGGTCAAGTTATGCTTGGTGATGCTTGATCTTAAGTGTGATGCATTGGTTGTTGAGATGTTTCAAAGTTTCATAAAGATAATTAGGTCCAATCATCCACCTGCTGTACTTTCAGCCATGGAAACAATTATGAATTTGGTCATAGATGAATGTGAAGACATTTCCTTAAATCTTCTTAGTTCACTTTTTGCTAGTGTAAGAAAGGAAAATCAGAATATCGTGGAAATTAGGAGAGCAAATAATCACTAGGATTAATGCCTAGCTAGAAAATATAATGGCACCTACTCAAAAACAACGCAGCAAGCTTGAGGGTGCACATGATATGGAAGTTGAAGATGTTGAATGTGCTTCTAATCAACCTCCATAGTGCTTGAAGATCTACATCTTGGTGAAGTCAAAGCGGTTAAAAGCACACTGTTTCCTATGGTTCATAAGGTTCAAGATGAGATTATACTAATTCTACACATTGATTTTGTTATTCCAAATGAGTTTGAAGTGGTGGAATCAAGGTTTTTCTTTTCCCTGAGTTGATTCCAGACTTGAAGCAAGTGTTACTTGTCAACATCCTAATCCTTCAATGCTTTAAAACTATAGGCCGAGTTTTTTACAACCAGAGGAGAATGATGTGGGAAAGCAAGAAGATTTTTAATTAGTATTATTTATCTTTGCAAGTCAATTGTATTTTTATGTTTTAGGTCCTTGTATTTTATTAGGCTATTAGTATTTTAATTTGGAAGTAAGATTATTTTTGTAATAAGGCAATTAGAGTTTCCTAGCCAATTAGAACTAGGGTTTAGCAATCCTTTATAAGCAATTTATCGTATTCCTTGAGGAGATAGTTGATATTTTGATGAATGAAAAAATGGCTGTTTAGTCTCTCTTTGGTCTAGCGTTGAGTCTAAGTCCACCCTAGGTGCTGACTCCTAATGGTTTTCCTGCTTGATGTCGACTCCAAGCTAAGCTTAGGTGCTGACTCTTAGGTCATATCTATTTATTTCTCTGTTGTTTAGTTTTGTTTCAGTTGTCTTGTGTCACTATTAGTTTCCCATCTTTCATCTTAAAAGAAGGGAGGAAAAAAGATGGAAAAAGGATCAAAGGAAATTTGCAAACAATGGAGGTAGGGAAGATGGGAATGATTATTGTGATTAATGAAAGCAGAAGTTTGGGGATCTTCCATATACGTACGATGTATAGTTGGTGTGGTGCCCACAAGAGGTGTGCTTACCTTCTCCTTGTTGCCATGCCATCAATTGTGACATTCCTGGTCTTTCAGCTTCTGTTGTTAGAAATGTTGAGGGTGGGGAAATGGGGAGGTTTAATTGGGGCTTTGATAAGCTTGGTGGGGTTGTTACTCTATGAGGTGGTGGTGGAGGGATGTCTACAAATCATCTGGTTGTTTGCTCTGATTCCTCTGAATAGTGGTATATAAATTTTGAGATAAAAAGAGTTGTTTGTATGGAAAACGGATCCCTTCCGATTAGGGCTATAAACAAGTCGAACTTTGTCGAGTAGTGAATATTCAAGCTCGGCTCAACAACAAAAGTAAAATGTTCAAGCTTGGTTTGAGCTTGAATCAAGCCTACAAATAATGTTCAAGCTTGAGCTCATTATAAAATATAAAAGCTTAAGCTCAGCTTGGCTTTTCTTGATTCATTAGTCAAGTCAAGTTCGAGCTCAATATCATGCTTTCCAATTTGAGATCTAACACAAGTATATTATCAAGCCCATATCAAGCTTATTATCTAGCCTATTTGGTTTGGATGAGTGATTTCAACTCCTAATTAATTAAAGTCTTAGAAAAATATGAGTTTATTTGTAAGTTCACATCAATCTTATTACCAAACTCATAAATAAGCCTATGTTCAACTTGTTTTGTATCAAGCTATAATGTTCACAAGCTTGTTCATGAATAATTTTTTTTTTTACTTGGGCTCGGCTTTTTTATTAAACAAGCCTAAACTAAAGTTTAAACTTGGCCTGTTTATAAACAAACAAGCATAAACAAGTATTTTATTGAGCCAAACCCAAGTTGTTTATGAACGGCTTGGTTAAGTTACAGCCCTACTTTTGATTCATGAAGACCATTTGGAAAGAATGTTGTAGTCTTGATTTTGAGAACTCTCTGAATGAGATTGAATCTATTTTTCTTCATAGCTAATCTTCTATTAAAGCCTCCAATCCTCTGTTCAACCTTTTTCATCTTTTCTTATGAAATTCTTTTTCTCATAAAATCCGGTATTTTTCACTGTTTTTTTCTTTGGAATTCTTTATCTTATAAAATTCAGTAATACTTCCCATCTACTTAGTGATGCCTGTTTGTCTTTCTATATTTTCACAGCCTTTGAACTGTCAACCAATCAAGCGATTTATCTGTCTCCAGGATTCTTTATGCTTTGACTAATCCAGTTGTGTGGCCTAATCTTTTGTTTGATGTACTATGCTATAGAGCTTCTAGAGTCAATTGTAGACAATTTTTTGATAATTTGTTATTTAGGAGAGGGGAGATTTGAACCTTGGACATCTCCGTTGAACTTGAACCCATAATCTCACTCTTCACCAGCCACTTACAAGAGGAGGAGGTGCTAGTTAAGCTAGAGCTCATTGGTTGAGTGAGGTTATGGGCCCGTGTTTTTTATTTATTTATTTTATTTTATTAATACTGATGAGTCATATTTATCTTGTCTAAAATGATGGGAAACAACAAAATAAACCCCCCCCCCCCCTATTTTTTTTTTTGGCGACATAATTACTTGATGTTAAAAATGAAAAACCCCGCTATTTCTTGTAACAATTGAATTATCAAAAAAAAAAAACTGATGTGGTGTTGTAGGCTCAGTGCAATGTACAAAAAATATCGTATGATAGAGCTGGATTACGGGTGTCAATGAGCTTTGATTTTAAATGGCATTTCCTTCTTCCACAAGCATGTAGGGAGGGTGATGTTGTGAGTTTAATACCCACTTGGTGCATGTGTAATTTATCAATAAAAAATAGAGCTGAATTATGTCTTATGCGTCATATGCTTAAAAAACAATGTGGGTGGTCAAACAGGCAGGACAGAAAGTGACCCTTTACTGAATCGACAGGTTTACATAGGAAATCGCTTCATCCAAATAAAATGTAATAAAGTTTTAAACCGTATTCAAAATTTTGGAATATCCCTAGAAACAGAAAACAAGCAATGTTTGTTACTTGTGACCTCACATCCTCGGTTCAGGTTGTTGGCTTAGAAACCTGCATGGATCAATTTTTGTTTGAAGTGGATGAATGCCATCAAATTACCAAAGCTTGGAGTTGAATAGTTGCTAGTGATGGCACTTCGGTGATGTCTATCAAGCTCTCAAGGAATGAATGTCCAGTCTTCTCTTACAGATATATCAGCTGAGTTTTGTTGTGCGTAGACCTAGATTCTATGTGCTGATGTCAGGAGTGAAATGAAGGTTATAGTTAATTTGGCATTAGAGTTTCCATAGGTGGCTGTGGTTTCCATGTCCTTCAGGATGCCTATCCTTGTCATCACTAGATTGGTTCGGTCAAACCTCTTCAAGTCTTTGTTTGGTTCCAACTCTGTTCTCAGTGCAATTTTTTTTCTTCCTTCCACTTTTCAGGCGGTTTATACTTGGAATAGCTTTAGCAGCAGCAGCTTAGTAATATATAATACACGTGCACACACTTGTACTATTAAAAAATGAACGCAAAGTTTTTACCCTATACATGCAATGCTATTCACAGTTCCAGTATGAGCAATTTTTAGAAATAATTTGGCCCTAAAAGTTCCAAGTAAAACTTCAAACATGTCTGCCTTTATACAATTTATAGGTCTCTCTAATATTAAAAGATACTGTATGTTTGTTAATTTGTGAGTAGTTGTGAAATTCTTTTAATAAAATATATTTTTGCTGCAGAGGCATACAAGAACGGTCAATTGCAGGAAATACTGGAGAAGGCAATGTGTTCTTGAAGCTTTTCAGTTGGGCAATGGTATAATAATTGCACTCTTGACTTGCTTGGTGATTGAAAAGTGTATTGTATAATTCATCATTCCTTAAAATTTGTTTGATTATGGCCCAAAACATGTACCTTGTATTTGACTACAAAATAGAAATCTCTATTTGGCAACGACAGCTTACTATTTGTTGCATGTTAATCACCTGCGAATCAATAGTATTATATTTGTTTTGATACAGATACAGGTCTGGGTCAGAAAGATTAAGACTAATGGCAATGGGCTCATTTTGTGTGTGCGTGTGTATGTATATGTGGGGAACCTTACCCTACATGGCTGCCAACTTTGATTGTGGACATTAGCACCTAGCATCCTCTCAAAGTTTTGGACCAATTTAATTCCTTAGCACTCTCTAGGTCTATCTACACTTTCTTTCTCTACAACCTCAATCTGACCACAGTGCCTCACATACAGAATTCAATTTTAATTGCAAAATTGTTTTATAGATCAAGTAACAGTACTTAAAAGAGAATGTTTGAAGATTTTGAAAAAACTAGGACGATTATAGAGATGATTCTCACACTCCAAACCCAATAGTAGAAACCTCTTGCCAAGATTTGGGCTTGACAGAATGATATTAGAGCTGGGTAGGTCTCATGGTGACATGTGGCCCTTTCAAGAGTAGATTGTGGGGATCCAAAAGGCCAAAAGGCATCTTGAGTGAGGTGAGGGAAAACCAAATCTTGACTAAGTTCTACATTTCCTAGGTAAGGAGAGGTCTTAAGCCTTATATGGAGGGCTTTGGACTCTAACTATAGTAAGAGGCCTTCTAAAACCTTAAGGGATGAGATAATGTGTCACTCTTAAAAAGGATAATATTTTACTAATGAAAAGTTGCTGCATGACAAAAATCACCAGGTTGTGATGTTAGAAGAAGAAAAAAAAAAAACCCTAGTATAAGGTAGGCATGGGAAATTAATCTCTAATTGACCTGCTTTGGCACAAACCTCGCATTCCAAGTTGGGTTTTCTAGATAAGATCATTTGATCCTATAAAGTTGTGATTTACAACTATTTTATGTTGGCTTTAATTTCATGCCAAATTTGTTTGTAATTATGTTCAATCTTTTGTACCCTGTATTTTATGTGGTATTTCTTGTAAGGGTTGTGTATGTGTGAGAGAGAGTGTGAAGACTCAAGGCATATTGAAGACAAAGAAATTTTTGCGAGTAGTTCGCGGGTACCCTTCCTGTGAAGTGAAGCATGTGCTCTGCACATGACTAGAATGCGAAGAGATAGGACAGGATGGTGACAGTTGGTTTTCGCAAGTGTCTCGCAGGTAAGGCCTTTCTGCGAAATACCCGTAAAACATTTTGTTTTGCCAATCTGTCATATCTGATACACATTATTTGTACCCACACTATATATACCTACATTACCCACAGATGTTGAAGAGTGATTCTGAGAGAAAATCCTAGTCATAATCATTGAGAGTTAGAGATTATTATACCCACATTTCTCAACACAACTCATTATGGTTTTTCCTCAACTCCTACCTCTCCATTTTCATATCCTTGAGAGGTTGCTAACCCAAACACTTACCACATCCATACTGTAACGACCCAAGGAAAAGCGCTAGCCACATCTGCGCTATACCTCAAAAGGACTAGTCGCAATTGAGACTCTTTGTAGTTGTTAATAAAGTCCAGTTCAACCCAGTAAATACCCAATGCGGGACTTATCATAAACCCACACACATCACACAATCAATTAAATTGGGGCATCACAATCTCCCCCGCTTAAATCCCTAACGTCCTCGTTAGGGCCCACTTTGTGGGGTAGTGTCTCCAAACCCACACAGGGTTACCAGGTTGGCTCTGATACCATATGTAACGACCGAAGAAAAAGCGCTAGTCACATCGGCGCTATACCTTAAAAGGACTAGTCGCAATTGAGACTCCTTGTAGTTGTTAATAAAGTCCAGTTCAACCCAGTAAATACTTGATGTGGGACTTATTACAAACCCATACACATCACACAATCAATCAAATTGGGGCATCATACATACTGAGTGTCTAGTGAGGTTTTGATGCTGCTGGGAAGCATTGGAAAAAGCCAAGTTTTGGCGGATGCAAATCGGGCGTATTGCAGGATCCAAAGAGCTAGACAAGACACGGTTCCAAGAAGTCTTGTTAGAGTAGGAGCTTGGAGGGCTTACGTGCATTGGGTAGATTAAGCTTGGAGGGTCTCTTGCTATTCGTGTTGGGGTTTATGCCCTAAAATCCAATTTATTGGCATGTCATAAATAATTAAATTGTTTAATTATATGAAACTATTTATAAATGAACTAATGGGACATTATCTTAGTCCATGAGATGCATCGTATTTGATTTATGTGAAAAGTCACAGAAGATATAAATCACAAGTTCTTTATAAACTCAGAATTTTAGTTCGTAGTCGGTGATGAAATTAGGCATTTCATCTGCAAAGACTATAACATATCAACTAAGATGATTTGCCTTGATCATGAAAGTGGAGACTTCTAGTTGATATGTTGATATGTTTTAAGAGTTAAGACATATTGAACTGGACCGCTATGAGATTTATTATTCTCCTAATGACTGTTAAATGAATAATAAATCTCACGACTTCTATTTACATCAACTTTAAATCCTGAGAGAATAATGGACCTGATCATGAGATGTAGGTTACTTTGATATATCAGGAGTGAGATCTATAAGTCACGATCAAAACCTCAATATGTTGGACAGCCGCATTTAGTGTTGATGGAACATATATTTTCAAGATGGAATTCATAATCTCTTAACGGAGATATAAAATATTCCCTTGAGATAAGTTTAATGGGATTGGTTATTCAGAGTGTTGGGCCCAACCAGTTTAGTAAGGAGTTACTAAAGTATATATTTACGGAATTAGATTTCATAAATATATGATGAATAACGTAAAGGATTAAACCGGGTACTCAAGGATTAAGATGCAGTAATCTTCAAAGTGGCAGTCTATATTCATGACTTTGTATTACTACGAATATTTTAATAAAGGGGTTGCATATATAATAAGTCTTGTGATATAATTTATTAATAAGGCCTAGAGTGCAATTATATTCATATAGTGGTATTAAATATAATTAATGGTAACTTTGGACTTGTCAAGAGTTGATAGAAAAGTCCAAGGCTCATTAGAGCTAGAGTCTTATTTGTTCCCTTTTAGTCCCACTTCAAGCCACACACTAGAGCCCAATTGGAATGACTCAAATAGCTAGCCCAATTAGATAGTTGGTTATATATAAGGAGAGGAACATATTGAATTTCATAAGGGTCTTTCATTAAGATCATACATGAGAACATGAAATAGTTTGTGTATGAGTGTTGGACACTCTCTTATGCTCTCCTTGGAAACTGATTGAGAGACCACACTTCTTGGGCATTAAGTGGAATTGAAGTGAAGATAAAAAATTTTCTCAAGTGCTTCTGATCTTTGAGTTTTGAATTTCACCGCAACAAGGTACGCTTTCTTGTTCTTAAATTCTGAAACTTACATAGTACATGTTATCAATTGCGAATGAAGTAGATCCGTTAATTTTCCACTGCATATGTTTTGTATGTGATACAAATATGTATTTTTCCCAACAATTCGTGTATCTCAACTGATTGTCTAGTGGATCGATTTACTACTTGAAGGGCGGCGGAGAGGTTTTACGCCGAGTACTTCGGTTTCCTCTTCAATAACACATTGACGTGTTATCTTGTATTTGCATTTTTCTTCCCTATTCTTTTAGCTTTCATTTTACTACTGTGTTTTATTGAATATGACTTAGAGTAGTTGTACTGTTTATCCACTCGCATTTACTCTATTCCGCACTTAGTATAAGTTAGAGGAAAATCAATTGAGCCGTAATATTTTAATTTAGGGGTCTAAACAGCTCTTGTGTTTTTAACACAGTTTCGGGCTTTCAATTGGTATCAAAACAGGTACACTAGTTGTGGTTTTATTACCTGAGTGTGATCCTAGAACCCTTTGTGATGGACTAATCACAATCGCTCAATGCTCCACCATTCTTTGATTGGAGCAAATATGCATTTTGGAAAGTCCATATGAGGGCATTCCTGTGTGCTATAAATGAGTCGGTATGGGATTTAGTAAAAAATGGGTATGTCAAGCCCACGACACCCAAGTTCAAATGGGACAAGGCAGCACTTACTTTGGCAAATGCAAACAGTAAAGCTATTAACGCTATATTTTGTGGTGTGTTTACTGATGAATTTCACAGGATATCGCATGTGAAGACTGCCAAGGAAGCTTGGACGATTCTTGAGACTATTTATGAGGGTACCAAGAAAGTTAAGGACACGAAGCTCTAGATGCTTACCACCAAATTTGAAGAGCTTAAGATGGGAGACGATGAGTCATTTGATTCATTCTATGACAAACTCAAATGAAATCGTAATTGCTAAGCTCAATCTCAGAAAAAAGATTGAGGATGCCAAGGTGGTGAGAAAGATTTTGAGGTCCTTACCGGAGAGCTTCCGTGCAAAGGTCACAGCTATAAAAGAAAGTAAAGATTTAGATGAGATCAAAATCCAAGAAGTAATTGGATCTCTCCAAACATATGAGCTTGGACTGCCTTCCCACAAGTCAAGCAAATCACTTGCTTTCAAAACCATCACCGAGAGAATAGATGACTCCTCCAAAGAAAATGACGTGGAGAAGGAGGTAGCATTCCTTGCAAAGAACTTCCGAAAATTTCTTAAGATGAAAAACAATGGGAAGTTGTTTAGCAAAGGAAAGTTTTCTTCATCCAAAGGTGACAGGAGGGAATTCAAGAAGAAAGATGGGAAGGATTCTCAATCCCTTCAAGGAATTGTGTGCTACGAATGTAACGGTCATGGGCATCTTAAGAAGGAGTGTCCCGACTTTCTGAGAGGGAAGGGTAAAGTGTTTGTCACTACCCTTAGCGATTTTGAAAGCTCAAATTCATATACGGAAGGAGAGTGTGACAGTAAAGGAAATTATAGGGCCTTTATGGCTATTGCCTCTGTTGATCCAAAGAATGATTTGAGCAATTTGCTTGAGGTATTTCGTAATCTTTCTGAGGATGAGGAAATTGAAGAATCGGAAGATGAAGACGTGTGCCAAAATGAAGGGGAGAATGACCTTCAAGAAGCATATGATTCTCTGCTGGAAAATTGTGGCAAATACGCCAATGTTGCGAACCTTGTTGTGAAAAAGATGAAAAAGGTTGAAGAAGAACGTAAGTGTATACTTGTGCAACTCAAGGAAGCAAAGTGTGAAGTAGAAGGACTCAAGGAAGAATTGGTTGAAGCTTACTTGAAAATCAAGTTTCTCAAACTTGAAATTATTCAAACTAATGTCAAGGTTGAGCGCATTTCTACCAAGAAACTTGACAACGTGTTGTCCTCACAAAAATCTTCACATGATAAGACCGGTTTAGACTATACCGGAGAAGGAAGCTCTAGCAGTGAACCCAAGAAGGAAGTAAGGTTCGTATCAGCCAAGAATGAATAGAAACTCAAAGAAGTGAAGCCTGAGATTGAGACCCTTGTAGCTGTAAAAAGAACCATTGGGGCAAAACCAAAGAAAAAAGGGAAGTCATTACCTAAAAATCAAAGGGGGCCTCAAGTGAAGCATACGTGTCATCATTGTGGCATACAAGGGCACACAAAACTGTTTCAAGCTTCATGCACTCAAGAAGGCTAACTCTATGCGTGACCAAGAAAGTTCAAGGAGAAGACCAAAGGGAGCACAAGCTAAGGGAGATAGTGAAGGACATCTCATTGAAGACGTTATGGAAATGATGAAGAACATATCACTATGCCTTGCTAGCTTTACTCCGAGGTTTGAAAGTTATGTTGGTCGTACCCCACCATCTAAGGCTCTCACTCAAAACACTCGTAAAGTGTGGGTGAAGAAGGGTACCTATGCATGATCACTCTTTATGCCCATGCATTAATACTTCCGATGTTTAGGGTCAGAGGTTCATGCATCATGTCATTCATAAATCTCTTGTGTATGCTTCCGGGTTGTAGCATGTTTCTTTTCAAGTTTAAAATGTTCTTGTTGATTTGTTGATCTTACTTTACATGTTTTGTTTTTGAGTGTGTTGAAAAAATTCAAAAACCCATAAAAATTGAAAAATCTCTAAAAAGTTTGATTGCTTGTGTTGTGTATATCACATGTGAGTTTGGCCTAATACCTTCGTACTAATGGCGTAGTGCATTTACGAGCGTAACTTTTTATGTATGCACATCTATTTTTGTGGAAAAAATCTTGGAATCTATGTGTGACTGTTGTAAATCGATCTTCACGCTTGTCATGAATGATTAGTCAATAATTTTGTTGGTTTTGATACATGTATAGACCTGTGTCTATATATCTTTTCATACTTTTTATGTTTTTGCTTAAAAAAGCTCACCAAATGTAAATCTCAAAATGAAAAAAGATAATAAGGTGCAAAAGCTGTCGCATATATTAGTATTTGACTAAGAAAAAGGGAAAGCGACTTTATTATAATGTATGGTGCTCAAAAGCTAAAGGCTTATTCTCAATATTGAAATATCAAAAATTTCAAGCACCGATCTCAAAATGAGATGTGTTGTTCATAAATGATCGAATGTTATGTTTGTAATGAAGCTAAATGAAAATTTTCAAAGATTATTGTAATCTTTTTCATGTGGGAGGTTATATATGTTCATTTCTATAATTGAGATAGACCACTTGACCTAGTACTAGTTGTGTATGACTTGATTGAATTGATCATTGAAGCTTTACTCTAGACTAAGGACTCTTCCACATTTGATACTCACACACAACACACAAGACTTTTGTTCAACAAATGCTTATCTCATTTGTGTGATTATACATGATTAAATGTGATGTGTATGCTCAATTGCTTGTTGATGAAGCCCAAAAAGATTTGTGAGTATTTTATATGTTCTTGAAAGTGTTTTTACACTTTCGTGCTTTAATTTTTTGTTTTAAAATGCATTTTTTGTTGTTCTCCAAAAACTTGTTCAGAAGCATTTTCGCGAGAAGCTTGCGACTATGCTCTTCCTGCGAAAAGAGGTTAAGGCAAAAACTGGAAAACACAAAATTTTAGACAGAGACTTTTGCGACTATCTCGCGACTATTTCGCAACTAAAGGCTTCCCGCGAAAAGCTTTGTGCTTCAAATGTGTTTTTTGCAGGTATCTAACCCGCGAAAAATGCGTATTTTCAGTTTTATAGGGCTAATGTAACAGAATTTTAAAACATTCTTGAGTTCCCTCCCTTTGCCTCACCTGAACCTCTCTCAAACCCAAATTGATTTTCACTCAAAACCAATCAATTTCAAGTTCAAATTTCTGTAAAATCTTTTCAAAGGTATGTTTCTTAACAATCTTTTCACTTTTCTCTTAGATTATGTAGAAAAATTTCTAGGTTTGTCTTGAATTGGGGATTTTCGAAAAAGGGTTGGGTTTATTGATTTTGGGCAAAAAATTTTCAAAATCTTGATTGGGCTTTGCCCCATTTGACTTGTGTGTATCTGTGTTGGCCCCTTATGGCATTTTGATCTTATATTTAGGCATATTTTCATGTGTTCATGCATTGTCCATATGAGTAGTGTAATGTTGCATATTAAGTGTTTGTCAAAATGCTCAAATGGCATTTTTGAATTGTTTTGGACTCAGATAAGTTCCAAATTTTGGGATTATCCATGATTAAACTTGTATAACATGTTCTGATCATTGGGTGTGTGTTTTACACAGTTTGCTCAACTTGTGCCTATCCATGTCTTGTCATGCATCTCCTAGGCACACCTCATGCACACCACATGCACACTAGATGCACACACATGCACAATTGCCATTTTTTTTTTTTTTTGTGCATTTTAATGCTTATTGAATGCTTTAGCACTTAATCCATGTTTATTTGACACTGGTATGTTATGTCTTAAGTCTTTGTGATTCTGTTTTTGGACTAACTTGACACTAATCAAGTTTGTGTTCTGTTTTTGTGTTTTTGCACTTGTTTCTTTTTGTTGTGTGTTTCCTTGTGCAAATGTCTCCCACCAAACATTCTGCTTCCAAGAAATCCTCCAAGCATCCTCGCACGGACTCCAACAACTTCAAGTCCATTGAGGCAAACATGGCTTATACCGATTGCTACAAACGAGCAACATCATCATGGAGAGGGTTGTTCGATTGGATACTCTTAAGGACACTTCTATTCCTAATGTGTTCAAGGAGAGGACATGGACAAAGCTGCTGGATCCAAGTGGAAATGTGTACTCAGAAATCATCAAAGAGTTCTTTTCAAATGCTATTGTGGATGGAGACCACATTAACTGCTGGGTGTGTCACAAGGAATTTGTGATTACAAGGGATTCAATCCAAGATTTCCTAGAGGTTCGTCCACCTTCTCAGTCGATTACCGTGCAATATGAAGATTGATTTGAATCCATTGAGCCAATGGTGAAGGTTCTTGGCGACTCGCTACATAAGAAATCAATGAACACCATTCCATTCAATGCAGAAATGAGGACATTAGCATATGTCATGATTCATAACTTGTATCCGGTCACCAACTTGACAACTTTGTCCGGACCGAGGACCATCTTCCTATACGATCTCTACACACATAAAGAGATCAATATCTGTGGACACATCTTCCATCTGCTAACCAAGAGCATTACAAAAAGGAACTTCAGAGCTATCATGCCCTTCCCTACTCTAATCATGGGTCTTATTGCCAAGTCAAAGCTCAAGATTTCGAGCGGTCTCACTTTTGTACCAAGAGATTATCCCATTGGTGCTAACACTGTGACTAAAAGCAAAGCTCACATCACCGAATCCAAAACCGGCGCCTCTCAAATACCAGGGGATCATGTTGAGGAAAAAGGTGAAGATACTGAGGAAGAGATTGACAGATTCACCTCTGCACCAGAAAGTTCTGCTCAACCATCCTCTCAAGCACAAGCACGAGGACCCGATCTTCTAGATCGCCTCATGGCACGGATAGAGCAGATGTATGGCATGCTCGAATCCATGTGCAACATACCTCCAAGCAATTTGCGTACATCCAGGAACAGATTACTGCACTATCTTCATAGATTGAGGACATGTCGATGGCGCACGAATCAAATTCAGAGTCAGATCAGTTCTAGCCTCTTTGGTCATTCCGATCAAAAAGGGGGAGTATGCACAGTTGAGGGGGAGCAGTACATAGTATTGGTGTATTGATAGTGGTGTTTATAGTTTAAACTTTATTATTTTCTACATCTCTTGGATATTTACATTGCTTTCCTTTAAAGCTTTAAGTACTTTGGTTTAAATTCAGTATTAATATTCAATACGTGTTTATTTCATTGCTTTGTAGTATCTTTTTAGTACTTTTAGATGTTGCTAAACTATCTTGAGTACTAACACTTGTACCCTTGTAGGATCTTGTATCCTTGATGCAAATACTTCGTGTATTTTGCTTTGGTTATGTGTTGGACATGCAATTGATCCTCGTGTTGGTCTTTATTGCAATGCGTGTCCGGATGATCATCTACGAGCTAAATGATCATTGTAGTCATTCTTTAATTACTGTTCTTGTATGATCAAGATATGCTTAACTGTTTTATAGTGTTTATTAACTTGATCGCAATTTACTTGCTCATGTACGTACCTTGTATTCAACTTGTCATAAGCTTAATAAAAGTTTCGTTTGTGTGCGAGTGTTTCAGGTTACAGGTATATACATGCAAGTGTTTCACAGCTTCTAGATTAGGTATGAGTAAGTTTTGTCATTGTTTCTAAACTCACGTTTAAGTCTAGATTCTGTTTTAGGGGTTTTGTCACGGAATAGCCAAAGGGGGAGATTGTAAAGTTGTGATTTACAACTGTTTTATGTTGGTTTTTTTAATTCCATGTCGAATTTGATTGTAATTATGTTAAATCTTTTGTACCTTATATTTTATGTGGGTTTCTTGTAAGGGTTGTGCGTGTGAAAGAGAGTGTGAAGACTCAAGGTATATTGAAGACAAAGAAGTTTTCGTGGGTAGCTTGCGGGTATCCTTCCCGCAAAGTGAAGCATGTGCTCTGCACATGACCGGAATGCGAAGAGTCAGGACAGGATGGTGACAGCTGGTTTTCGTGAGTATCTCGCGGGTAAGGCCTTCCCACAAGATATCCGCGAAACATTCTGTTTTGTCAATCTGTTATATTTGATACACACTATCTGTACCCACACTTTATATATCCACATTATCCACATATGTTGAGGAGTGCTTCTGAGAGAAAACCCTAGCCACAATCCTTGAGAGTTAGAGATTGTTATACCCACATTTCTCTACACAACCCATTGTGGTTTTTCCTCAACTCCTACCTCTCCATTTTCATATCCTTGAGAGGTTGTTAGTCCAAACACTTACCACACCCATACTGAGTGTCTAGTGAGGTTTTGGTGCTGCTGGGAAGCATTGGAAGAAGCCAAGCTTTGGCAGATGCAATTGGGCATATTGCGGGATCCGGAAAGCTAGACAAGACACGGTTCCGAGAAGCCTTGTTGGAGTAGGAGCTTGGAGGGCTTAGGTGTATTGGGTAGATTAGGCTTGGAGGGTCTCTTGCTATTCATGTATCCCAACTGATTGTCTAATGGATCGATTTACCGTTTGGAGGGTGGCAGAGAGGTTTTACGCCAAGTATTTCGGTTTCCTCTTCGATAACACATCGGCTTGTTATCTTGTGTTTGCTTTCTTCTTCCCTATTCTTTTAACTTTTATTTTACTGCTGTGTTTTATTGAATATGGCTTAGAGTAGTTGTACTGTTTATCCGCTTGCATTTACTCTATTCCGCACTTAGTATAAGTTAGAGTAAAATCAATCGAGCCGTAATATTTTAATTTGGGGGTCTAAACAGCTCTTATGTTTTTAACACATTTTCAAGCTTTCAGATCCCGCAATAAACGAGAGACATATCAAGCTAAGCTGGTACACACAATCCTGACACAAAGCAATGGATCAAATAAGAATGATTTAACAAAAGAATATGGCAGACTTTATGGAAGCTAATGATTCTATGCACGGAAATTTTATGTTCACAATAGTTTCATAATAATTTAATAACAATAAACTCTATGCGGTAAGTTGTTACTGGTTTAAATCTGAGTCCACCACTGAAATCACTTTTTTGCTAATCAATAACAGTTAATAATAACTTACCACCTAAGATTTGTTGTTAAATTATTTTAGACATAACATTTATGTTCTCCGACCCAAAAAGTACAGTTTGAAAGGGGAAAGGACAAAAGCCAGTTACATAGTGTTGAATCATGGAGTAATTTCTTGTATCGTATTATTCATATAGTAGTGTATTAGGAAGGAAAATTACACCAATTATATAGTTGTCCACTTGTGCCACTGGCATCATTTTAAGAAATTAAAGTATACATGTTTGTTTTTGTTATTCTTATTGTACGGGGTTAAAATTTGAGGCCTAATATAGGATTGGGCTAGGATCAAGGCCCACTACAATCAATTTGTAGAGATGGGTATGCAGACCAACACTTTGACACCTAAATGATAAACTGTATCAAAAAGAAAAATGAAGGCAGCAAGATTAGGTTTAATCAAGTTGATAAAGGATAAAAAGTTAAATTACTCTTTCCTCGAAATGGTTAAGGAGCCTTTTACACTTGATGGGTTACAAAGGTAAATGGGTTTAGATCCCTGTTCACTAGGAATCTCCTCTTTTCTAGTGATCCTGCTCCAATCCTGACCCTCCACATGGAGGATCGTTGATCCCCCTCTTGGATACTTGTCCTATCTTTCCTTTTGAGGCCATGTTGGGTAGACTATAGGCTGTGTTGGCACTGTTCAGGTGTCATCCAGCCATTAATGTGGCTGGCATGGTTGGTGTAATGCATTCAATGTAGAGATGATGGATGCTTCTTTAGGAAGCTTCCTTTCCTCCTTTTCCACACTGGTCATTGTTGCCTTTCTCGGCTCCCACATTTCGACTTTGCGTGGTTTTCATCTCGACCTCCTCGTGCAATCCTTATTTGAGGGTCTTTAGGCTATCTAGCCCTTTGGCAACAAAGCTCTTCTTTTAGGCCATTTGGGCTCATTTGGATCAAGCTAATTATTGGTTGGGTCTTCATATTCCTCGGACTTGGCCCAACAACGCTAGTACTCTTAGCCCCCTATAATTTTTTTTTTTTAATTCTTCATCTTTTGTTTTTAAGTGGTGAGGTCTGTCGCTAATAGAAGTTGCTAACTCTTCTTTGTTTGAGCAGCTCCCACACATATAGACCGGAAGATCTCAGTTGTCTTGGACTAGACAAGCAAATGGTAGATAATTATTTAAAAAATCAACAATCTAATAACTTGTTTATAGAGTGAATGTATGTAAACACTTAATTTTGCACCTATAATTTAATCTTGGAAGCCAACTAAAATGATCACTCTGAATACCAAAAAATCATAACTGCATTTCATGCACTAAAACATTCAGCACATGTCGTAAAAATGATCTTGAGACTTTAACAATCACAACGATATGCTCGATTCCCAAATCGGACCGTCGAATTGAAAGATATCACAAGATCAAGTTTTCACGGTCTGCATGCATTTTATGTGGGTGAAATTGATCACGTGTGATTAATTGAAATTAATTCTGATTGGTCAAAAATTAAAATTAATTAAGTAATTTATATGATTGGTTGATGGATTTGATCAAAAATAAGCTTGGTTGCATAGGAATAAAATGGATAATCAGATAATAAGGGAGTTGTGGATAATTGAGTTTTTTTTTTTAAATAATTATCTTTTAGATAATTATTATTATAAGGACCTAATTTTCAAATTAAAATGGATTTATTTTGGAATACAAGTTTGAAATACGTCCAAGTGCAATTCCCTACTTAGAAAACTCCTTAAAAAAAAAGAGTCTAAATCGAACCGATTGGCACAACCTCGAGACTTGACCCAGAAACTTTCAGATCATGCTGAAACACATCAGATTCGATTTTTTAGGGATAAAATTCAACCTAATTGGGCCTGCTGATTTTCTATGCAACCCTAGCTTGTTTTTTAAGCATAACACCTTTATAAATACAGAATTAAAATCAAAATTCAAGACCCCTCTGCTCTTAACTTAAAAGAAATTCTGGAAGTTCAACTCTAGGACTTTCTTTTCTGTTAAGTACATTCTCTTTATGATTTAGAGAGACTCACCCTCTCTCTAACTCTAAAGTGATTTCCCCATTCCCTTGTAAAATTCATTGATGCATTGATGCAGGTAAGTTTCCATCTTTTTATTTACATGTCCATGAAACTAATTTAATTCTCCATGTCTTTTCTAACATGTTATTTCTTTTGTTTGTTTTGATTTTTCTTTCTAGAGATTATATAATGAGTGTCTGTTTATGTGCATGTGTTTTGTTCATGTTGTTATGTAATGTATATGATTAAATCCTAGATCTGTTACTTTATGTAAAACAAAAATCAGATCTGAATTTATTTTTTTCAAAAACCTTATTCTGCTGTTTTCTATATCAAAAATCTGAAGTTTTAAATCAAAACTCTATTGTTTTATATATCAAAAATCAGATCTGAATTTATTTTTCATAATCTCCATTCTTTTCCTAAAACAAAAATCAGATCCGAATAAATTTTCAAAAATCTTATTCTTTTCCTAAAACAAAAATCAGATCTGAACTAATTTTCAAAAATCTTTCTCTTTTCCTAAAACAAAAATCAGATCTGAATTAATTTTCAAAAACCTTATCCTTTTCCTAAGACAAAAATTAGATATGAAGTTTTAAATCAAGACCTTATTCTTTTCCTAAACCAAAAAAATCAGATCTGAATTTATTTTTAAAATCTCTTTTGTTTTCTAAACACAAAAAATCAAATCTGAAATTTTATTTTAAAAAATTTATTTTTCCTTATTTGGAAAAGTCAGATCTGCAATTTAAAACTCATTCTGTTTCTTAATTAAATAATCAGATTTGAATTTTCTTCTTGGAGGTTCATTCTATTTTTAAATTAAAGGATTAGATTTGGTAGCTCTTTTTTAAAAATCCATTCCTTGTTATTTAAAAAAATCAGATCTGAATTTTTTTTATCAAAAAATTCATTTTGCTTGATTTGAAACTTCTCTTTAAAATCATTTTCCTTAAATAAAATTTAGATGTGATTTCTCCTTGCATAAATGCAACAAATCTAGGATTTTGCATATTAGCCAATCATAGATCTAGGAATATTAACACAAAAATTCGCATGTCATTTTTTAATGGGTATTTAAAAGGTCATTTTAAAGTCTAGAAAACCAAACTTTGTCTAGGCAAGGTGGGTGCCTAACACCTTCTCATCCTGTAAATTAACCCTCGAACTTGAGATCTTAGGTTCGTAGAAGAGTGTCTTATTTTCTTTTGATAGATTGTAACTAGGAAACAAGGCCTTGTAAATTCTTTTTTACTAGATTCTAACTAGGAAACAAAGCCATGTTTAGTTCTTTCTATCAAGTTGTAATTATTTGAATTAATGGGAAGGTGTATTATTCAAGACATGTAATCTTTTGTATAGTTTTCTTATTTTACTTATAAAATAAATGGCAACTCCATATAATCCTAAAAGAGGAGGTGCCGATGCCTAAACCCTCCTTTCTGAGGGCTGAGTTTCCCGGTCACTCACAGTGGCGATTCCATTGGGAATGTCGAGGGTTGAGCTTCACATTAGACTTTAAATGACCAATTAAATACCCTTGTGTTTGTATGATATCTTTTCTTTGTATGATATTGCTTATGTTTGTATATTGTTTGTATGATATCATTAGATTCGGGTACCTAGTAGAGAACTCACCAACTCATAGCCCAAAGTCATTGGATCATTTCTTGTTGAATGAAAAGGATAAACCATGCCGTTTGGACCAATGTAATGTTCATTACGTTATAGGTTGGGAGGTATAATGTTCTAGCTATGAGAAACAATAAAGCAACAAACCCACCCTACAATGTAATGATTTAGAACCTGTCTTTAGGCCGGTCCATGTTAAAATTGTGTTGCATCCTGTGTGTGTTTGTTTTGATTGATTAGATTGAAATAGATGGGGATCTAGCCTTAATTGAGCCAACCTACCTTTTCTTAGGGGAAAATCTGGTTAAGATCAGAGGGAAGACTCCAAAGAGAATCGAAGAGTGATAGTCAAGCAAGTTCTAGTTCCAAGCCCATCACAGTACTGAAGCCCTTGTGCATAGAAGGCACCCCACAGTTACAACACCGCAACCCAGTGTTTGATTTACAAGACAACCCAAGCCACAAAGAAATCTGAAGACTTTGTCACCATGGCAGAAGGAGATGAACACCAAAATGATGAAGAACAAATGAGTACTTAAGAGCTAATAACACAATGGTGGCTAGCCAAATCCAACTGAGGGAAGACATGAATCTCATAGTGCAACAGTTCCAGAATATGAAGAATAGTCAGAAAGGAGACAAGATTAATCAAACTTCCCCCATCTTGGAGAGTGAAAAGAAGATCAATGAGAAGATGAACAAGAAAGAAGAGATGATCAAAAGGGCACGAAGGATGGATGATCTCATGGATTATCAATCATTTTCTCTTTTCCCAAACGTAAGGCTACCTCCAAAGTTCAAGATGCTAGTCTTGGACAAATTTGATGGCATGAGTTGCCCTAAGTCTCACTTGAAGATGTACATGAGGGCTATGTAGCCTTTGGGAGCGACTGAAGAGATGTTAGCACAGATATTCCAAAATACCTTGACCGGAGCCGCTCTCAGATGGTTCCTTAACATGGAAGACACTAGAGCTCGGAATTGGGAGGACATATGTAGGGAATTCCACAACCAATACAAGTACAACATAGAGGTAGATGTGACAAGAAGGGACTTGGAGACTACCATGCAAGAGCCTAAGGAGTCATTTTCAGCCTTCATAACTAAATGGAGGTCCAAAGCTGCCCAGATGATGAATAGACCTAATGAAGAGGAAAAGTGACAATGGTTGTAAAGAATTTGTTGCCTATATATCATAAGTACTTATTTGCTCAATATTTACCAAATTTTAAGGCCTTAATAGCTGCTGGAACTCAAATTGAGGATGCTATAAATAATGGGACTATAAAAAATGAAAATGCACCAAAATTCAAAAGGAATTTTGGACCTCCTAACCCTAAAACTAGAGAAGTATCCAATATATATAAAACTGATCCATACCAACTCATTGCCCTAGTGCAAGTATCACAATGACTACCTCCAAGGCCAAGGAGAGAGTTTCATGAACTTTACATGCCAGCCGAAGTGTTTGAAAAATTGAAAGCAAGAGGTGAGCAAAAGGTGTGCGTACCATCAAGGCCCAGGCCATGACATTGACAGGTGTTATAATCTCCATCATGCAATTCAGGATTTAATAGGCGTAAAGGTGATTGTACCACCTACAAGGCCTAGTATCACCAACAATCCTTTGCCTAATCACAATTTTGGGAAAGGACCAAGGGACAACTGCTTAATTCCTACTATTTGATTCCCGAAAAGGAATCAAACAGTTGGGGGAGACACATATGGGGGAGACACTTCAAATCCTACTTAGATAACCCAACATCCATATATGGAGGTAGACACTTCAAACCCCACTCAGATAATCCAACACCCACATATGAGGGGGGGGGGGGGAGATACTTCAAACCCCAAGATATTGAACCAAGTGAGCCATTGAAAATTGCCCACATCACAAAGGGGGGGGAGTCAATTCAAACCCCCACATTTGGAGACAAACAACCCAATAAAAGCCTTGAGCAAGACAGCTTAACAGACACCCAATGAAGAGGATGAGGTTTTTAAGCAGGTGCATAAGACACAAGTAAACATATCCTTATGGGGTCTACTTATGGCCTCATACAAATACCGCTAGAATTTGGTGGACCTTCTCAATCAGATCCAAGTCCCTACAACCACCACTTCTTAAGATTTGAATGTAATGATTGGATTTATAAGTAGGGAGCTTATTATTTCCTACTCTAACAAGGATTTGACTAAAAAGGGAAAGCATCATAATGACCAATATATTACCGTAGATGCTAAGGGGAAAAGGATACCAATGGTCTTAATTGACGATGGAAGTGCTTTGAATGTGTGTCCATTGAAAACCACAAGTTGTTTGGGCTTGAGTATTGAAGATTTTATGTCATCTGATCAGCATGTGAAAGCATATGACAATAATGGAAGGGAGGTTTTGGGGACAATAACACTGGAGCTCACCATAGGGCCTATGGTGAAAAAGGTAGAGTTTCAAGTATTAAACATAGTTTCATGCTTCAATATGCTTCTTAGGTGACCATGGATTCTTGACACCGAGGCTGTACCTTCGTCTTTGTACCAAAATATTAGATTTCCACATGAAGGAGCCATAGTTACTATATATGGGGACTCTCTAACAGTCCCAATGCCCATTTTTGGTATCCAATCTGAGAAGGCACCTATAACCATAGATGGCTTTGAGATTGAGAAGCCTAGTTTTGAGAGAAGGACAGAAGAAGTTGAAAAGATTTCTATGGACTTAATCCCTATGGCAATAACAATGTGGTAGCAATGATGAGGAAGATGAGCTATTTCTCAGGGATGAGTCTAGGGAAGACAGTGAAAGGGGCAACTACTCAGGCCCTAACAATTCCCATAACCATGCTGCCTTTTGGGTTAGGCTATAAACCTATAGATGAAGACTTATTGGCGATGGAATTAAAAAAGATGGCCCACACAAAATCTAAGGCAAAGGGGCTTCCTCGCCCCCCAGAACCTATAAAGCCATACACTCCTACACTAAATGGGAAGTTTATCAAAGCTGGAGATTGCCAGTATTATTGGGGATTTCCTAAACTGAGATATGATTCGAAGTTAAAAAGAATGTTGCCTGGATTTGAATTATTCCTCGATTGTGACATAAAGCTTCTAGAAGTAAAGGAGAGAGATACAAATTGGGTCCAACTGATTAGGCAAATTATATAGACCCCGATGCTATGACTACACTGTTGGGTGATGCTATCTTCAACATAAAGGAGGAAGAATAATGGGAAGCCTGCCAACACCAGCTGAAAGATCCTTATGAAGCAAGGATAGATAATAAAGATGATGAAGAGGGAGAAGCCCCTAGTGATGACGATGAAGGCAGTGACAAAGAAGATAGTAATAGTGATGACAATGAAGACAGTGATGGTAAAGATAATGATAGTGATGATAGTGAACACAGTGATGGTGGAGACAATGATAGCGAAGACAACGACAGTGAAGGGAGTGACAGTGGAGACTATGGTAGCCGAGACAATGGTAATGATAGGGGTGAACCCCCTAGTGATAGAGAAGATGAGGATGCAAGAGGCTTTTATGAAGATAATTCTTATGACAAGGTGGACTATTATGATGAAGACATAGAAGATGATGAGTGTAGATATCATATTTTTTCCGCCCTCAATTTGCGTTCCAGACCCCTAAAACTCCCAAAATATTAACTTTTCTCCAAGGGGCAGTGGAAACATCTAGATTAACGTGGCCAAACCCATTTGGGCATCAAAGCACTCCAAGTACCTTTTTAGGTCAAATTAACCGAAATGCCCTTAGTTAACCCAGAGTTGACTGAATGTCAAAATTGGTCAGAACCACTCCAAAAAAACATTTCTCATGCTTTTACATCAAACCCAAGCTACTCGGTGATTTTTGTCAACTTTGACCAAGTTTGACCCGTGGTTGACTCTTGAGGGCACCCAAAAACCCTAATTTTGATCTGTCTATAGGAATGGGTTGGGGCTAGCGTCATTGTGAAGATTATTGAATTCCATTTCCAGTGACTATTCATGGGTCACAATCGGAGTTAAAACGGTTGAGATATCCTAAAAACCATGAAAAACACATCAGCTTGCTTCCTGAGGCCATAACTTTTGAACCAACCATTGGCATTTCAATTTCTTTAGTGTTCTGGAAACTAGACATCCAGACCTTTCCAAGGGCACCAAGACTAGCTCAATCGGAGTTTGGAAAGGCCTTCAAATATGTGATTGAAGTCAGAATTGAAAAGCTGGAGGAAAAGAGAAAATTGTTGACGTTAGAATACCCGACCCAATGGCCACTAAAGGGCCGCTGGCCCGACTCGGTGCACCTTCAAGGTGCGCTAAGCCTCAGGAAGCATGCCACAAGTTTATTTAACCCACTAAACCCACAAATTAAAAAAAGGGAAATTGGGAATTTTTTGAAAATTTTCAGAGCAGATTCTCTCTCTTTTTCTCTCTAAGTGCTCTCCCAAACACATCAAAAAGCCTTTGATTCCTCTCTTTTCACAAACCAAGTGACATCGGTTTCCCTATGTATGTGTCACGTATCAACTTGCTTATTGCTTCAAGGGGTTCTGGCTCGTCCTGGCATGAGCATTGCGCACTAAACGCAAATGATGCAAACCTCAATCGACACGCTTTGAGACCCAATAAACAATATTGGAATATTTGCCCAAGAAAGCTAAAATTCAGATTTT
>CM066162.1:56274529-56354529 GCA_033629205.1 Lithocarpus polystachyus | reverse complement strand
TTCCTTGATAGCTTCACCTTTTCCTCATCCACCTCAATTCCCTTCGCGCTTACAACATAACCAAGAAACTCAACTTTGTCCATGCAAAAAGAACATTTCTTTAAATTGGCATATAGCTCATTTTTGCTTAAAGCCGAATTCGCTTAAAGCCTTGAAAGCTAAAGCCAATAGCTCATTTTCAACTGCCAATGTCTGAAAATTATGATTTTACCAAAACAAAGGACTGTCTTTGGATAGGCGTTCTGGGGTGCCTAATACCATCCCCACACGTAACCAGACTCCTAAACTCAAGAATCAAGATTTTTTACCCTTCCCCATTAGATTAAGAAAAACGACATTTTTCTTAACTTAGGATAGTAATAAAATCGAGAAGAGCCAAGTGACCAATCACACCTTAGAAAAACCCAATGATTGGTGGCGACTTCACTTGTCCTAAATAATTTCCTTAAAATCGACTCATATTCTAGTCACTGTTGACACTCTATTTTACAACCCGCATTTAACCTCACATGGAGGGTAAAAGGGTAATTTTGCCTTGAAAATATGCATCTTGATTCTGGTCACTAAATCCTTAATCTCATTTCACCAAAATGATTTTGATGTTGTAACGATCAAATCGACTGGTTATAAACCCTAATCGGACCATCAAATTGAAAGTTATCATCAAATCAAGTTTTAATGTCCGAGATTCATTATCACAAATTGAGTCTGGCTATATGTGATTATGAACAACTGATTCCAATTCGTTATAATTATAATCAATTTGAGATTAATAATGTGTCATAATTTGATTGGCTAGAACTACATTTTATGGTAAGGTTGCATACACCTAATTAATTAGACAGTAAAACATTAATTATTCAATGAGTAATTTGTGCAATTATCTATTAATAAGGGTAAATTTAGAACAAATTAAGTCTAAAATAGGAGTGATTGGAGACAATTAATGTTAATTGGGAGCTAATTTGGGACCTATTAATGTTAATTGTGCTGAAATTATTTTCTAACAAATGACCTATGCTCACCATTTCATTGATATCTCTTATAATATTTTGAATCTATGAATGAGGTTAATTTTTCCATAAACTAGACATCTGGGGCTTCAATTTAAGCATAAGAACGAGATAATTCCGATCAAAATTGAGGAAAATATGATTTTTTGAATTTGGCTCTACAGGTTGCTACAGTAGTTACGGAAAAACCGAGTTTTGCTTGCTCCTCACTCCCACCAATCTCTAAATTTAAAGCACCCTATTTTCTCAAATGCTAAAATAAGGTCTAGGTTCATGATTCTTTGTCAACCTTCATTAAATGACTTTCCATTCATATTTTCTCCATTACTACTATATAACTCCCCTCCCCTCCATTCCAAAGCACACAAAAAACCCCCTCTCTTCTCCTCTCTTAAGTTCTAGTGAAGTAGAGTAGTCTTTATTGGAAAAATATATGTTTGTATCACATACAAAACATACGCAGTGGAAAATTAACGAATCTATTTCATTCGCAATTGATAACATGTACTATATAAGTTTCAGAATTTAAGAACAAGAAAGCGTACTTGGTGTTGGGATAAGTGCCCGTAAATCCTATTATAATATGCCATGTATGATATTATGTATGACATTATGTGTTAAATGATGTATGACTTAATATTGTGTTTAATAAAGTTGCTTTATTCTTGTCTAAAATAACGATAACGTGAATATTCGGACATTATCAAATAGTCCATGAGATGCATAGTATGTAATTTATGTGATTTAGTCACAGAAGATATAGATCACAAGTTCATTGTAAACTCATAATTTTGGTTCGTAGTCGGTGATGAAATTGGGCATTTCATTTGCGAAGATTATAACATATTAACTACAATGATTTGTCTTGATCATGGAAGTGGTGACTTCTAGTTGATATGTTGATATATTTTAAGATTTAAGGCATATTGAACTGGACCGCTGTGAGATTTATTATTCTCCTAACGACTATCAATTAAATAATAAATCTCACGACTTGTATTCACATGAACTCTTAATCCTGAGAGAATAATGGACCTGATCATAAAATGTAGGTTGCTTTGATATATCAGGAGTGAGATCTAAAATAACGGTCAAAACCTCAGTATGTTGGGCAGCCACATTTAGTGTTGATAGAACATATATTTTCAAGATGGAATTCATAGTCTCTTAACGGAGATATAAAATATTCTCTTGAGATAAGTTTAATGGGTTCAGTTATTCAGAGAGTTAGGCCTAATCACTTTAGTAAGACTAAAGTATATATTTATGAAATTGGATTTCATAAATATATGATGAATAACTTAAAAGGATTAAACCGAGTACTCAAGGATTAAGATGTAATAATTTACAAAGTGGCAGTCTATATTTATGACTTTGTATTATTAAGAATATTTTATGAAGGGGTTGCATGTATAATAGAATCTTGGGATATAATTTATTAATAATGCCTAGAGTGCAATTATATTTATATAGCGGTATTAAATATAATTAATGGTAACTTTGGACTTGTCAAGAGTTGATAAAAAAGCCCAAGGCCCATTGAAATTAGTGTCTTATTTGTTCCCTTTTGGTCCTACTCCAAGCCACACATTAAAACCCAATTGGAAAGGTCCAAAAGGCTAGCCCAATTAGATAATCAGTTATGTGGAGAGAAACATACAGAATTTTATATAGAATGAAATGGTTTGTATGTTCATATGATATGAAATAAGGAAGAAAGACACTCTTTCATATTCTCTCTAGAAAACATAGAACTGATTGAGAGACCACACATCTTGGGCATCAAGTGGAATTGGAGTGAAGATCAAAGGTGTTTCCAAGTGCTTTTCTTCATTCGGTTTTGAAATTCATCATACCAAGTTACACTCTCTTATTCTTATATTCTGAAACTTACATAGTGCATGTTAACAATTGCGAATGAAGTAGATCCGTTTATTTTCCACTGCGTATGTTTTGTATGCGATGCAAACATGTAATTTTCCTTCACTTGGTGTGGTGAAATTCAAAACAAAAGATTAGAAGTAATTGGGAAAACTTTTAATCTTCACTCCAATTCCACTTAATGCCCAAGAAGTGTGGTCTCTCAATCAGTTTTCAATGAGAGAATAAGAGTGTCCAACGCTCACATACATTCATTTCATTCTTATGTGTGATCTTAATGAAAACACTTGTTATCAAAAAGACTTATGAAATTATGTATGTTTCTCTCCTTAAATATAACTGATTATCTAATTAGGCAAGCCTTTTGGGCCATTCAAATTGGGCTCTAGTATGTGGCTTGGAGTGGGACCAAAAGGGAACAAATAAGACTCTAGCTCCAATGGGCCTTGAGCTTTTCTGTCAACTCTTGACAAGTCCAAAGTTACCATTAATTATATTCAATACCACTATATGAATATAATTGCACTCTAGGCCTTATTAATAAATTATATCCCAAGACTTTATTATACATGCAACCCCTTCATTAAAATATTTGTAGTAATACAAAGTCATGAATGTAGAATGCCATTTTGAAGATTACTACATCTTAATCCATAAGTATCCGGTTTAATCATTTATGTTATTCATCATATATTTATGAAATTCAATTCCACAAATATATACTTTAGTAACTCCTTACTAAAGTGGTTGGGCCCAACACTCTGAATAACCAAACTCATTAAACTTATTTCAAGCGAATATTTTATATCTCCGTTAAGAGATTATGAATTCCATCTTGAGAATATATGTTCCATCAACACTAAATGCGACTGCCCAACATACTGAGATTTTGATCGTTACTTATAGATCTTACTCCTGATATATCAAAGCAACTTACACCTTATGATCAGGTCTATTATTCTCTCAGGATTTAGAGTTAATGCAAATAGAAGTCGTAAGATTTATTATTCATTTGACAGTCGTTAGGAGAATAATAAATCTCACAGCGGTCTAGTTCAATACATTTTAACTCTTAAAACATATCAACATATCAACTAGAAGTCTCCACTTCTATGATCAAGACAAATCATCTTAGTTGATATGTTATAGTTTTCGCAGATGAAATGCCCAATTTCATCACCGACTGCGAACTAAAATTCTGAGTTTACAAAGAAATTGTGATATATATCTTTTGTGACTTTTCATATAAATCACATACGATGCATCTCATGGACTAAGGTAATGTTTCATTAGTTCATTTATAAATAGTCTCATATAATCAAACAATTTATTTATTTATGACAAGCCAATAAATTGAATTTTAGGGCATAAACCCCAACAGTCTTGTCATATCTTCGTCTTCTTGAGATTCAAGGTATTGAGTGAGACTCACTCTCCCTCTCCTAGCTCTTCTTTTCCTCCACTTTTAGGACCACCAAAAGTCTCCTCCTCCATTGTATGGATCTTGCATGAAGGTATAATCCATTTCCCTAACTTGTTTTTTTATGTTGCCATGATGAGAATTTAAGATTAAAGCATGATAATAATTATTTAAATTCTCTTGAATATGTTTGAATATTCTTAAATGTTCTTATGTGTTCTTCACATGTTCTTGGTTGTTCATCACATGTTCATGCATAACACTAATTTTGATCTTAAATCCACATAAAAAACATGAAAAAAAAATGTTTGTTTAATAATTCTTTCAAATCCTTGAATCTAGAATATCATCATCCACACATATTCACTAGAATTTATTTTTCAATTTAAATGCAATGCTTAATAAATTGAATTAGGGTTTATCATATGCACACACATTAAATTCAACATGCAAATTGATTGATGACATATTGAATGATGTGGTATGAATTTTGGCCACCATAGTCTAAAAGACCAGTTTCATTGGGCAAGGTGGGTGCCTAACACCTTCCCACCTTATCACATAACCTTCGAGCTTAGATCAATGGTTGATAGATCAATGTTTATCCTTGTAATTTTCAATTTCTAGATTGTAACTAGGAAACAAAGCTATGTACTTTATCTTAGATTGTATCTAGGATCAAAGCCATGTAATTTTCCTATGATTAATGTAAATGCAGTTGCAAACTAATAAAATGAGGAATTTTTCAATTTTATTTTTTTTTAAATAATAAAATAAGTGGAGACTTCATTGTAAAGCCCTTAATTTAAAGGGGAAATTATAACTAGTTGAACAAGACAATAACACGACTTCAACCATTCAAGTGGGTTTGGCCCAACATCCAAAAAAAAGGGCTAGGGGTGCGGTCTCTCACAGTCACACACTCGAGGTACGACATACCTCCATATTGTTACTCACAACAGAGGAAGCGCGCAAGCATCGCCGCGATGGGTGGTCGAGCAGCCACGAGGCGTTGACAGATTGGCGACTTCACTATGGACACTTAGAGAGTTTAGCCTTTAGAGCTTTTAATAAGATCCTAATCTTTGGACATTGGTTTTCAAAAATAATGAAATTGGCACTAGCCTTCGGGGCTATCCTTTTGAAAAATGCTTTTACTATATCCTAGTAAACTATTTTCAAAACTCAAAAATATTTTTCAAAAATGTTTTTCAAATGGTTTTCCAAAAACTGGCTTTGAGGCATTTTCGTATGTGCTTTACTGCTTTCCTAAAGCATGCTTTACAGCTTTCCTTCACATGTGCAAACCTAGGGTAGTAAGATTTAATTTCTGCTACACCTTTATTTGTGCATATATCTGCTGTGCTTGGAAAGTCTTTCCCCTTTCATTTCAGAGTGCATGTTACACAATATATGTGAATAAACCCTAGGGAAAAGCAACCACGTTGCTTTCGCATTAGATCATACCCAATCCCTAAGATGCATGCATACATTAATGGCTCTGTCATGTAAATGTGTACATATAAAATTTGTGGCCAGTAGCCAGAACTCTGTACCAAGGAGGACATTGCCAAGAGTCCAAGATCTTCTCCGAGAAGGCAATGCATCTATAATAAAGCCTTTTCATTATAAATTTGAATCCTTGTATTGCGAAAGGCCTACTGTTGGAGCCATTGTCTATAGCCATTGTTTTGAGGGCATTATAAAAACCCGCTCAAATGTTCAAGCCAATATTTTCAAAAATGATAGGTGCATTTTAAATAAGCAAGAACCTAAACTAACTTCGTGTTTGTTTTGTGTTTCCACATTGTCAAATTTTCAAATGTACCCCATTTCTTTCCCATCTCGTTTTTTTCCTTTCCAGGGTTATAAAGAGAAAAAATTACTCAAAGGAAATTGTCCAAGTTACCATCACATCGTGAGCCTATCATCACTAGATCTCGTGCTAAAGAAATGTCTACTAATGGTCTTTCCCCCATTGAGGAAAACACTAATAAGATCGCTCTCCTGAAAGAGCAGATGGCAGAAATGATGCGCATGATGCAATAGCTAGATGTAGGAGGGGACCGAGATTCATCTAGTCCCACCCCAGAGGGCACTATGCCTCAATCTGAAAATGAAACCTGGCCACCAGTAGATCCAAATTAAGGCCAAACCACACCGCCATTCATCCCACAAGGGGGTGACCAAGAATCGAATCATCCTAAGGATAAGACCTCAAAGTCTGGTTACGGTCAGGTCAAAAGTCAAGTGGAGACCCTGACCAAGAAAATCCATATCATAGAGGGCTCCAACACCCAAGGAAATGTCGATCTAGACAACCTAACCAATTTCCCTCAGGTCGTTATGCGTCCTAAGTTCAAGGCACCGAAGTTTGTCAAGTATGATTGCACTGGAGATCCTTGCATCCATCTGCGTGTGTAATGTAGGAAGATGTCACCCTATGAAGACAATCATCCTTTGCTTTGCCAGATTTTCTGTGATAACTTAACTGGTCTTGCGGCCACATGGTACGTGAGATTAGAAAAGACCTCTAGCTGGAGAGATCGCCAATGCCTTTTTGGAGTATTACTGGTTCAATACTGAGATAGCTCCTAACCGTACAATTCTTCAGAGAATAGAAAAGAAGAGTGAGGAATCTTTTTGTGAGTATGCTTAGAGGTGGTGTGAGTTGGCCACGCAAGTGCTTCCTCCCATGATGGAAGAGGAAATGATCAAGTGGTTCATCGATAACCTTAAGCCTCCTTACTATGAAAAGATGATCAGTACTCAAGTCCCACGTTTTTCTAGTTTGATACCCATTAGAGAACGCATTGGTGATGGCATTAAGACCAAGAAGATCATTGACCTAGTTGCCCTCTACTATATAATGGAGCAACAAGTGATGAAAATAATAACTGAGAAAGGAAATGGGGTGAGGTCTTCTGATGAAGAAGTGAACTATATTCATCCATCCGTCCTAGCTCAATCATCAACGCAAGGGCAACCTAAATACCTTGCAGTAAATGAAGAAAGGAAGAAGAAGGTTTTTGACCCACTTCTGATGTCGTTGTAGAAATTGTTACCAATTCTACTAGAAAAGAAGCTTATGAAGCCAATGGCACCCAAGGCCATGCCAAACACCGCATCCAAATGTTACAATCTGGATGCACATTGCGAGTTTCACATGGGATTGATAGGTCACACCACCAACAACTACATACCACTGAAATACAAAGTGCATGAACTCATCGACAATGGTGAATTGGACCCTAAGATGATCATTCCTCTAAACATGGTTGCCACTGACGTGAAAGTCACCTCACTTATGAACGTTGAGGCTCTTCACCATCAAGAAGAGCAAAAATTGAGAGATCCAGTTGTTTTGAACTTTTGGTATAGTTCCAAGATATTTTCAATTTAATCATTTTCGTTTTTCTATCGTTTCAATTTCCAAAACATTGTTGAATTTAATGCTCTCTATAAACTTAGGCATGTAACATAACATTGCCAGACTTTTCTTTAAAAGACTGGAAGGACCTCCTGAGTGCTATGCACAATGATGACCCTTTTTAGTTGTATAATATTTTGTCCTGCACGAGTTTTCTTTTTCTCAGATGGTTTCTAACCCCGCCCCCCTTTGTTTCCATGGTTAACTCAATTGGATAAAATAATGGAAGTCTTAACATCTCTGTGCGGGCATTAAAAATCTTGATTAAGGATGTGCTCCAAATTTAAGCCCAAGCACAAGATAATGAACGAATGATATCTTCAAGTTCCTGATCTTGGTGGGAGACACATGGGCTTAGCGGGAGTATCCCATCATGTGGAAATTCCCAATTGACCTAGAGTCATGGTAGTGGAGGGACCCATAACGAGCATATCGATTAATTCAAAGTGTTCTCAATATGATATTGAGGTAGATTTTTAACAGTCTCATTTCCATAAGACCACTAAAAATTCGTTGTGTAGCCCCCACATTATCCATGAGGGCTAGCTTCCCTAAGTCCAAGAGCGAAATTCAGCTAGAAGTTAGAGTCAATCTGCACAGCTTGCAAGCTTTTCTGTCAAAGCATCCCAAAAGGGTAAGAAGTGTTAGGAAATATACATGTCTGCATCGCATACAAAACATACGCAGCGGAAAATAAACGGATCTACTTCATTCGCAATTGATAACATGCACTATGTAAGTTTCAGAATATAAGAACAAGAAAGTGTATCTTGATGCGGTGAAATTCAAAACCGAATGAAGAAGTACTCGGGAAGACTCTTAATCTTCACTCCAATTCCACTTGATGCCCAAGATGTGTGGTCTCTCAATCAGTTCTATGTTTTCTAGAGAGAATATGAAAGAGTGTCTCTCTTCCTTATATTATCTTATTTTATTAAAAAAACATTAAACATACAAACCATTTTATTCTACATAAAATTCTGTATGTTTCTCTCCACATAACTGATTATCTAATTGGGCTAGCCTTTTGGGCCTTCCCAATTGGGCTTTAGTGTGTGGCTTGGAGTGGGACCAAAAGGGAACAAATAAGACACTAGCTCCAATGGGCCTTGGTCTTTTCTGTCAACTCTTAACAAGTCCAAAGTTACCATTAATTATATTTAATACCACTATATAAATATAATTGCACTCTAGGCCTCATTAATAAATTATATCCCAAGACTTTATTATATATGCAACCCCTTCATAAAATATTTGTAGTAATACAAAGTCATGAATATAGACTGCCACTTTGTAAATTACTACATCTTAATCCTTGAGTACCCGGTTTAATCCTTTTGAGTTATTCACCATATATTTATAAAATCCAATTTCATAAATATATACTTTAGTCTTACTAAAGTGGTTAGGCCTAACTCTCTGAATAACTGTACCCATTAAACTTATCTCAAGGGAATATTTTATATCTCCGTTAAGAGACTATGAATTCCATCTTGAGAATATATGTTCCATCAACACTAAATGTGGCTGCCCAACATACTGAGGTTTTGACCGTTACTTTAGATCTCACTCCTGATATATCAAAGCAACCTACATTTCATGATCAGGTCCATTATTCTCTCAGGATTAAGAGTTCATGTGAATACAAGTCGTGAGATTTATTATTCAATTGACAGTCGTTAGGAGAATAATAAATCTCATAGCGGTCCAGTTCAATATGTCTTAATTCTTAAAACATATCAACATATTAACTAGAAGTCACCACTTCCATGATCAAGACAAATTATCGTAGTTAATATGTTATAGTCTTCGCAGATGAAATGCCCAATTTCATCACCGACTACGAACCAAAATTCTGAGTTTACAAAGAACTTGTGATTTATATCTTCTGTGACTAAATCACATAAATCACATACTATGCATCTCATGAACTATTTGATAATGTCCGAATATTCATGTTACCATTATTTTAGATAAGAATAAAACAACTTCATTAAACACAATATTAAGTCATACATCATTTCTCACATACATCATATCATACATAGCATCATACAATAGGATTTAAGGGCACATATCTTAACAAGAAGAACCTAGCATCTTTCAAGCAAGATCAACTAGCTTGAACTTGGTTTTCTTCAGCTTGCTTCAGTAGGTTTTTCCTTCGGGTCTTCCTCAGAAAAAGCTTTGTTCTACCTTCGGGTAGTTTAGGTGTTTCCTTCGGGTATTCTGCAGACAAAATCTTTTTTCCCCTTCGGGTAGATTAGTTGGTTCCTTCGGGTTCACCTTAAAAAAAAAAAAAAAAAATCCTCTTTCGCCTTCTGGTAGTCTAGGTGTTTCCTTCGGGTTTCCCTCAGAATAAAGTTTCACTTGTGTGTTGTCTCTCTCAATCAACTACTATAAAGTTGTTTTTAAGTGATCCAGTTAGTTATACAGACAAGGGCGCAAGATGACATGCTTTATATTGGTGTTGGACTAAAAATTCATTTGCAGTTGAACATTATGTGAACTCAAATTATGCCAAAATATGTGTATAGGCTATTGGAATGTTAGCAATAATGTTTTCATTTGTAATCAAAAAACATAGCGGCTTTGTATGGTTATTTGTAATTTTCACTTAACCAACTATCTCGTGTATCGCATGGGCTAGCGATTAGTTAAAAAGAAGAAGAAAAACCTTTGCTAATCATGATCAGCAACCATTTAATAATATTCCTTGTTGAGATGGATAAATTATACTCGATCAATGGGTCATAAGATTACACATATTTTGCCAATCAATAATCATAAATGTAGGGAAAAAAATTAACAATAGTAATCAAAATAATAATAATTTTTTTTATGAACGTTATAATCAAAATAATTAAACACAAGTAATGGTAGTATATTGAACTAGTTGCTAACTCGTGCTATGCACGGGAACCTACCTATTTGTGAAGTTGACTAAAATAATTTTATAAAATCTCAAATTGATTTTCTCTTGTATAGAAATTACACTTGCTTGTACGTGCAATGACTTACAAAAAATTTGTCAGATAGTTCAAAAAAATAACTTAAAAATTAAGATATTAAAACTTCTAAAAGACCAAAAAATATTAAAGAGATACCAAAAAACAATATATATGACTCAACAATAGAGAAATATAAGAGAAAGATGAGTTACATTTAAAAGAATAATCCATGGCTATAACTATTGAAAGGAATCAAAAGATTCAGAACCTACAAATTATAGATAAAATATATATTTGACTACACAACAAAGAAATATAAGAAAAAGATATGTTGCTATCAAAAGAATAATTCAGATGTTAAAACTTTTGAAAGGTCAAAAAATGTTAAAGAATCATAAGATTTACTTCCTATAAATTTTTGAAACAAAACAAAATGGATATGATTACACAATAGAGGAATATAAAAAGAAAAATTGATTACCTTCAAAAGAATAATACATGGTATAATCATTGAAATCTGCTAAACATGTTAAATATTGCAAAAACTAACGCAAATTCAAATGTTAAAACTTCCAAAAATGTCAAAAAAGATATATAATTAAAGAATAAGTTATTGAAACAATTCAAAAAATATATGACTATTCAAAAGAGAAATAGAAGGAAAAGAAAAAAAAATACACATACCAATAAAGTAATAAGTTTTAAATTTTAACGGCTCTAAACTTTAAATGATGAAAAAAAAATCATATACAGTCACAGGCATAGGGTTTGGTGGTTCATGTACGAAAACAACAAAGACCATGCTTAATATAATAGTACTGAATATATTATTATATTCAGTATTATTATCCCCTACACCACTATCCATTAAATAAACGTGTTTATTCACATTAAGTTCCTTAATGTGATTTATGAACGCGTATATTTAGTGTGTCTTTATACTATATATTGGGATTTATCAGGTGAAATTTATTCAGTATATTATATTCAAAGTCTTCTTGATGGTGTAGTTATTGGTCTCTAAGATTATCAAATGGAAAGTTCAAGGGATATTGAGAAGTAGGTTTGGTTTTTTTAATGATTTATTTCATGATGGGTTTGTGCATTAAGACTATCCAATGCATGTTAATATATTCTATACACCAAATCACTACATGAACCCTTAATAGTTTACCCATAAACTTTATCTCTTGAGATAAAGTTTCACTCATTGTTAATGTAAGGTTTCAATTCGGATTCCCAGTCCACCAAGGGGATAGACTAAGGCCCAAAAAGCCCAAAACAATAAATTTATAGAGAGTAAGTTGGAAAAAACTGGATTATAATGTGTTGAAAATCAATCTAGTAGATCCAAGTCCACAAATGAATAAAGATTGAATAGGTTTATTCTAAAAAAGATGTTCTCGGCTCAGTCCGAGGAGAATTGTTTCAATATATTGATATATCAGATGGTTACAAACTTGGTTCTCTCCTATTACAGTGTTTCTTTCTCTCTCTCCCTTCTCCTCCCCTTCCCTCTGAGTCTTTTCTTCCTTTTATACTCTCTTTTTCTCCTCCCATTGCTCTCCATGTGCAGGTTGGATGGTTAGTGTTGATACTTATCCCATCAGCCCCTTCCGGAAGTCTCTACATAATAGTTGTACGGCTGAAAAATACTGTTCAGATATCACCTCCACATTAATGCGGTCAGAGGATTAGCTGCAGAGCATTCAATGCGGTGGTAACAACTTTCTCCTTTGATATCTTATGATCCTCCTTTACTATACGTTTCTTCAGTACTTATCTGTTTCTACAGAACTCCCTAGAATGTTCTCCTCTATAACAAACCACCAATACGGACCTCGGCTTTAGTAATCCGAGGTGATATTCATCCTCGGCACTACCTCTTGGGGCACTGTGTTCAATACTAACTTCTTTATCTACCAACACAGATTTCTTTGACAAAGTTTACCTATCCTCGGGCAAATCTTAGTCCTCGGTTTGGGCTCTAGGCCCAACGTGTACATGGATAAGGCATTCCTGGCCCAACGCTCCTATAGTTAAATTTGGACTTTGGCTATTGATGTCAAAGATTAGTCCTCCTTGAGTTGAAGTTGATATTGTTAATTAAAAAAAGTTAAATAATTTTGTTTAAAAAAAATGATAATTATGTGGCAAGCTCTGTAGAAGTCAATAAAAAGCCAAAGGCTTCGGTTTTATATACATACTAGTTGCTAACCCGTGCATCGCTACTGGATTAGTTCAGGGAAAGAGAAGAAGTAATATTTTATTTATTAGTTTTTTATGGAAATGAATAAGAGACATAATATTGCATCTTTAGTTTAGTTTGTGTTGTATACATATGTATATATAAGATATGTTGTAATATATATACTAAAAGGTGCCCTTTGAAATGTTATAATCATTCAAATTGGATATACTAAAAGGTGCTTATTTAAAGATTATAACCGTTCATATTTGATATATATTAAAGGTGCTTATTGGCTGAAAGTGTGCCTATTGAATGAAAATGTGCCTATTAAATGAAAATGTGTCTATTGACCTAAAATGTGTATATTGAATGAAAATGTGTCTGTTAAAAGATTATAATCTTTTGGGTATAGATAGTGGTTCATATTCATTTCGCAACTTCTTCTCAACTTCTTCTCTTTTATATTTTTTAGAAGCACAAAAAACCTATGGGTCCTCACCAAAATTTCAATTTATAAGTCAGGTTTTTTTGTTAGTTAGTAAAAAGGTTCAGGAATTAAGCCACACCAATGGTAGCAATAATAATACTGGAAGATTTCTCCATTTGGTTACTTTTTCTCAATATTTTATCTTTCAACTTCCTTAGAAACACAAGAGACCTGTGGATTTTCTTTGAAACTGCTATTTGTAAGTCAGTTTTTTTTTTTTTTTTTTTGGTTAAATAATGAAAAGGTCCAAGAACGAAGCCATACTAACTGTAGCAACAATAATACTAAATGATTTCTTTACACGATTTACGAATCCTATTATTCTCCAATTTCACATTCTCTTTCCCATGAATCAAAACAATCCAAAAGTATTTAAACATATTATATAATGTATATTTTACCACGAAAACTGATAGAGAATCTACCAAATTCATATAATATATTATAACAATGATGGTTATATATATCATACATTTGCAATAGTTATATAACAACTACAATGTATATTTCCTCCACACAAAAAAATACAATGTATAATAAATTAATAATAACCAAATTTTAACAAAATTTTTCAAAAGGTTTATCAAATAGTGCAATCAGTTATTGCTATACATAAATATATAGTGTTATATTCCAAATGGTGGCAGTTAGTTTTAGAAAAGAAAAAAATTAATGTTGAAAACAAAACTCCCTTTACGTGCAAACACGATTTTATTTATGCAAAACGCAATCACCAATATTAGAACTTAGAGAATCATCCCAATTCAATCACTAAATAACTTCTCAAAACTTATTTAGTGCACACACAGAAACTTTCCACGGAAATTACAAAAATAAATTGAGGAAAATCTGTCTTAAGACTATTGAATATTATTACACAAATAATTTATTTTTGTGATTTTGTGAATAAGATTAATAAACAAAATATGTACAAATCTGTGTGTGAATGTATAAGAGAAATAAATTAAAACTTACAGACAAAATGAATACAAAATGGTTGATATAAAACTGACTAAAGATATAATGATAAACAACACGTAAAAGAAGCACTACAATCTCTGTACACAACGAATAGAGCTGTCTCTCTCTCTCTCTAAGACTATGAATGAAAAAACTAACTTTTTAAAAAGAAATGAGGGGTGCCTATTTATAGGCACACTGGCACCGGTTTGGAATAGGGCTGAGGTCTGTTTGGATACCACTTATTGTTGAAAACTGAAAACACTGTAGCAAAATAATTTTGCTGAATTAGACAACTTGTAGGTCCTATGAACAGTGCACGGGACCCACTAATAGAGACGCAAATGCGCTGAAATTTCATTTTAGCGCAATCCAAACTAACACTGGATATATTGAAAAAAGCACAACTGTTCGATGTTTTAAAATGTAAATGTAGCTGCAATTTATGTAGCCACGTGGCGTTATGAGGAACGATTAACAAAAAATCAAATCTTTCTGCTATTAGTTATTATATATATATATATATATTAATATTATGCCCGTGCAATGTACGGTTTAATTAAGAATTATATGTAACTTAAACAAAAGATAACAACAATTAAGTTTTTGTATTTATCTAAACTAGTTTATAACCCGTGCAAATGCACGCAATTTTTATAATTGTGTTGGTGGTTTGTTTATAGCATCATCAATGTACTTTTCTTTTTTATATAACATCATCAAAAGTAAATAATACTTCATCATAATAATATATATTAACACAATTTGAATAACCAGAAAAAAAATAAACTTATAGCAGAAGAAAAACAAATGCCTTTCTTCATGACATCATAGAAATTTAGATTCATAGTTCAAAATAACATTTAAAATCCTAAAATAAACCGAAAATCAAATAGTTTAACCCTGCGTTTATGGACTTCATGCTTTCTCTCTTAAAAGTGTTTATGGGTCTAATTTTGTAAGCAACCAAGCCATTGAGGATCTCTTTGCATACCTAGACATACCAGAAGTTTCAAAACAAAATGTTAATGTTAAATTGATTCCAAATGAAGATCACATGCAAATGCAAAATTAGTTCTACCATCTAAAATCTAGATCACATGAATGAGTGTTAGATAGCTCTTATCATTTCTTTTTCCTTTAAACATGTCTAATAAAAATATTACTTATAAAATAAGTCCAATAAAATAAAAACATAGGAAAGTATCTATTAGAATATAGTCATACTTTTCTTATCTTTTAATAAGGTGTTGCCGAATTTCCATGGATGATCAAAGAGTAAAAAAAAAAAAAAAAACTTGGTAAAAACCCAAATAGAAGATACTAATATTGATAAGGCTAAGGTATATATATGTTTAGCTGTTACCAATTGTAAGGCGTCTACCTACTACCATTAAAAAAAATTAATAATAAAAAAAAAATTGTAATTCATTTGTGGTAGTGATGTACTACAAAGGAGAATTAAATGAGTTCAACAATTTCAGTATCAATCTGCAATCTAAAAGAGAATTCAGCCAATGTCAGTTGGAGAATTCATATGGGCATTTAGACTATTGTAACTTGCACTATGAGGTTAAGAAAAAAAAATCATTTTTATGGTAAGCATTAAATGTAGTTTGTACTCATTTTCTTGCCCATTAAAATGAGGTCATTGAAAGACATTTTAGAAAATACATAGAATTGGAAGTCTGATGAAAAAATTAAAATAAAAACCCTCATTGTCTCCAATTTGACAAACAGTAAATTATCACGTTTTAAATTTCCCAAATTTTATAAAATCGGAAAAAGAAAAAGGAAAAGAGCAACAGAGAAACAAAAATGATGAAAATGTGAAGCCAAGGCTTGGAAGTTTGAGGGGGTGTGTGGGAAATATGAATGAAAGTTCCTCTAATAGGCAGAAACTAAAATTTATGCTTCATTGCTATTTACAAGCTGCAACAGATGTAAAGTTTAACCACTCTTTTAACTGTTTATGAGATGCAAATGCCCCATAGTTACAAAAAAGCAGTAAACAAATTTTTTGTTACAAAAAATGTTGAATTCATGCTTTTAGTCTATATTGATGTAGCTGATTTCCAAAACATTTTTTCAAATGAATAGGATGCACAAACATATATAATTTCTTAGTGAACTAAAACACCAGCCAAAGCCCCAAAATGGTCGTATCATTGCAACCAAGAAATGCCTCAACACCCAAACACAAATCCACAACTACCCAAAGTTTACCAACTACAAACCAACATAAATTCATTGGAAAAATGTTTGAAATAACAATAATAAATAAAGAAAAACTCACCTTATATAAGATCATTGTTTTCTTAAACTCTGAAACCAACTTAAGTAGATAGCCATTTGTCTAAACCTACAATAGAATGTTAATAATTCAATAGCCAAAATAACAAAAGGCTTACAAAGAGTACTTGGCTATTGAGGATCACACTACACACCCACTTTAAATCACTGAAAGCAAAATCCCAGGTAAGTTCTTCTAATTTTTCCTCTTTTTTACACAGTGGATATGCACTTCACTTTTGGTCATCAAGGAAAAAACAAATAGCAATGTTGCAGCGCTTATAATTTTAATGTGACATTGACAGACATTGTGAAAAATTAGGACGCTGAGAAAGCATTGGTTTCATAAGTAATCTAGCTTCTAACATTATATTAGTAAATAAGATTTAGTTAACCAAATCCAACATGCAACCACCACAAAACAGGTTCCAAAAAAAAAAAAAACGAATAGCTATATAACATCATAAATACAATTGATCTACTTACAAAAGAGGATTCTTTTGCACACAGAAATAACCATTGATTAAAATGCACTGGAGAAATGAACAAACAAAATCTGAAATTACTAAAGGATCAAACCACATCCAATCAACCAAAACTAAATCAAGAACAAAAAAAGACTCAAGCAGGTATCTAACTGGAAAATAATGTTCATAAAAAATACTGATGTTACACCAGATAAAAATTTTATTCTTTGTAATAGGTGCAGATTTTTAAACCTGTCAAAAATGATTTTACATAAAATATTAATAAGTTGTAGGTTCTTACATGTTTTCTCAAGGTTGTTCAGCACCATCTTAACTTGTCATCTTGCTCTAGTATGCTCCTGTGCCAGATTGAAATACCTCCAACTCAAGAAACTCCAAAAGAAGAAGAAGCTACTTTTTTTTATTTCTCCCCAAATCTTATAATTTTGTGGTTCTATTAGGCAAAGTTAGAAAACCTAAGAATGAAAACATATAACACAAAATGAGGAAATTAGCAGATATGAAAAAAAAAATTACAGCAACTAAACTAATTTATGAAATTTACAAATGACAAATTTCTCTAATGAGTCCAAATAGAAATTCTCCATCAAATGAATAATACCCTTCATTCTTCCTCACACCTAGACTAAAATAAGAGTTCAGAAGCAAATGCTGACCGAGCATGAATTTATTTTGTTTTAAAAAGCCTTAAACTTTTTTTGTCTTTGATAAGTGAGTCACATTAAGAATATTAATGAAGATATATACATTAATCAAATTGATAAAAGAATTCCTGCTTTTATTTTCCTCAAGAAACAAAGCAGAAACAGAAATTGACTCATAACATAGATGATTCTGATTTAATTGAAGACTGAGAGGCAAGTTTTTTGCTAAAAACAGGAAGGGCAAAAGTCTACTCAAGTTTTGTAATGTCGTCAATAACCGGTAGTAATTGTTTTCATTACTAAATTCTTAATCAAATTGTAAAGTAATAGCATCTTCAGCTGCAAAATGTTATTTTAAGACTTCTACAATTGAATATTAAACATTTAACCACAACACAATGCTATAAATTCCAAAAGTGCTTCACTTTCCACCAAACAGAAAGATTGCCTTTGTTACCAAAGAGTTGTAGGGCTGTTATATCCTAAATATTAATTACAAAGGCAGGTATCAATTATACAGAGGATTCAAGGGATAACACTAACAACTTAAACAATTATTTTTTTTAATCCATACTCATCTATGAATTTCTCGTATGGAAAGCTATACCATCTACCTAAAGTTTAATGTAAACAATGTGTGTGTTTTCTTTAAGTAGCATTCATATATTCATTTAGTTATCTAATCAAAAGTTTCAAAAGTGTGAATTTTTATAAAGCATCGAGTTTAAAGTGACTAACAATAAACTTGTTGGTACAATCCTGATCTGGAAAGATTTTGTTTCAAAGGTGGCAAAAGAAAAAAAAATGGAAGTCCAGAAACAGTTAAAAGCTGAATTTATTCTTGGACCTGAAATGTGCATAATTTTTAAGCGTTTTTAATGCTAGAATTAAATGAATTCACAATTCAGAGGCAGGAAAAAAATCTAACAAAAAGACTGCCAAATAAAAACCGAATCTAACCAAAATACAATAATCAACAAAACATAAATCAATACAATACTTGACAAAACAGAACTTAAGAAATTGAAAAAGTAAATGGGAGATTAGGGTAACAGGTAGCCAAACTTTAACCTTAATTGAGTAATTCCTTTTGCAGAAAATCCAATGGCTTTATCTGGCATAGGAAATCAGTATTCTGCGATTGGAAAAAAGACAGAATAGAAAGGGAAGATTTATAAGGAAGATGGAATATAATTATATAACAACAGTGAATGGTATAGAAAGAATAATAAGGCATAAACTATGTAAGATCAGAAATTAAGAAAGGAACCTTTCTTGTTACAGGGAAGGAGTAGAAAAGTAGGAGAAGATGGAATTGTAGACAACAATTTTTTTTTTTTTTTTTGAGAAACAAATACAATGAATTCCATAAATGATCACTCAAAACCAAATCAATCTAAATCAAGCCACAACTAACGCGAAAATAATTTAAAATGTAAAAAATAAACAACGTGCCAAATTACCTATCAGAGGCATGCTAATGGAAGCCTAACTCAAAACCAAAACTAACTATAACTAAATCTAAACCAATCCAACCAAGAAATTCAAACCTAAATCATATTCAATCCGTTACGGTATACGCTTATCTCTGGTGCGTGTTGTTTCGGCAGGAAAAGCCTAAAATAAGATTGAGGAAGGAAAATAAATGTTAGAAACGGAAATACCCAATGATTTCAATCTTACACTATTTAGTGATTTCTGTAATCTTAACGAAAAAAAAAACAGGGAAAAAAAAAACAAAACAAAAGCAAATATCTAAAATTGAGGAAACAAACATTTTGATAGAAAACCCAAAAACCCAAAACAAAAACGAATCAAATCTAAACCCATTCAACAAAAAAAAAAATTAGAGTTTTGAGATGCGTACGAAACAACCTTTCACAATTTAATTGGCAACATGGATTAAGAATTCTAGAATAAACAAAAGACCGATCAATAATTTTATCAAACAAATTGCATATTAAAAATAAAGTTGTTCGCCTAATACATTCAGATTTTTAATAATCCAAGGTGAATTTTGACTTTTAACCACAGTAAATCAAGGGAAAAATCCCTAATGTTACCACTAAAAAAGATATAGAGGGATAATTTGGAACCAAAGCATCAAAAGAAAGAGAATCAACCCATCTTTTTTTTTTTTTTTTTCAAAAAGGGTAAAAGAAGAACCCTAGAAAATTAAGGGGAACTGCCGGTTTTGAATTCAAAAACATAGAAATATTGAAGATTTAGGATTGTAATTCGAATAGGAAAAGCAATGCTGAGGAGTTTCAATCTTTCAAAACAAAAACAGTATTTGAAGAGGAAGGGAGTACGCTGACCTTTGATACAAAAAAATAGAGACCATACCGGTAGAGGGCACGGTGGTCTGATGGTGGCAAAGCCTGACTTTCTTCTCAGATTTTTCTCTCTCCACCATCCATGACAGACCGAAGTTGTTCTTTCTCCATCGTTGTCTTTCTCGGTTCTCTTCTCCTTTTCTTTCTGCAGCGTATGTCTGTTTTGGGTTTTTATGTTTTTGTTTTTTAATAAGAGCGTTGGGTTTTTATAAGCCTCTACCAAAACGTTGTACCGCACGGGTCTCTTAAAGAATAAATTGTAAACGTGGCAGCATTTTAAGGGGTCATTTTTCCTAACATGGCAGCACCTGGTTAAAGGCTTCTGCTTTTATATATAGTATTAGAATTGATAGAGATGTATAGAAATAATCAATAAGAACAATTATAATTTGTGTCTGTTTTAAAAAAATAAAAAAAGAATTAAAGGTTGATAGTAATAGTTGTATACGTGTACTATGATTGTTTTTTTTTTTTAATTAATGTTGATGTGAACAATTAGTGTGAAACCAAAATTCTAATCTCCTGGAATCATAAATGAAGTAGATCTCCTATTGCTAATAAAATAAATCACTTATAAATTATATATATATATATATATATATATATATATATATAACCGAAGCCTCTGCTGGCACCATAATTTTCCACATCAACACAATACAATATTTAACAAAATAAAATAAAATTAAAAAACTATTTTTCTCTCCAAAACCCAATACTTTTCTCTTCTTTTTTTTTTTTTCTTTTCTTTTTTGGATAAAACCCAATATTTCAAGCTAAATTTAATCTAAAGATGATTATTTAAAAAAAATCTGCAATTAAAAGATAAGTATCGGGTTTATTGCAATAAACCCAACAAAATATTTAAAAATAAAAAATAAAATTAAAAACACTATTTTTCTTTCCAAAACCCAATACTTATCTTTTTATATCTTTTTTTTTTTGGATAAAACCCAATATTTTAAGCTAAATTTAATCTAAAGATGATTATTTTAAAAAAATCGACTTTAAAAAGATAAGAATCGGGTTTGTAAGAGTCAAAGGCCCAATTCTATATGATGGGCCGTGGGCTTGTTCGAGGAGGTGCATTTGTCCGAGGATCACTAAATTCGAAGAAATTGTACATTTACAAACCTCGCTAGGATTGGGCTGGCATGCAAACAACGAAGAGTTGTTCGAGGAGGATTACCTCTTCGGATGATAAAGAGATAGTCAGGATACACATTCTGGCATTCGTTGTCATGTTTTAAGGGATTCTTCTGGTACAGGAGCATCTAGTAAGCACGTAGGACAGGTGGAAGCAGTGAGATATTATACAGAAAGCTGCTATTACCGCATTTATGACCTTGCAGCTAACCTTCTAGCCGCATTAATGAGGAAAGGACATCTGAACAATGACTCTGGACCTTTACAGTTGCTGTGTAAAGACTTTGAAGGAAGGTTGATGGGATAAGTATAAAAAAAAGATGATCTAATTGGCACGTGAGGGAAGGAGGGAATATAAAGAAAGCAAGGAGGAAGAGAATGTGAGGGACATTTGAGAGAAGAAAAACAGGAGCAGTAGAGAGAGAAAAAGAGAGATAGTTGTATACTTTCAAATAACTGTAATACCATTCTCCTTGAACTAAGCCGAGGACGATTTTATATAACATCAGCGTTTTGATTCTGTCACTTGGGTCTCAAATATATCTGGACAATTGTTGATTTAATTCAAAACCCAATTTTTCTAGCCCACTTTCTACAAATTCATTGCAGGGACGTTTTGGGCCTAAGTCAATCCCACTTGTGGGCCAGCTTCCCAAAAATTGTGTCCTTATGGGGTTTATTGCAATAAACCCAAAAACGAAGTTAATTAATTTTTTAAAACCCTACAACCAAACTTCTTGAACTCTACGTAATAGAATATAATTTTTTTATATTTCAAAATCTTTTGATCATGCTTTAATTTAATTTTTTCTATTATATATTGGATAACAACAAAAAATTAAATATATATCACCATATGCCACACCCACACATACTATTATATCCTGGTGCTATTCAAACTTATAAATTTATTCAAGACTCTAATTCTATTGTTTAATTTTTTTTAAATAGTATAATTTTCTATCAGATATATATATATATATATATATATATATATATATATATATATATCAAACTATTCCTCTACCGTTAACTTTTAATCTTCAGCAGCAGTCAAGATAATTTACAATGATCTATTTTTATTTATTATGTCAATTGATAAAAAGTTACTGCAATTTTTATAAAGAGTCCTTACTTATTATTATTCCTTTTTTTAATATTATTCTTTTATTATTTTTCATGTGAGAGACAGTCCTTTTACCTTATGTTACCTACTATGGTTGGTACTAGGAAACCGGCACTTTCATATAAAATGTGAAACTCAAAAACCCTAAGCAAATCAACGTAAAACTCAACAACAAACATTTTAAAAAAACTATTTTTCATCCCAAAAACAAAGTTAATTAACTTTTTAAAAATCCTACAACCATGCCACAAAAATGTGAAACTCAAAAACCCTAAGCAAACCAAAAGTTTTTGAATTAACATGAAACTCAACAACAAACGTAAAACCCAAAAATCCAAAAACCCTACACTTACAATCCAAAAACGGTCACAACATCTTCTCTGTTGCTATTACCTAGCCACCCATGTGTGAGGCACACTAATATTTTTCTATAGTGTAATCATTTTTTTTAATGTTTCAATAATTTATTAGCTCTAAATCTATTCTTTAATTTTTGGAAGTTTTAACATTTGAATTTTTGGATTGATTTTTTGCATTATTTGAATCTGTATGCCAGATTTCAACGACTATAACTATGAATTATTCTTTTGAAGGTATCTTTCTCTTATATCTCTTTGCTGTGTAGTCACAATTTTTTCTTTATCTAATTTGTAGGCTCTAAATCTTCTAATTCTTTAATTTTTTTTTCTTTTAAGAGTTTTAAAATTTGTAGCAGATTTCAATAGAAGGTGACCAAATTTTCTCTTATATTTCTCTATTTTGTATCCACATATGTTTTAACATCTGAATTTTTTAGTTTTTTTTTTCTTTGGCATATGTTTTCAGCAAATTTCAATAGCTTTAACCATGAATTTTTCTTTTTAGAGTAACTTATCTTTCTCTAATCTTTCTCTATTGTGTAGTGTTATATATATATATATATATATATATATATATATTTGTTTGATTTTTGTAATAATTGAAACTGTCTTGCAGATTTCAACAACTATAGCTATGCATTATTCTTTTGAGGGTAGCTCATATTTCTTTTATATTTCTCTTTTGTGTAGTCATATATATATATATATATATATATATATATTTGTATTGTTTCAATAATTTATAGGATCTGAATCATTTGATTTTTTAATTTTATTTGTTGACATTTTAAAAGTTTTAACATCTACATTTTTGCGTTAGTTATTGCAATATTTGAACATGTTTAGCAGATTTCAACGATTTTACCATGAATCATATATTCTTTAAAGATAACTACTTTTTCTCTTATATTTCTTTATTGTGTAGTCATATATATATATATATATATATTTGTTTCAAAAATTTATAGGCAGTAAATCTTCTGATTTTTTAACATTTTTTGGTCTTTCTAAAATTTTAATATTTGAAACCAATTGGTAGATTTTTCACAAGATATTACATGTTCAAGCAATAATTTCTTTATCAAATTGTAACAAAAATTGAAGTGAAACAGGAGAAATTTATGCAATGGTATAGTTTCATAATCAATTTAAGATTTTATATAATTATTTTAGTTTACCACACAAACAGGTAGGTTCCCGTGCATAGTATGGGTTTGCGACTAGTAAATAAATTAATAATAAAAGGATTAGACGAAGAATTTGGATTGTGATGTGGTCAAGTATGGCTCGTCAAAGTCCAGCTGTCCATAGAGTCCAAGCTCGTCCTTGGATGTTCCTCCTCCAGATGAAAGCGTGGCTAAACCCCAAATTTACTAACCCACTCATACTCAAGAAATCCTCAGCCCAAGACAGAGTCGTCCATGTATGGACGACTTTCAACATAAGTCTCGTCCATAGAGCCTAGGATTTGGCTCACATGGAGAAAGTCTTGTCATAACCCCCCTCAATAGCAGTTATGGAAAATATCATAACTTCTTCAGCGGTTACAAGAATTGAGTGTAAAAACTTCTGATCTCCACAAACTTAGGGGAAGTTATAAGACAAGTAACCGCCTCCGGGACACTATATAAACATTCATCTCTGACAAGAAAAGGCAAGTGTGTTTTTCCTGCGTACAGTTCGAAAAAGATTTAGAGTCCCATGTCTTAAGGAAAGAAACTAACTTTATCATTGGAGGATTGTTGGCCGGTCACACCGGTCGCCTTTGATTCTGTGTTTTTGTCTCAGGCCCCTAAGATTGTCAAAGCTCGAAGCATCTAGTCTACTGATTTTCAATCTATTATTAGTTGGCGCCGTCTGTGGGAAAGACGTGGTGTTCGTATTTTCTTTTCACGCTTTCACCAACAAAAGGCTGCATGGTTCAGACAAGATCAAGGGCCACCAACCCAGGCCATCAAGAGAGTAGGGATGCTTCTAGCAATCCTCACCGTAATTGACAGTCAGCGCCTATCACACAACCTCTTTCCATCCAACACATACAGTCCATGGCAGCCGCCATGGCAGAGTTAACCCGCCAGAACCAGGAGTTGACTAGGGAGATCAATCTAAAGCAGCGCCATGAAGGACGTCATGAAGGATATGTAGAAGGACAAGCACAAAGTCAAAAAGATAGAAGAAATCCTGAACCCGAGAGCTAATTAAGGGGTACTACTTCACGAAGGGTGCCGCACTTGGAGAGGGAGATGGATTAGATGAGAAAGGCCATGGAAGAGATGAAAGAGAACATGAGAAGGACAAATCCTGTGGAGGATTTGGTTCATCGAATAGATTTCCCCTTTACGGCTTCCAACAACAGTCACCCTTTGCCCACGAAGTTCAAGATGCCTTAATTGAACTCATATGATGGGACGAGCGACCCTTTTGACCATATTGCTACTTTTAAGACCACGATGCATCTTCAAGGAGTTCCAGATGAGATCGTGTGCAGGACTTTCCCTATTACCCTCAAAGGACCAATGCGAGTATGGTTTAGTAAGATACCTCCGAACACAGTGAGTTCTTTCGAAGAGTTGAGTAAGTTGTTTGTCAATAATTTTATTAGGGGACAAAGGCACAAGCATTCCTTATCCAGTCTATTAACCATTGAACAAGGGGAGAACGAAAGTTTGCGCTCCTTCATCACTCGTTTCAATAGGGAAGCCCTAGCAGTGGATGAGATGGATGACAAGTAACTACTGGCAGCCTTCCATAATGGAGTTAATTCTGATTTGTTTATCCCAAAGCTTTATGAGCAGGAGCCTCAAACCATGGCTGAACTCATCCATTCAGCCTAAAATTTCATGAATGCAGAAGATGCAATCATAGCTAAAAAGAGGAAGAGAGCTGACAGAATGGAAACAAACCCCACGCGGCACTCTGAGCAAGACCCTCATCCAAAGAAGGGACAAATGGACGATAAGAAAGATCGAGATAACAAGAAGGCAGGTCCTTCACCACAGAGTCAGCAATACACACCATTAAACGTGCCGCTTGAACAGGTTCTCATACAAATCAAGGATGACCCTTCTTTGAAATTGCCAGAAAAGATGAAGGGAGATCTTAATAAGCGCAATAGGAACAAGTATTGCCGTTTCCATAGAGACCATGGGCATGACATGGATGAGTGTTTCAATTTGAAACAACAAATTGAAAACCTCATCAGGGAAGGAAAGTTGAGAAGTTTCCTAGGATGAGATCACAAAGATGAGAAGTTAAAGGACAAAGTAGAAGAGTCATCGCGACCCCCACTCGGAGAAATAAGAGTAATTATAGGAGGAGCTTCAACTAGACAATCTTCCAAGTCCAAAAAGACATACCTTAAGGTAGTGCAAAACGTCCAACTATCTAGGCGATCACCAAAGGCAAGGGCAACGGACGAACAACCCATCACGTTCACGGACGAGGATGCTGAGAGGGTTCACCACCCCCATGACGACGCCATCGTCATTACTTTGCTCATTGTTGGCTATACGACCAGAAAGGTGTTAGTGGACAATGGAAGTTTGGTAGACATTTTTTATTATCCAGCTTTTCAGCAAATGAGACTTGGACGAGATCAACTCCGCCCAGCGAATTCACCCTTGGTGGGATTCGGAGGAATGAAAGTGCAGCCTATGGGCACTATCACCTTACCTGTGGTGGTGGGCGCATACCCACAACAGGTAAACCAAAGATGTGAATTTTTTGGTGGTAGATTGCCCATCCTTTTACAATGCCATAATTGGAAGACAGACTTTAAATAGTTGGAAAGCAGTCACATCTACTTATCACCTGTCAGTCAAGTTTCCTACAGAGCATGGGGTAGGACAAGTACAAGGAGACCAATTAGCAGCAAGAGAATGCTATCTGGCTATGTTAGCCATGGACGAATAGGTTCAGATGATGAACATTGAGGAGAGGCGAATTGTGGCAGAGCCAATTGAAGCATTAGAAAATGGTCCTTTAGAAGAGGACAAACTTGAGAGATATACAAGGGTTGGAGTGGACATGGAAGATAAGACAAAACAAGATCTCGTCCAGTTTTTAAGGAAAAACATCGATGTATTTGCATGGACTCATGAAGATATGTCGGGTATAAACCCTAGTGTCATTACCCACTATCTCAATGTATATCCTTCCTCAAAGCCTATACGACAAAAGAAAAGACTGTTCGCCCCTGACAGAGATAATGCCATTAAAGAAGAGGTTCAAAAGTTGACCGCTGCAAAGTTCATTCGAGAAGTTTATTATCCAAACTGGTTGGCCAACGTAGTAATGGTCAAGAAGGCTAATGGCAAATGGAGGATGTACGTGGATTTCACCGATCTAAATAAAGCATGTCCAAAGGACGGTTACCCATTGCCACACATTGATCAGTTGGTGGACTCCACTGCAGGTCATAGATTACTGAGTTTCATGGATGTTTTCTCTGGATATAATCAAATAAGAATGGACGAGGTAGACTAAGAGAAGACGTTCTTTGTCACCAGCCAAGGTTTGTTTTGCTACAAAATAATGCCCTTCAGTTTGAAAAATGCAGGAATAACATACCAGAGGCTAGTTAACCATATGTTTCGACCGTAAATTGGACAGAATGTGGAAGTCTATGTTGATGACATGCTGGTAAAAATTTTGGATGAGGGGAGACACCTAGATGACTTGCGAGAAACATTTAACACTCTTAGGCGTTATAACATGAAATTGAATCCCAGCAAGTGTGCTTTTGGAGTTTCATCAGGAAAATTTCTCGGATTTATGGTTTCGCAAAGAGGAATCGAGGCTAATCCTGACAAGATTCATGCCATATTGGATATGAAGCCACCACGAAATATAAAAGAAGTCCAGTCTCTCATCGAACGAGTGGCCGCCCTTAACAGGTTTGGTTCTAAAGCCATTGACAAATGTTTGCCGTTTTTTAAGGTCCTTAAAAAAGCATTTGAATGGATGGACGAGTGTTAGAAAGCATTCCAAGATCTGAAAACGTACCTCTCCACGGCTCCCTTATTAAGTCCGTCCGACCGTCCCAAGCGAGGAGCTGTATTTGTATTTGGCGGTGTCCCCACATGCAGTGAGCTCAGTTTTAATTAGAGATGAAGGACAAATGCAAAAACCAGTCTACTATACAAGCCGAGCGCTAAGGGGAGCAGAAGTACGGTATCCTATGATCGAAAAATTAGCCTTCGCTTTGGTTACAGCCTCTAAAAAGCTAAGGCATTACTTCCAAGCTCATGTTATCAACGTCCAGATAGACCACCTACTAAAGAAGGCAATGAACAACTTAGAAGCTGTAGGACGACTGATCCAATGGGCCATAGAACTTAGTGAGTTCGATGTCAGGTATCAACCGAGGAGTGCGATTAAAGCACAAGTGCTAGCGGACTTCATTGCGGAGTTTACCCCCAGTTAAGGAGAACTAGACAAGCTACGTAGAGTTCAAGAGTGGGACATTAATATGGACGGATCGTCCACGTTACATGCAGGAGGAGTTGGAGTTATACTTAAATCCCCGGAAGGAGATAAGTTAAAGTACGCAGTCCATCTACAGTACCAAACCACCAACAATGAAGCCGAATATGAAGCACTCCTCAAAGGGTTAGAATTGGCTAAGTCTTTAGGGGCGGAGTCCATCGTCGTCCAAGGAGATTCTCAGTTGATCATTAGTCAAGTAAATGGAGTGTGTGAAGCCAAGGAAAACCGGATGGTGAAGTACTTAAATAAGGTAAGGCAGCTCATCAAGAGATTCAACGAAGCCAGTTTTGTTCAACTTCCAAGGGAGGAAAACATGGAAGCAAATGCTTTGGCGAAAGCAGCCTCGTTGAGGGAAGCCATGGATAAGATTGATGAAATCCAGTACATGCCAAGCATAGATCTTCCGAAAGTACAAGAAGTTGAAGAGAGAGAAAACTGGATGACTCCAATAATTATCTATCTTAAAGACGGAAGGCTTCCATAGGACAGAGACGAAGCCAGGAAGGTAAGAATTAGAGCTACTCAACATGTTCTTATGAATGAGGTGTTGTACAAATGGGGTTTCTCTCAGCCTTACTTAAGGTGTTTAGCCCCAGATGAGTCAAACTATGTGTTGAGAGAGATTCATGAAGGAGTATGCGGTAACCACTCAGGGGCAAGAGCATTGATCCATAAGGTCGTCCGTGCAGGATATTATTGGCCAACTATTCAAGCAGATGCGAAGGCTTACGTTAAGGTATGTGACCAATGTCAACGCTTTAGCAATATCCCTAGACAACCAGCGGAATATCTCACTCCTATGATGGCCTCATGGCCCTTTGCACAGTAGGGATTGGATATCTTGGGTCCATTTCCACTTAGAATCAGACAAATAAAATTTTTGGTAGTTGGGATTGACTACTTCACTAAGTGGTAGAAGCAGAACTCTTAGTAAAAATCACGCAATAAAATGTCAAGAACTTCATCTGGAAGAACATCATTTGTAGGTTTGGAGTGCCTAGAGTCCTGGTATCAGACAACAGACGACAATTTGATAACGCACTTTTCAGGTATTTCTACGAACATTTCGGATTCAAAATCATTACTCCTCACCCGCCCACCCTCAAGCAAACGGTTAGGCAGAAATAGCAAACTGATCCTTGTTGAAAATCATCAAGACTCGGTTTGAAGGGGCAAAGGGGGTATGGCCGGACAAGCTATCTGGTGTTCTGTGGGCGTACAGAACGACTGTGAGAACCCCTACGGGGGAGACTCCTTTCAAACTAGCCTATGGAAGTGAAGCAGTGATACCTGCGAAAATTCATATGGCTAGTCACAGAGTGATGAAGTACCAAGGCGAGGATAACGAAGATCAACTATGCCTTAATCTTGATCTTATAGATGAGGTAAGGACGGATGCGGAGCAAAGGACAGCAAGGTATAAAAACCTCATGTCCAGACAATATGATGCAATGGTGAAGCCTAGACGTTTTAACGTAGGAGATCTTGTCCTGAAAATGATCTCTCTAGCAATTAGGAACCCAGTTCATGGGATATTAGGACCCAATTGGGAAGGACTCTACAGGGTTATCAGTTGCAAAAGACAAGGGTCATACTACTTGGAAGCCCTGGATGGGAGAAAGTTGGAATACCCTTGGAATGTTGAACACCTGAGAAGGTGTTATCAGTAGTAGCCTAGACGAACATTGTCTTGGACGAGGCCTTTCATCTTGGCCGACTCCAAGCTCATTTTAGTTGCATGTATTGTTAGCATAATATGTTGTTTTAATTCCTTAAGAGGGTATTAGTTTTAAATTAACTATGGACGAAGTCATGAACTTAGATGTTTGTATGAATAAGAAACTAGCTTCTAAAGCATGTGCCATACTTGTGGACGATGTTTATATATTATGTGAATGGTTTGGATTTTCAAATATATGTGATGTAAGAATCTTCTCCATAACTTCATCCACAAGAAAGGCTGAAGTCTGAAGATGGATCAAAATCTGGACGAAGGGATATAACGTCTAAGCTTTCCCTGCAATAAGGATAAAGTAAAAACAAGGCGTATTCGTTCAAACAAGAGGCGAGTAGAAGCCTTAAAAACGTGTTAACCCAACCATGGATGAGGAATGCTCAATCCAACAATGGACGCGGCATGCTCAAATCCAGCCATGGACGAGGAAATGCGTATGTAAAGTCCATAGGACAGGACGTCGACTGTTGCAGTCCAATCTTTGGACGTGTAAAAAGTTGAATTTTAAAGAATTAGCAACCTACCTAAAGGCGAGCATAGGATCGTCCAACTAATGGATGAGGGGGGATGCTGAGCTAAGTCTACATGACTAACAAAAATAACGTCCATGGACGAGCTGTACTATAAATTCAAAGAATAAAGCTTAACATGGACAAATTCTAATCATGGACGAGTTAAGGTTAAACAATCTGGGATATGAAATGAGTTCGTCCATACAACATTTTACTGAATAAAAAAAAGAAGAGAAAAGATAAAGGAAACAAACGCATACTCATTAATTAAAAGGGGGGGACAACCTACGTCCAAAAAACCCTTGTATAAAATAGAAACTAATAAAGTAATTTTTTCATAAGGTCGTCCTAAAACTCTGGATGAGATAAATGTACTTAAGTTACATTCAGTGGTCCAAAACAACGGACCAAAAAGAAAAAAGAGAAAAAAGAAAAGGTAGAAAATAATCCAAGGGTAGATGAACATATAAAATCTTCGTCTTCACTGAGGAAAATCAACATTAGGGTCATCTTGATTTGGCTGGGTGGTAGCGTCGTCTTCAATATTGATATCTTCTGAGCTCGTCTGGAGGAGGGAGCTTGTAGTGGCACCACCAAGATTAAGTTTGATAGAATTGAAGTCCAGCTCAGGGAAGTTCTCCATGGCATCCATTCTGAAATCTTCAAACCCAGCTGCATAGTTGGAGTCCAATAGATCAGTATATTGCTTGGATGCCTTGAACTCTACAACTGCGTCTCCCCTAGCTTTTTCGAGGAGGGTACTCAACTCGTTGTTCCTTTTTTGGAGGTGGTCAAGACGAGTATCATTTTCTATGATGTCAGCCTTCAGTTCCTTAACATGGTTTTGCAGTTCCCTAACCTCGTCCTTGGACTTGGCCGCCACCTCAGCCTAACTTTTACACTCGTCTTTCACCTCCTGAACCCTGGTCTCCAACAAGGTCTTGTCCAATTCAGTGGCCTGCCTGGACGCCGTGATGAAATTTGACATTGCCTACAAATAGGTGAGGATAAAACAAAGGTTCGACAAGAAAAAACATAAAGTAGTTCAGACGACACAAAAATAAAATTACGTACCTTAAAAAGATCATGAACCCCAAAGTGTTGAAAGTCCTTTAAGGACATGTCATAGCATGTAGCTATATCCTCGTCAGACACAACCTTCTCAAAACGTCCCCAAGTTAAGTCTTCAGTCTCAATAAGATTCATGGGAATCCTTTGAGAAGGTTGGGATGAGGCAGGCGTAGCTGACTTGGACGGAGGAGTTTTGGACAGGGTAATCTCAGTTGGAGACGCATCTATGTCAAGTATCTGGACGGGGGTTTGGGACGGAACGGGAGTAGGCTTGATAATCTGAGACGACCCATGCTTAGGTTTCTTGCCTCGATGACTGGGCAGATTTTCCAAGTCAAGAGTTTTAGACATTGATTTCCTCTTATCCCCTATGGAAGGACGAACTTGGGATTGGGTCTCAGGACGGCTCCCCTCGTCCATAGGTTCCTTTCCCCTGTTCTCTTTCATGGTTGTCATTCCTACAAAGTAATGAAATACAAATTAAAACTAAATCAGAAAAATATAACATATATAATATTTGTGTTAAGTCCAAACTTACGTTTACGAATTGTAAACTCGTGCGTGATGGCTTCGTTGGATGGTTCTGGACCAAGCCCCCACTTAGTTAAACGTCTAAGGGTAACTAAGGAATGGAAATCCCTTTCGACATGCAATCGAGCCCGATGGATGCGGTCACGGTAGAACTTACTCAACGAAAGTCGTCCAACAGCTGTAAAGCAACAAGTGAATAGAGGTTAGACATATAACTGATAAAAATAACATAAAAAGAAAAGAAGAGGGGAAGGGGCATATCTTCAGGACGAAGGTTACCTAATTCCCCAGTGTAAGGGGTAAAGGTGTCCCTGCCAACATCCGCAGGGTTCCCGGCCTATAAACCAGAGACGAAGAAAAATTCCGTCTTCTAGTTTCTGTCAGACGAGGCCAGGGACTTGATCAATTTACAATTAGAACTCCTGACTATGAACTGGTAAAAGCCAAGGGATTGCTTTATTTCAGAGGGTTTGTAACAAAAAAGGAACTCGTCCATTGTAAGAGGATGACCCCCTCCACATACCTCCCTCCACAAAATTTGCATGGAGACAATCAATCTCCATGCGTTAGGGTTAAATTGACAAATACCTAAACCTAATCTGACAAGCAGCTCTTTTCGTAAAAGCATTCAAGGGTAACTTAAGACCTCCCAGAAAATAAGCTTCATAAACTCCTATTCTAAAATGGGGGTTACAACACCATTCCCCACGGATGGGCAACCTAGGGTTAAGATTATCAGGTATTTGGTACCGTAGCTTAAGGTTACTAAGCCTTTGTTCGTTTATTTTGGAAGGAATACCAACAGCACAACTATAGACAGTCTCTACCTCGTCCAAAGGGCTAGATGGAGGAGCATTGGACGAAGTACCAGACTGGGACCTAGAAATTTTCCTAAGTTGTTCTTGTAGAACCTCTAATGGAACTCTAAGGACACCAAAAGTGTATCCCTCGTCCGTGGTACTTCCCTCACTACCACTGTGGCTAGTGCTATTGCCAGAACTACTATAGCTAGTATTGTCATGATACTTGTCTATAACTTTTTCTATACTATTACTAGAAGAAGAAATAATAGTTTCAGACATTTCAAAAGCTTAAGGAAAACCTAAAGACGAGAGAGGAAAAAATACCTGGCTCTAGACGGAAGAAGATTATGGACGTGGAGAAAGTTCTAGACCAGCCTCTAGACGACAAAGATTAAGGAAGAAAATCGTTTGAAATAAGAGGGGCAGGAGAGGAATTCCGCTATTTAAAGGCAACGGGGTTTAATATTCGAAGCGACGTGAGCAACCATGATGTGCCACGTGGCATCTGCCCCCGGAAAACAAAAAACTGTGATTAAAGAATACCAGATTGAACCACGCGTCAAAAAAAAAAAAAAAAAAACAAAGAAGGAAGGAAAAGGAAGAAGTTGAAGACACCTTAGGACGAACATCACAAGGACAAAGGGGCAGCTAATGTGGTCAAGTATGGCTCGTCAAAGTCCAGCCGTCCATAGAGTCCAAGCTCGTCCTTGGATGTTCCTCCTCTAGATAAAAGCGTGGCTGAACCCCAAATTTACTAACCCACTCATACTCAAGAAATCTTCAGCCCAAGACAGAGTCGTCCATGTATGGATGACTCTCAACATAAGTCTCGTCCATAAAGCCTAGGATTTGGCTCGCATGGAGAAAGTCTTGTCATAACACTCCTTAATAGCAGTTATGGAAAATATCATAACTTTTTCAGCGGTTACAAGAATTGAGTGTAAAAACTTCAGACCTCCACAAACTTAGGGGAAGTTACAAGACAGGTAACTGCCTCCGGGACACTATATAAACACTCATCTCTGACAAGAAAAGGCAAGTGTGTTTTTCTTGGGTACAATTCGAAAAAGATTTAGAGTCCCAAGTCTGAAGGAGAGAAAGTAACTTTATCATCTGAGGATTGTTGACCGGTCACATCGGTCGCCTTTGATTCTGTGTTTTTGTCTCAGGCCCCCAAGATCGTCAAAGCCCGAAACATCCAGTCTACTGATTTTCAGTCCATCATCAGATTGTATTTAAATTGAAATTTTTATCAACTTAGAAATTATAGGAGAAGAAGATAAGAACAAAAAAAATTTATATATATTTTTAAAAATTTAACAAAATTTTTACAATTTGGTAAAGTTACATGGTACAACCACAACTTTTAAGCTCAACTTTTATAATAATAATAATAATAATAATAATAATAACTAGTCGCTAACCCGTACGATGTAAGGAAAAGCTATTGACTCTGAAAAAAATGAAGAAATATTTACCTTCTATACTTTTCCATAATTTAAAAGTGTTGTCTAACATTGAACGTTATTAAGTTGCAAGTGCATAGTTATTGAAACCTACAAAATAATTTACAATTCTTAAATTAATAAAGTAAAACTCTCAATAGTTATATATAAACACACTTAAAACTAATATAAACTGCAAATATATAAACATATGCCATGATATGAGGAATATGCAACAAGTTTCAAATTTGAGTAGCAATATGACTTTTTCGTAATAATAACAATATAGACAATTCAAAATTATAATACTTAATTTCATTATCTTTATGTTGAATCCATACAAATAATTAATTGAAATTAATCAAACAAATAATTAATCAACCAAAAATCATAACTTTTAATAAGAAAACAAAAAATCACATGAACCTAAATAAAAAGTATTTAAGATAAAGAATTAAGGTTAACATATGAAAGAAAATTAATTCTAAATATAACAAAAGAATAAGATAAAAAGAAAATCCAAGGCACATATGAAAGCAAATAAAAAATTCAACATAAAAGATAAAATTCATTAATAACAATATAAACAAATATCCACATATGTTGAATTGAAATTTTATTAATAATAACAATATAAACAAATTTTGATATAAAATTAATTAATCAAAGAAGAAAGTTGAATCAAATTGCTTTTTTTTTTTAGTCTTATTAGAATTTTTGTTTTATATAGATTATCAACATTTGAATTTGAGTTTAAGTTGGACTTATTAGAAAGATAAAGTTTTACTCATTGTTAATTTTTGATTAACAAAAATAATTTTGTTTTAAAAAAATGATAATGATGAGTTTGAGTTTAAGTTAGACTTGTTAAAAAGATAGAATTACGCTCCTTATTAAGTTTAGACTAAATAGAAATAATTTTATTTAAATAAAATGATAATAACGAATATATTTATGTAATCAATCCTAATGAATATCTTAAAAGATCTATAACTTACCACAAAAAATATATTAGATCATGATTTAGTTGTTGTAGTTGAGGATTATATTTAAAAAAAATTAAAAACAGTACTTAAAAATTAAAAATCAAGCTACAAAACCACCTGAACAGCTTAATTTTTGGAGTGGCTTGAAAACAATGGTTAACGTTTGGTTGTGTGAATGTGTATTAAACTTAAAATAAATAAAAGTTAGTTTTGTTTATCAATATATAAATTATAAGGAAAACAGTTTTTGAGCACCGAGTTTTATAATACATTATAGTGAAAAAGTGTAGAATAAAAAACAAAAAAACATGGAAATCATAAGAGTATGAACCTTCAATTATGTCTTTTTCGTCTTTGTTATCATCTCTTTCAATTCTCTATTTTTTTTGAACTTTCATGCTTCCTACCATGACTTCAATTTACTGTGTGTGTTTTCTTTGTAAAAATTTGAGTGAGTATGAAGAGTTTTGACCTTGGCAAAGGTTTATATTTGTTGAAATTTTTGTTATAGAATTATAGCTAAATTAAAATTTTTAAGCTTTTGAAACATATATCTAATAGAGTTCTATTTAAACTAAACTATTGTAACACTTGATAAGATAATTACACATTGAAGAGAAATAATAAATATATAAGATATAAAACCTAAAATAAAAAGAATCTAAAATAAAAAGAAAAAAAAATAATGATGACATGGAAAATAGTGAGAGTTTCAGAGGTTTCGGTTTTATATATATATATAGATAAAATTTATATATATTTTTAAAAATTTAACAAAATTTTTATAATTTGATAAATTCACGTGGTACCACTACGACTTTTAAGTTCAACTTTTATTATATAATAATAATAATAATAATAATAATAATATATATGATATGATATATATATATATATATAGATATTTATCATTGATCCAAGCATACATTTAAATGAAAAAAAATATTAGTTTAAAAAAAATGAAAAAAAATATTAAAAAAAATGAATAGTGAAAGATAGTCTCTCTCTCTTCCCACAGAATAACAACTCTCTCTCTCTCTCTCTGGAAACCCTCCCATCTATCATCATCTCTCACCCGAAAAACCTACAACAATTTCTTTCATCTCTCGACAAAGATTTTAGAACTTTTTGTTCTCTGCCCATCTAATCCTCACAACTTGTCCCAAGTCCGAACCCATCTTTCTCTTTCAAATTCCCACAAAAACAGAAAAAAATAATGGCGGCGGTGGTGAATAGCGCCTCGTGGCAGCCACAGGAAGAAGGGTTCAGAGAGATCTGCAGCTTGCTTGAGCAACAGATTTCTCATTCTTCGGACAAGTCTCAGATTTGGCATCAACTCCAACACTACTCTCAGTTCCCAGATTTCAACAATTACCTCGCTTTCATTCTCGCTCGTGCCGAGGTTACTTTCTCTGTCTTTTTTTTTTTTTTTTTGTTGCTTACTGGGTTTTCTCTGGATTTTTTGTTTATAGCAATTGAGTTTTGTGTTTTTTGCTAAATGGGTTTTGTGCGGATTGTGTGTTTATGGTTGAATTCTCGAGAAAAAATAGGTTGTGATTGTGTCGATTGGAACTGGGTTTTGATTGTATTGTATCTATGAAGGTATTTTAATGGGTTTTTGCTCTTTTTTTTTTTTGGGATTCGATTGAAAGTGGTTTTGTTGTTTTGGGAGCAGAGGGTTTATTAGTGAATAATGGGTTTGTTGGGTTTTATACATAAGGATAGTTTTGTGGTGGATCACACGTTTGACTTGGTTGGATTTTTTCGATTTTGGTTGAGGCTCCTGGGCACGAGCGTATGCTTCTTAGCCTGTCACGGTGAACGCTTCTGGATTACTGGGCAATTAGTTATGTTGAGTGGGTCAATCGCTTGTAGGTTTAAGGGGCTAGAGTTGAGTCCAATGGGCTCTTCTTTAAGGTTCTTACGTTATCATGGAAAAAAGTTGAGGTTTTAATTGACTCTCCAAAGAAAGGAGCAGTGAGGTGGTGTGGAATGTTTTGGCTTCAATATACTTTTCAAAATTCCCTTTTTGTTCCAAAAGAGGTATTTCGTGAAGCTATTGCTACACTTGACTAGTACATTTTAGGGTTTGTTTGAAGTTTCATTAAACTTTATTATTGAACTTTGCGTTGACTCTTCATTGAGAAGCATGGGGCCTGCTAGTTTAGGGACTGTTTGGTTGTCCTAAGGAATATGACCGGCTTCTTTCAATTTTTAAATAGTATTCAATTCAAAGGAGTTGGAGTCATCATCATAGCTAGTGGCATATTTCCTTGAAATGCTTGTACTTCATCATTTTAGTGATTACTAGACTCTGTATATTGCCCCTTTTCACAATGATGGATGTGTTCATGATATTGCAAGCATAACAAAATGACCAAACTAGAGTTCATGATACAAGAAAGTGATGTAGAAGTTCACTTGTACCGCAAGAGCCAATGATCCAAAAAAAGAAAAATAAAAAATTCAGATTGATTAAAACTATCCATGGATGTACGGCAATTTGTTTTAGCCTATTTTCACATGTTCATTGCATAATATATGTCGACAATTTTCTTTTGTTTACCTAATGGTATTGTCTGCATATGGATCAGGAAATTTTATCTGTTAATCTGATATTTTGGATTCCATTGATCAGTGACTAATTTACCATTAGAAGGAAAATTGATTTTTTCCCTGTTTGTTGCTTGGATATACCACGGACATGTGTGGCTTTCTGCACACTGATAACATTTCTATTATTGGATCTGATTATATTAATAGTTGGTTTCTTGGGAACTTTGTAACAGGGTAAATCAGTGGAAATTCGACAAGCTGCGGGCCTTCTTCTAAAAAATAACCTTAGAACTGTGTACAAGTCCATGATTCCTGTAAACCAGCAATATATTAAATCAGAATTGTTGCCTTGCTTGGGAGCAGCAGATAGGCATATTAGATCAACAGTTGGGACCATTATTAGTGTTGTTGTTCAGCTAGGGGGTGTTTTGGGATGGCCCGAGTTGTTGCAAGCTTTAGTAAATTGCTTAGACAGTAATGACGTAAATCACATGGAAGGTGCTATGGATGCTTTGTCCAAGGTATATCCAACATCCTGAGTTGATGGATTAACATTAATTTTTCTATCTAAAATAGTGCTTTAAATTAATTACATATGCTGAATGCTTCTCTACTATTGATATTATTTGTTAACTTGTTTAATTTGTGCTACTTTTATATAGCATATGTTATTAACACATGCTTGTTAGCATTTTGGGTTTAAGATGTATTGGATGGTTGGGTGGAAGCTTTTCAGAGATCTATTAATTTGATGCTTTCATGCAGCTGTAAAATAGTGTAAGGGCTAATAAAAAAAGATTCAGTAGTAACTAGTATGGTCAAAGTTAGTGTAACATGAATTCCTTATGGGGCTTTCTAAGGTGATGGGAACGTTAGTTTTTGGCTCTCATGTAATATCTGTTTCCAGTTGTTGTATATTGGAAACCTTGATTTTTTCAAGCCTGGTAAACAAACTTGAAATATTATGAAAGTGTTGTTTATTTTTTGGAAAACTAGGAAAAGTTGTTAATACCCTTTCATACTGGCTGAAATGGCCGAGATATATCATACCGATTACCAAACCGGTACATATAACTCCCTCAAAATGCCCTTAAAATCTTGGGGTGTTTTGGTGAGTATTGGCTATTTTGGCGAATTTGGTAGATTTTGGCTGACACCAATATTTTGGGCTTGGGAGATTCATGGCCACAATGGCAGAGGAGGATAACGTGTCTATCGAGGAGGTGTAGTGATTTGCAATAATGGTATTGATTACTAGCTACCTGTTCATGGTAGCAGAGAACAGAGACTTAAAGAGAGAGAGAGAGAGAGAGAGAGAGAGAGAGAGAGAAGATGGCATACCTGAACATCTCGATGGGTGGATGTGAGCATTGATGACATTGGCAGCTGGTCTATCCTTTCCGAAGCCACCTCCGTTGATATAAGTTTTTTGGCAAATCAAAGGCTAATTTCCTTTTGTTGTGACTGATTGTTTTTGATTCAAGAGTATCTATTGCTCTTCCCAATAAACTGTTCAAGTCCTAATCACCATTTTTTCTTCCTTTTTTTTTATTTAAATTTTATGAAACCAAGTCTTATCAATAGTTATTTTGTTGAAATTATAAAAAAATAGTTATTTTGTTGCTTAAAATATTGTGTTAATATATATATTTTTAAAAATTACTCTTAATGTTTTTCTAGGTTTCTTATTTGTTTCATTCAAATCCTTTTCAGTTTTGGCACATCATATAAGCTAGAATATAAAAAATTAAGTCTTTTAATAGAAAACAAAAACATAGGTTGTCTTTCTAGTTTCTATTGGGTAATAAAGATTTAATTTAGCTTATCTATCTTTAATATTTTATCCTCATAATTTGTTTATATTCATGCATTAGCCTAACTACTATTAATATATAAAAATATGAACACACATGTAATATATATCAAATTTATTCCAAAATGGTACACAAGTTCCGAAATATTTAGTTTCTGTAGACGAAGCAGAACGGTGACCAATATAATATTGATAACTTTGCTACCAGGGCTTAATTACCAGCATCTTCAATAAAATTTCCTTTCCTGTCTTATTAACCACCCTCTGTGGGTGGAATAAGCTCCCAAGCTGAAACTTTCTTTGGCCCAATACTCTTGGTTCTGCAGCCTTGTGTATTAAAGAGGAGTAAGACGGGGTTACTATTCTATCTATGCAGCTGAAGAGGATGGACATACTAGTTTTTTAGCTTGATATGTATTGGCATAGGAAACCAGTCACATGTGCTTAGTTCATCAATATTCTTTATCATCATTTTCATTATTAGTCCAAACTTATCCTGCATGGTTGTGAGGGTTGGCTGCACAAGTTCTCTTCTTTATTCTTACCATGCATATGTGAGAGAACATGTAACCTTTTGGTTTTTTTTGTTATCCTGGTTGTAAATTCTCATTTATCAGACATTGCAGGCAAGTTGTTTGCACCATTCCTCTATGTCTATTTAGCATCATCATGTTTGTAGTGGAGAGGCAGAATCTGTCAAGGGAGTTGTTGGAGATGAACCCGAGATGTTCAGGTGCTAAGATGGGGGATTTTCCGGTGGGCAAGGCTGATATGATGGTGGTGGGAGGAGGGGTTAGGAGGGAGCAGAGCTTTTATGTGGAGTCAGATTTTGGTGAGCAAAATCTGGTAGAAGATAGGAAGCGTAATCATCAAGCTTCATTTTGAATTCTGAAGCAAAAGAAAATGGGAAGAGAAGTGATCTTAGGAGATCTTGCTGGATAAGGAGTGGTCTAATCGTGGAGATTGATGTGAAAAGAAGGAGACGTGTTGCCTGGGATAGAAATAAAGGGGGAGTTAAGAATTTTAAGTGGGTTTCACGGGCTTCTAAGGATCTGGGCATGGGTATGCTGGGTGTGGGCTCTCACAAGTTGGCAGCCCAATAGACTATTAGTAAGTCTAGTTTAGGCCCTATTATCTTAAGCCCAATAACTTTTGAGCCTGGGGATTGCTCTAATAACCTTGTAGAGCTTGTATCCTCAGCCGATATACTCGAGAGAGTTGGGGAGAGCCCACTGGTGACTCCTTCGAGTTCGGGGATGCCAACACAGGTGGCTGGAGGTCCTGTGAGGACACAGAAGGATTGGGTTTAGGCCGAGAATGGTGGAAAGAGTTTCTTGGTTCTTGTGAGGAGTCTGGTCTTGCCGATTTAGATGGGCGAGCCTTCTTCTACGCCTAGCCCGACACCTCTGATCCTTTCAGAGAGGCCGACGATAGTTCATAGTACCTGTCTTGATGGGAAATGCTCTGATAGTCCCGCGGTGGATGGTTTGGTGGTTGGGACCAGCTCCGATGGTCCTGCGGCGGCTTCGATGGAGTTTATCTTTGTTGGGTTTAACTTCGATGGACCCGTGGTGGCTCAGATGGAATTAAATGGTAGTTCCTCCAATGGGTCCAGCTTCGATGAGTTCGCGGTGGTCCCGGGCAAGTTCGACATGGCAAATCCGCAACTCTTGAAGGGTAGGTTCTTGGCAAATACGGGTTTCGTGGATTTTGGGGTCAATAATGTGGATAAAGTTGGTAGTGTGAGTAGTGAGCTTTTGATTCAAGGGGCGGATAATATAGGAACCAGACAGATAGTTGTTGGTGAGAGTGGTCAGCCCAATTTAGCGATGATGGAACTGAAGTCAAGTTGTGGCCAACCTGGTTTGGGTGTCTTGATGGTGGAGGAAATGGCTTTATCTTTTTTTGATAAGTATGGAGGAAATGGCTTTATCAGAAGTGGTTTCGGGTGAGGAGGAGAATTTGGCAGATTGTAACCCATTGTTTACTATTATCCCTCCGAGAATGGCCTTGTCGATGGATATGAACAACGATTCTGAGGTGTTGAAAATTGGAAATACACTGGATGTCTCTAGTTGGGTGAAGAACAGAATCCCAGGCTTTAGTAAAGTGATTGGGCTTTCTGTGAATCGTCATAAAAAGTTGTGTATTGCTTATCTTCAAAGGCTAGAAAGGGAGATGGCGGTTATTAACCAGCAAGAAGAAAGCAGTTGCTAACCAAAGAGTAACATCCTCCACGGGTAAAGGGAAAAGAGAGTTGAGGAATCTAATTTCAACGGTTAACTACGATGGGAGATAGTGTGTTGGTAGTGAGGTAGAGATAGTTGTGGGGCCTTAAAAGTCTTTATGAAGTTGAAAATGATTTCACGGAACGTTAGAGGTTTGAATGACCCTTAGAAACGTCTGGTAGTGAGAAATTTGTTATGTGAGTGGAAGGGTGGTTTTAGATAGATTGTTGGTTTGCAGTATATAGGGCTGTCTGTATGTGGATTGGGTGGTTTTAGATGCTGATCAGACGGCTGGTGGGGTCTTGATTATGTGGGATAGGAGGGTTTTAGAAAAGTTGGAGGTTCAAGTGGGCTCGTTTTCGGTGTTGGTTCAGTGGAAAGGTGTGGAGGATGGTTTTATTTGGGCATTGTTCAGGCGTGTATGGCCCAAATGATAATAATTTGAGGGGTGATTTGTGAGATGAGTTGGTTGGTATTCAGCAGTATTGGAATGTTCCCTGGTGTTGTTTTAGGGATTTTAATGTTGTTTGTTTTCCTAGTGAACGGAGGGGTGGTTCTCGGCTTACTCCGGCTATGGAAAAGTTTTCTGAATTTATTGAAGATTTAAACTTGATAGATTTGCCGTTGGAGGGAAGGAGTTATACATGGTCTATTGGTACGGACCTACCATCCATGTCTAGGATTGATAGAGCTCTAGTTTCACATGACTAGGAGCAACACTTTCCGGATGTGATCCAACGGATTCTACCACGAACTGTTTCAAATCATTTCCCAATTCTTTTGGAGGTAGGGGGTATGGCGAGGGTGTAAAGTCCTTTCCGGTTTGAGAATATGCGGTTGAAGACGGATGGGTTTGTTGATAGGGTTGATTCATGGTGGAATCGCATTCTTTTTCGGGTACACCTAGTTTTGTGTTTGCTAAAAAATTGAAAGCTTTGAAAGAAGACATTATTCAGTAGAATTGCCAAGTTTGGTAATGTTGGGCGTAGGAAGAAAGAATTTTTGGGGGCTTTAGAGTTACTAGATGCTAAGGAAGGGGTTCTTGGTCTCACTGAGATGGAGGGAGATGAGAGAAATGAAGTGAGATCGCAAGTAGAGCATCTTCTTTCTCTAGAGGAGATCTTGTGGAGACAAAAATCGAGGATGTTTTGCATTAAGGAGGGAGATAATAATACTAAGTTCTTTCACAAGATCGCTAATTCTCATGGAAGGTATAACCATCTAAGTTTCTTAGAAGTGGATGGGGTGATTTATGAGGACGGAGCAGAAGTTGCGGCTCAGGTAGTTCAATTTTATAAAACTTTGTATCAAGAGCCTGAGGAGTGGAGACCTTTTGTGGAAGGATTGGAGTTAGACCAAATAGGGGAGTTGGAGAGGGGCTGGTTTGAGAGGAGGTTTGAGAAAGATGAGATTCTATTAGTGGTTAGAGATATGGATGGGGATAAAGCTCCAGGTCCAAATGGCTTTTCTATGGCCTTTTTCCATCAGTGCTGGAGAGTAGTAGAAAGAGATGTTTTGGCAGTCTTTGAAGAGTTCCATCAGCACTGTAAGTTTGAGAAATCTCTTAATGCTACCTTTATAGCTTTGATTCCTAAGAAGAATGATGCATTTAACATTCGTGATTTCAGATCTATTAGTTTGGTGGGGAGTATATAAAATCTTGGCCAAGGTTTTGGCAAATAGATTGAAAATGGTGTTAGATCAACTGATATCTGAATCTCAGAATAGTTTTGTGGGAGGTAGGCAGATCCTTGATTCAGTTCTCATTGCTAATGAATGCGTTGATAGTAGAATGAAGAGTAAGATTTCGGAGGTGATTTGTAAGTTAGATATTGAGAAAACTAATGACAATGTGAATTGGGAGGTTCTTCTGAAGTTGTTGAAGAAAATGGGCTTTGGGGAGAAATGGTGTAGCTGGATTCGAACTTGTATCTCTACAGTGTAGTTCTCTGTGTTGGTCAATGGGTCTCTAGCTGACTTCTTTGGTAGCTCTAGAGGTTTGAGACAAGGAGATCCGTTGTCTCCCTTGATATTTTTAGTTATGATGGAGGTGTTTAGTAGGATGGTGAAGAGAATGGAGGGGGCAGGTTTACTTAGTGGCTTTAGGGTGGATGGTAGGAGGGCTAGAGGGGAATGTGTTTCGCATTTGCTGTTTGCGGATGATACTATTTTGTTTTGTGATGCAGAGGTGGAGCAAGTCCTACATGTTCGTCTGCTGCTACTTTGTTTTTAGGTTGTGACTAGTTTGAAGGTTAACGTAGCTAAAAATGAGATGGTTCCTATAGGGGAGGTAAATAATGTGCAGGCTTTGACAGAGATTTTGGGTTGTAGGGTTGGGGCCTTGCCAATGACGCATCTTGGTATGCCGTGGGGGGCATCCCATAAGTCCCCTTCTATTTGGAACCCTATTTTGGAAAAAATTGATTAGAAGTTGGCAGGGTGGAAGAAGTTGTATTTATCAAAAGGTGGTAGGTTGACTCTACTTAAAAGTACGCTATCTAGTCTTCTCACCTATTTTTTTTTTTTTATCTTTGTTCACTATTCCTACACATGTGGCTAACAAAATTGAGAAGCTACAAAGGGACTTCTTGTGGGGTGACTCTAAGATACATTTATTGGGTTGGGATAAGGTGTATTTGCCTATTGCTAATGGTGGTTTGGGTATTAGGAAATTGACCACTTTCAATAAAGCCTTGCTAGGTAAGTGGCTTTGGCGTTTTGGGATCGAGGAGAATAGGCTTTGGAGGAGGGTGGTGGCTTTGAAATTTGGGGAAGATTTTTTTTGGGGGAGGGGGGGGGGAGGTGGACCTCTAAGTTGGGAAGGGGTGTTCATTGGTGTGATTTGTGGAGAAGTATCCGGATGGGTTGGGAAGTTTTTAGAAAAAATGCCTAGTATAAGGTTGGGGTGGAGGATAGAGTGAAATTATGGACAGACAGGTGGTGCGGAGATCTTCCTCTGTATTAGGCTTTTCCAGTCTTGTACAATTTTGTTGCAAACAGAGAGGCATCCGTTGAATCTTTTCTGATTTGTCAAGGAGCAGGGGTTAGGAGAACTTGGGATGTTCGCTTCATTCGGGGTCCTAATGATTGGGAGGCAGATGTGGTGGCTGATTTCTTTCGTTTCTTGGCTTCCAATTTACCTTCCGGGACTGATGGGGATCGTTTGAGATAGAGGTTGACAAAAAACGGGGATTTTACTATATACTCATTTTATCATAAGTTACATGGCTCCTCTTTCGTTGCTTTTCCTTGGAAAGGTATTCGGAAGGTTAAGGCACCCCAGCGTGTCTCTTTCTTTGTTTGCATAGCCGCATGGGATAGGATCCTCACGGGATAGGATCCTCACAGGAGATATCTTGAGATTTAGGGGCTTTGATTTCGTTGACTGGTGCATTATGTGTTGTTGTGGTGAGACAGTGGATCGTTTGTTGTTACATTGTGGAAAAGCTTATCGGCTGTGGTGTTTTGTCTTTAGGATTTTTAGGATTTCATGGGTTCCCTCATGTATGGTGCAAGATTTTCTCTTTAGTTGATGGTTGGCTGGGGAAACATGCATCTTACATTTGGAACCTAGTTCCGCTTTGTTTGATGTGGTGTATTTGGAGAGAGCGCAATCAGCGGACGTTTGAGGATTTGGATAGATCTGAGGACCAACTGCCTGCTCTCATTTCTGGTTCCCTTTATGATTGGGCTAGGGCTAGGGCTTGGGGACTCACATCTAGTGACTCTGTTCCTCTATTCCTTAGCTCTCTTCTTCCTTGTATTTAATGCCTTTTTATGTTTTTGCTTTCTCATCTTTCTTGTACTTCTGTTTTGCTGGTGTTCTTTTGCATCTAACATTTTTTTGAATATACTTTTTCTTACCTATCAAAAAAAAAAAAAAAAAAAAATATCTATAAGCATTTATGCTGTGTCAATATAGTGGCTTTTGACTTTAGCTCTTCATAGGAAAAAAACCATGTTGGAGAATTTGAGCTTTAAGGAAAAAAAGAAAAAGAGAAAGTTCATTGTCTTTTATTCCTCTATGATATGTTTGAGTCATTATTATGTCTAATATTTTACAAGGTTATATGACTAGCATGCGACTTTTAATGAAGCTGGATGGTTGAAATTTAATTGTTATATGTAATATACAAGATGAAGGTTAGGATTCTGGGTTACTAAAGACTACTATAAATAGGCTATTTTGAGCCATTGTAGCAGCATTTTCTTATCTAGTGTCCGTTTGGCATGATTAAGTTTGCCAACTTATTATACTATTTAGCTTATTTTTGCTACAATTCATGAGTCTCACTGCACTTTTTGGTACTATTCATGGGTCCAACTATATTATCTCAGCTAACTTTTATCTTTATCTACATTACTTTCAGCAAAAAATTTTCAGTTTCAGCAAAATAAGCGGATCTCAAACAAACCTCTAATTTATGAAATTTCAGATTTGAATATTTCTTTTGCTATATATTGATGTTCTAGTGTTCCAATTTCAAAAAAGTAATCTTATTTTGTTGCTAGAAATTTCTTTAACCCTTCTTCTATATCAAATCTAAGCTCTCCTCACTGCATCAAGAAGTGTTATAATTTTGATTTTGTATGATTATAATTCTTGATTCATTGATGATGTGGTGCAAGACAGATTTGTGAGGATATCCCGCAAGTGCTTGATTCAGATGTACCTGGCTTAGCTGAACGCCCAATTAACATATTTCTTCCTAGATTGTATAAGGTAACTTAATTATTTTCTATTCTTAAGTTATCTTCATTTCACATCTTCTGTTGAAATTAATTTTGTAATAGGACCTTTTAACTATTCATGCTTTTTTTTTTTTTTTTTTTGTTTCTTCCCTTTCTTTGTGGGTTTTTGACCTGTTTTTTTTGTCTATATAACAGTTTTTCCAGTCACCACATGCCTCATTAAGAAAGCTCTCCTTGGGTTCTGTTAATCAATACATAATGTTGTTGCCTGCTGTAAGTATAATTCTAATAATTGCGTTATTGGTTCCTGCTGGATCTTATCAGAAAAAAAATTGCACAGGGGAGATAGTAACTCTTTTAAGCTACTTGCTTGCAGGCTTTATATGTCTCTTTGGATCAATATCTTCAGGGTTTGTTTGTTCTTGCTCATGACCCTGCATCAGAAGTGCGGAAATTGGTAACCACTTGCTGTGTCTTATTGTCCCTGGTGTTGTTATGCACTAATAGCATCTAATTTAACACTAAATATTTCCTCTTAAAATTTAGCTCTTGTTTTTTATTTAAATAAGTTGGTTTTGCGATAGTTTGTTAGATTTCAATTGTCTATAGTAGGTCTTTTGCCATGCCTTATTGTTCCCTTTCATATTGTACTTGAGTTTGTGATATAATGCATGTGACTAATGAAATCAATTTCAAATATATCATATTTGTATTGGCATACATGCTTACCATTGGTTTGAAGAGACAATATTTTAATTTGTATTTTTCACATTGTTGAGCTTTGGCATTTGATTTAGTACTGAGATGTGTGGAAATTGCTTACACCAATTATTGTTTTTGGCTCCACATTTATCAGCTTTGGGTTTCTTTTGGTACTGTTTCTGAGGTTGGAACTCGAATGCTATTATTTTATTTCAAGCTTGTCTTTGATCTCATCTATATTTTGTATGCCTATAGGTTTGTGCAGCATTTGTTCAGCTAATCGAAGTCCATCCATCTTTCTTGGAGGTTAGCATTTCTTGGAGGTTATTATTTTTTGTGTTGCTTGTATTATGTACCATTTTCTAGGCAGCAATTTTTGTTGCATGTTGCTTGCTTTTAGTTTCCTTTGAGTGTCTAGGGTGATTTAAATGTCTACTTATTCTGTTGTCCATATTAATGTCATGCTATCTTATCTTGCTATGTCTTTTGTCTGTTTTAATGCCATCTCCTCTTTTTGATATTGCTGAATCTTTTTTTCATTATGATGCAGCCACATCTGAGGAATGTAATTGAATACATGTTGCAAGTCAATAAGGACACTGATGATGAAGTGGCTCTTGAGGCTTGTGAATTCTGGTATTCCTCCACTTCGTGAACTATGAACTACACATATGAATGTCTTGACTAGTAGCAAGATAGTCATTTATGTAGCTTGTAGATCTTGTGTAAGAGTTGGTAGGATGTTAGGTTGATAGATTTTATGCAACATCACATATTTGTGTTAAGGTGGCCATCAATTAGGGAATAGGATTCATGAGTTTTTTTAATAATAATAATAATAATTATTTTTTTTGTGCATGCTGAATTTAGTTTTTTTATTTTTTTATTGTTTAAGATTTTAATTCTTTGGTATATTAGTACCTATCAAAAAATTTGTTTGTTATATTAGTAGTGTCCTCGGTTATGCTTGAGCCTAAATGATTTGATTATTGAAGAAGAGTACTAACATCTGGTGGTGGTACTGTTTGTGGTAGATAACTATGCCATTCTCTTTGTCCCACACACTGTATACTTCCAAAAACACACAGTATATTATCGCCACTCTAAACACCCACCCACCCATATGCTCATATTTTTATAATTAACGCTCCGTTTGTTTGCTTGTAATATGTTTACCAGAAAACACTTTCCTCATTTTCAGGTGTTTGTTTCATTGTAAAAAATTTCCATTGATTGGAAAATCCTTTGTAAAAATTTGTGGAATGTTTTATTGAATTTTTTTTGGTAAAACATTTTCGAAATTATTAAGCTTGCACGCCTCCCTCTGGTTGTCTCACACTCGAAACCCAACCGCCCTAACCTTCTCTCTTTTCAATTTGAGAGTGCTGAGTCCCTGTATGCAGAGGAACTGCAGGTGCTTGTGCCGGCCATGATCAAGTTTCATGGGCATGCTGTGATCGAGAGTCTGCTCCACATGATGAAGCTTCCTACAATCTGCCACCACCGTGAATGTGAATTCACCACTGATCCGTTGATCTGCCGCACATCGTGACACAATCTTCGGTGCTGATCTGGGATCGTGATAATGCTGATGTCAATCTGGTTTTTGTTCTTGGTTTTTTGTGCTCCCTGATCTGGGTTTGTGATGGATCTGGTTCTTTTTTTTATTTTTTTTATTTCTTCCAGATCTAGGTTTTTGGGTGGTCGATGGTGTGGATCTGGTCGGGTTTGTGCCTAAGTTGTAGGATGTGAGATCATGTAATTTTTTTTAAATTTTTTTATTTTATAACAAAACAAACAAAAAAAATGATTTTCGGAGCATTTTTAGGAACACCTCTAAACACTGAAAATGAAAATGTTTTTAGTTGAAAACATTTTACAATGAAACAAACAGAGCGTAGGATTGGTAAATTGTTTGCTTTGGAAGGTAAATATGGTCAAGTTTATGATGGGGAGAGGCTTAAAGAGATATCTATTTTAATTTAGTTTATTTTATTTTGCAAGTCAATTGTATTTTTTGTTTTATGTCCTAGTAGATTATTCGGTTAATAGTATTAGTATTGTCTCCATGGTTTGGTGCCGACTCTAGCCAACCATAGTTGCCACTCTGGCCAGCCCTAGGTGTTGACTTCTAGTGGTTTTCTATTACTTGCTATTGATTCCAAGCAAGCCTAGGTGTCGATTCTTGGCCATCTATCTTTATTTTTTCTTGTTCTTTAATTTTCTTGTTGTAATGTTCTGGTTTGTCCGTGTCAAATTTGGTATTAGAGCAAATTCTGATCTGTTTGAAGTATCACTGCCAGTCAACCTAGAGTAATAAAAATATCTGTTGCGGTCACTCATCTGGTCTCATCTGTAAAACCATTGTGGTCAATCAACTATAACCCATCCATTGACAAAAAATTTACAACCAAAATTCAAGCTGTCTTTGAGTCCCATCCACCTGAATACCACAAATCTCAGCCCAACAAAAAAAAAATTTGTAACCCAGTCCTCAATGGCCCAACACCACATCGTCAACTTGACCTGAAACAAGATCATTGTTCTAGACTCAAACCACCACCTTGTTGCAAGCCTCAACCATCAGTGGCTCAGTTCTTCAATCCTGCGTGAGAACTCATCAAGTCGTCGTCGCCTTTTTCCACTTTCGTCGACGTTGAAACCATTTTGCATGGCACCATTGTCATCTCTGTGAGTCGTTGCTCTGGCTTGGTGTGTTCAAGTTCCAGGTAATAATCCTTTGAGATCACAACTCATGCCCTTGGTCTTTCAAAGACTCGAATTACAGGGAAACCTAGATCTCGACACAACCCACAAGGCAAAAGACCGACCCAATATAATTGGAGAGAGAGAGAGAGAGAGAGAGAGAGAGGTCAGGCTACTCACCCAATCCATTAGCCCACACGTGCAACAAAGTCCAGTTACACCAGTTTGGAGGTCCATAGAAGTTTGCTCCTAAAACAAAGCAAGTCAATGGTTAGTGACAGTCCAAATAAGCAAAGCTCAGATGAACCAGACCCTTGGATTATCAACAATTGGTTATTTGAGATGGTCCGATTCTTTAAACTTTTGTGTGTGTCAAATGAACACAACAAAGTTGTTCTTGCCAGAATGCAAGTTGTTGGTAGAGCTTCGTAGCACTAGAATTATTGTTGGGACCTTCACTTTGTTTTGGCGTTGTTCTCCAGTTACTTGGGAAAAATGAAAGCTGACCTTAGGATGGTATATACACCACAGTATTATCGACAAAATTATCCATTTCTTATGGTATTTTTCAAGAGTGAAGAGACAATATGAGGCAGTGGGATAGGCAACCAATTCTATAATTTGAAGGAAACAAGATGAATGTTTGTGTAATGTCTAGTCCTAAGCCCACTCTAGTGCAGTCTACCATAGAACAAGCCCTAAAGAATCTAGTACACACTGTTGAAGACTTGGTTGCAGAATTCAAATGAATGAACACATGACTTATGTAAGTAGATAAGTACTTCCAAAGAAAGACCAACAACCTTGAAGGCAACACTTTACACACAAGAGACAGTATTATTGAGCCACCAAAATTGTGTGTTGAGATAGAAAGTTCTAAAAAATGTTGCTTCAACATTCATGTAGTGAGAACCTACTGTAGAACCTAAACTGCAAGGTGAGATATTTGAGTTGTGTAGTAGATTTAATTCAGCCATTTGAAGAGTCAGATATGTTGCCTATTGTTGAGAAGGACAGTTCCATTATACTTGATGAAGAGAAGGTTCCACAAGAGAGTAAAGCACTAGAGGGCGCGCATGATGTGAAATTTTAGTTTGATGAACATGCTACTGATCAGCGCTCCATTGTGCATGAAGATAAATTTTTTGATGAAGTGGCAAAGATTGATATCATGGTCCTTCCTATGGTTCCAGAAAAGACGGTCTCATTTGGAATGCTCATTCCGCACTCCAATTTTGTAATTCCATATGAATTTAATGATTAGGTGGAATGTAAGACTTTTCTATTCTCAGTGCTCTCAGTAGTGATCTTGAGTTGAATTAAGTATCTAGTGTCAGAATTCTTATCTTTCCACACTTTAAAACACGAGTTCGAGTTTTCTCCAATCGGGAGAGGATAATGTGGGAGGCTTAAAGGGATATCTATTTAATTTTGCAGGTTGATTGTATTTTTATTTTTGGTCCTAGTAGTTTATTAGGTTATTGATAATTTATTTCCTACAAGCTAGAGGCAAGGTTATTTTTTTGTAATTCAATAAGTAGGGTTTCCTTCTTCAGTTAGATATTAGGGTTTAATAGTCTATAAAAGTCTTGTTATCCTATTGAGAGAGATTATTTTGATGAATAAAATTTCTATTGAAATTGTCTCCATGGTTTGGTACAGACTCTAGCCAACTCTAGGTGCCGACTGCTAGTGGCTTTCTATCGCTGAGAGCTGCTCCAAGCAAGCCTTGCTGCTGACTACTAGTTCATCTATTTGTCCTGCGTCAGTTTAGCTTATTATTCAAACTGAAATTGGTTAGGTAACCCTGTTCAAGATTGCTCTCTTCTGGATCAAGATTTTTAGAATGTTCTTACGGTCTTGTATTGAGCTCAACCACCGTGCTGGATTGTTATTATTGTCTGTCTAGGAATTCATATGCAATATCAACTTTCAGGGTTGTGGTTGGAGCAAGAGTCTTACCTTTTTTTTTCCTTAGTGCAGAAATGCAATAAAAAAAAAAAAATCTGGAAACTATATCTGAGAGACTAACTGTTATATGTTTCTACATTCAGCTTTGATGGACTTTACTAAATAAGTAAATATCATATATGTGGAGCAACTGAAAAGTTTTTTTGTAGTGCGTGTCCTTGTAAAAAGCAAAAGAAGTGTATTTTTCATCTTTCATGTAGCACTTAAGTTACTTAAAAAGGGTGCTAAGAAGTGTATGTTTCATCTTTCATGTTGCACTTAAGTTACTTAAAAAGGGTGCTTAGCTGTTATGTGGGAAGATTATAGCCTTTGGGTTATGTTGTTAGGAACCCTTAACCTTTGCATTGTAAAATTTTCTTTTTCATTTTTTTGGTTCATTGATTAGCTACTTTTCCATATTGATTGTGATTGGTAGGTCTGCATATTGTGATGCTCAGTTACCACCAGAAAATTTAAGGGAGTTCTTGCCACGACTGATTCCGGTATGGTCAATGCTATGTTGAGATTTTTCTTTGAAGTCAGGTGCAATTCTCTGTATCTCTTTACCACATCTATCACACTTGCAGATTTTGTTGTCAAACATGGTTTATGCCGATGATGATGAATCACTTGTGGATGCCGAGGTTAACTTTTTTGGGTATTTGTGTGTTTGGTGTATTTGAATTGGTAGTTGCTGTAGTTCATAATTCACTCGCCGTCAATTTATTGTTGCAGGAGGATGGTTCTCTCCCAGATCGTGATCAGGTTAGAACCATGTTTTCATTATTGAGTTCTAAGGTTTTCTATAGTTTATATGTTTCTTCACTGGTATTTCCTTCTCAAAATTTTCAAGTTTGAATTCATTGTTTATTTTCTTCTAAATTTTCTCTGCAGGATCTCAAACCTCGTTTCCATTCTTCACGATTTCATGGATCTGATGTGGAAGACGATGTATGCAGCAATATCACCTTTGTTATGTTTGCTTATTGAAATTGTTTGGCTAGTGAAGTTGACTCAATAAAGCTCACTAAATTTTTCTTGATAAAAAGATGACATCACTGTGTGAATTCTTCTGAACCACATCTTTCGAATCATTTCAGGATGATGACATTGTTAATGTATGGAATTTACGGAAATGCAGTGCTGCTGCTCTTGATGTCCTCTCAAATGTGTTTGGGGATGAGATTCTTCCAACATTGATGCCGATAGTTCAGGTGAGGCATTAGATGTAAAGATTTGATTGTGAAAGAATACGTTGCTTTCATTGCTTCCGTTCCTTGCGCTGTTTTTCTTTTCCTTCAACCTTGTGGTACCCCCTCTCCATTACTAGAGATGTCAACTAAGGAGCTATTTTTTCTCATCCGTCCCTCCCTTCCATCTCATCTTCATTTTTTTTTTGGTGCTAATCTCATCCCACATTCATTTTCAGCTCACTGTTGGTACAGTTGGTTCTTGTAGTTGATTATAAAATTACCTGGTTCCATAATGAATAAACTGCTATTTCATTCTCATAGGTTTTGATAGATTATTTTCGTCATTAAGAAACTGATTTACTGCGCATCTTCGTGACGTTCCCCCCCAAATTTTATATAAAATTTAGAACATGTGCTACTACATGGAAAACATTGTCATTCAAATACATACAAGAATATGAGAAATGCTTGAATTGCTGCTGATACGACCAATTAAACTAATAAACATTGCTTGAATAAATTACTTTATTTGTAACATTAGGTAGGAATCATGTAATCTGTGAGTTTTGGGTGCAAGTTGAATAAAAAAGTATCCTGTGGTAGAAGAGTTTTTCCTCTCAAGTTAGTAAATCCTGCTTCAAATGCATGATTTCACTTGTCAAATTTCTACAGACCCAGTTGTCCACCACAGGTGATGCAGCTTGGAAAGAAAGGGAAGCTGCTGTTTTGGCTCTTGGTGCCATTGCTGAAGGTTGCATCAATGGTCTTTATCCCCATTTGTCTGAGGTAATATATATATATATATATATATATATTTTTTTTTTTCCTGATTTTGATTAGGTGAGTTTGAAGCAGATGGCTTATGACTTACAGAATAATGATGGGTGCCAATATGGTGTGCATGCACGTGTGCACACACACACTCAGTGCTTAGTATGAGGCTTGTCTATTCTTGCTTTTGAAGTTCCTCTTTTCTGTGATATACATTTAAAGGTCTCCCTGTTCTTTGGCTTCTCTATCCTGTTTTCCTTGGAGATCATATTTATATCATCACTAACCTTTTTGTTTTATGCATTGGGTATTATTAGGTTGTGTAATTGCTTATTTGTTTTGTTCCCGACTACGTGGGAACCACGGACTTGCTATAATTGTCATACAGTATTTAGTCAAATTGTCTTTTTTTTTTTTTTTTTTTTTTTTTAACTTTTATATCATCATCATCATCATCATGATCATGATCATCACAACAGTTGGTATGTGTGTAGTGCCTATTAAAAGATTGTGTGTATCTTGATATATATGAGAAATTCTTATTCTCTGTTCTTGTTTATAAGTCAAATTGATGTTTTTCATTTGCAGATTGTCACATTTCTTATCCCTCTTTTAGATGATAAGTTTCCGCTGATACGGAGTATTTCATGTTGGACAATTTCTCGTTTCAGCAAATTTATAGTTGAGGTATAATTATGTTCCCATTATGTTGTCTGATTGTTGTCAGAGATAATTATTGTCTTCTTTCTGATGCATTCCAGTTGTATGTTCTTGTTGTAGGCTGATTGGCATACACAACAAGTTGAGGATTTCAAGTGTGTTTGTTTGGGTTTTTTTTTTGGAATAAAACATTTTAGAGAATAAAGAAGCCAAGAGTTATGTAACTCAATGGCATTGCCCAGTTTTCTACCTATACAAAAAAGGGAATAGAGAAGCATGATTGAACATAATGATAGAATATAATTGTTTTGAATTAGTGTCCAGAGGTGGGATTGGTGGATTGGTCAGTTTGAGAAACTCAGTATTGACAATATGAGTTAAATTGGTCCAATTTTTTCATGGATGATTGAAGGGTGTGTCCAGTAGAGTTAGGGTGAAGTTCTCCTGTGGTGTTGTGTTGTCAACCAATTTCCTATGTGATTGCAAATAAGATTCATATGCTGTCTGAAAGTTAGCCGTGTTTCATGCTTAGGCAGCAACATCATTTGGCTACAATAGCTTTTTGCTGAACTGAGTGACGTATGAAGGCTTTCAAGATTCTTAGAATCAAGGATAATTTGAATTAAATCTTGATTAACAGAACGGATTTATTTCTAGTTGATATCCTCTGGCAAAGAGTATCTGTATGTTCTAAAAGATCTTTCTGTTAGAAATACAGCACATCCTGAGTATTATATATTCAAGAAAGGTTGAGCAATCCCTATGAGCCAGATTTTTCTTTTTGATAGGCAAATAAACTCATTCACTATACTGAACTGAATACAAGGCCTTGTTCTCCCCCCCTTATTTATGGGGGAAGTAGGCACCATATGGGTGAAGGATTTATTTCTCAGTCTCAGAGAAATAAGTTTTTAATGCTGTACTTATTGGAGATATTAAATATCAATCCTGCAGAGACTAGTATGTACTGGAAGTCAATCAAGTTTTAAGTAACCATTTTTAATTTTGTTTGCCAATCTTTGACCAGTAAACAGCGGAACTTTCAGGACACTTCAGATTAATTATCACTTATCAGAGTAATGATAGGGGTCAGACCCCATAGAATTGTTTTCTTCTCTGCTGGTGTTGCTGATTAGCTCTAAAAGTAAGAATTAGGTATTGGGGTATTGGGAGGTTAGAAATCGTGAGATCTAGATGTCATTGCATCAATTAATGTTCTAGCTGTAATAAATCTAACTCTCACTGATGACTAGAAATTAAAAAAAGGAGGGATCCTATCATATCTTGTCAAGGGTTCGCTGTATGAGATATCCTAGACCAATGAAAAGGCTTCAGATGGAGTTCTTTTGAAGCAGGGGATTTTGACGAAACTAACATAGTATCCACACCCTTAGGCAATTTGGCTAATTTGGTACCTGATAATACATTGAAGTATGATCCCACTAATTTTTATGTAAAATAGATGTGACAGAGTTCTGATTCACTTCTAATGTGAAAGTGATTATGACTTATTACTCTTACCCAGAGTTTGAACCATTACAATCTATCCTGTTTCTTTGTGCAAGGCTGCAGAAGATTTTGAAGTTGACAACAGTCTTTCTTCTATCTCAGGGTATTGGACATCAAAAAGGATATGAGCAATTTGACAAGGTTCTTATGGGTTTATTGCGAAGAATATTGGATACTAACAAGCGGGTGCAAGAGGCTGCTTGTTCAGCTTTTGCAACACTTGAAGAGGTTTTTGCTATAAATGATGTTCAGTTCTTTCTACAGATGCAGTTTGAATATTATATTTTTATTGCTTTTAAAAATCTATAAATTGTATTGTTAAAAAAAATCTTTAAATCTCAATGGTGGTTCGTTAATTTGCAGGAGGCTGCAGAGGAGTTGGCTCCACGCTTGGAAATTATTTTGCAGCACCTTATGTGTGCTTTTGGAAAATATCAGGTTGTTTTCTGGCCTTTGCCATAACCAATTTCTTTTTAATGGTATGATGATGAGATGTAATGCTAGGATGACATAATTAAATTTCACGCTAGGCTTTATATCATATCATGTGCAATCTTTGTCTGCATTAAATTATATCTGTCATTATATCCAGAGACGGAACCTTAGAATTGTATATGACGCTATTGGAACCTTAGCAGATGCTGTTGGAGGGGAGCTAAATCAGGTATCATCATTTTGTTGAGATAATCTTGCCATCCCTTTCCTCCCCACTCTTTTTTTCATGTCATAGATGCAATGAGGACTTGAACTTATAGCTAATCTCCTCGCTGTATTTCTTTAGAAGAAAGTTTTATGCCAATTGAATATCATGTTGTTTGCAGCCCAATTACCTTGACATTCTGATGCCGTCATTAATTGCAAAGTGGCAGCAACTTTCAAATTCAGACAAGGACATTTTTCCACTTCTGGAGTGTTTTACATCTATAGCACAGGTATTTTTATTTTCTTTTGAGTTTGCTCTACTTAATTGGCTCCTTAATGTATCACTCAAGTATCTAAAGATAGTAACTGCAAAGTGAGTGTTAAGGTACTAATCTTCCCTGTTGTAGCCTTTAACTACTACAGTTACTTTAAACCATTAAGCGCTGTAAGGATTGCTTTAAGGCGTATGATATTGATTGCTACAAAACCTGTTTGTGGTAGTTAGTGGACAAAATTAATGGACTTTGAGATTTCATATGATCGCAGAATTGTTACAAAATAGGTGCTATGCAAAATTCTTCTAGATGTTCTACTTCAGCATTAAGGAGTATTGTCTATAATCATAATTGCAGAATTGCAGTGTGATATCCTTCTTTTCATTTTGGAATGAATGCTAACGAGTAGTTTAAGTATGTAAAATTGTGATGGAGCAGTGTTAATTCAAAATGGATCAGCCGTCAACTAAAACTCCTTCGAAGATTAATTAGAAATTAGGGCCAGCCAAAAAAAACATTCTGTAGTAAATCAATGTCAGTCACTTGATCTGTTTATGTATGAATTTCACATGGTAACAGTCAGTTGGGTGGGAATAAAGGGTGAACACTCGTGATTCCTCCATGCATCAGTAGCAGCGAATAAAGCTATTGGTCTTTTAAACATAAGGAGAAGATTGGCAAACGAGCTCTAGCTCAAATGGGGCTTCCTTTCCTTATAAGAGTAAAGTGGAGGGTAAGGTCTTGGGTTCAACACTCACTGGGTGAGTGTGCAGCTTATCAATCAAAAGGGAAAATAAAAAGAGAGAATATTGGAACTCTTATGTGAATCAGTTATGTGGGCTCCAGTCATTAGGAAAAAGTCTTGCTTAAGTGACCAATATCCATTCCGCTTCCTTTCTGTCTCTCTTTCCTAACCTTCTGTCATTCTAATCTGATTAAATTAGGCTTTACATGCATTTGTACTTCATCTTTTTCTTTGTCATATCTGTTTCATTGAAAAATATTATCTTATCTTAATTGACATTATAACCGGGAGCTACAAAAGTAAATATCTGGATTGCAGCTATGAGTTGCATCAATGCAGAAGAATAATATGTTTCTTTTTCTTTCCAGGCATTGGGTACCGGATTCTCTCAATTTGCCGAGCCTGTATTTCAGAGGTGCATAAACATCATTCAGACCCAACAGTTGGCAAAGGTTTCAGTAATTTGATATCTTGATTGTTTATGAATTAGCGGTTTTGGTTTATGTATTTATTTTTGTTCGGATCATTGCTGTTACTTTATGGTTCTCTGAAGTTCTCTCTGTGTTGAATGTTAGTGTTCTTTGTTACCTTTTGGCCAACTATATCTAGCGGAAATGGCACCTCCTCCTTTTGTTTGGTCTGAATTTAATGTTGACAGAAAGGTTTATTTACATCAGATTGACTTATCAATAAGGTTTATATACGTTAAACTGGGAAAAAGAGGAAAAAAAAGAAAGAAAGGATAGCATATGATTGTTTTCAATTTGAGATACCTAGCGAGCATTAACTTGTTTCATTTTGGATTTTCAAAAATTCTGGTTGGGGTGGTTCTATTGTTGTTTATCTTATCAATAAAAATTCACTGGAAGATAGGCACTCTATACCATCACTTCCAAAATAGCACATTTAGTGTATCTCACCTTCAAAATTCATACCTTTTGTCTCCGAAGATATCTGCATCCTTTGAATTGGTGAGAGCAGCTTAAGAAAAATCAATATGTGAAATTCTTAAAGAATGTATGATAAATTCCAGCAGTATCTTCATTATTCAGAATCCTGTGTACACCATTCATGCTGGTATCATACGCATGTAGTTTTTGAAACTGCAAATATTCCAAGTTTTTGTAGCATTAATGTCACTTTTAAACTGTATGGCATAACATAAACCATATAGTATCTGTTTTTTCCCTCTTGAATTATATGGTCCCTCAAAAATCTGGTCCATCTTGTAATTTTTGCCATACTTTTGGAACTTCTATTGCAGGTTGATACTCTTTCGGCGGGGGTTCAATATGATAAAGAGTTTATTGTATGCTGTCTTGATCTACTCTCTGGACTTGCAGAGGGTCTTGGCAGTGGGATAGAGAGTCTGGTACTCCCCTTTTTCCTAAATTTATTGATCAAGCAAAGATAGGAAATAAAGCTTAGTGCAATTCATCCTGTCTACTTGTTTTAATTGATTTTGTTCTTTGATTTTTATTGTGTTTTTTTTTTCCTATTTTGTTTTCCATCTGAAAATAATGCATAACCAAAATGTCTAATAAAGCAAAAATAATAATTGATCAGATTCTTGGGTGTTAAACATGTATGATACGAGAACTTCTGCCTTAATTAGTGGTTTATCTGGTGGTGTTCTATATAATACTGACATAGGCTTTTAGATTTTTCTTAAAATTGATTTTACCATCAAATATGAGTAATTTTTATTTTTTTCTAAGTAATAAACTTCATTAAAATTGAAAAAAGACATAAAGATAAAAACAGCACACACAGGCAGTGTGCTAAGAGACAAAAAAGAAAAAACTAAACAGTAATGAAGGTACAAAAATCAATCATGTCAGGTAGAGACCTGAAGGTAACAAAACCCGAAGCATTTGCCCATTCTAACAAAGTCTGAAGGAAGAAAAGCTTCAACTCATGAATCGACCTTTCATCCCCTTCAAAAGTACTTGTATTCCTGTCCCTCCATATGACCCACATAAGACAATGAGGGATCATACTCCGAAGCAACTTAGTTTTGAGTCTATAATTCTTGGCTGACCAACTTGCTATAAAGATCCACAACACCACGTGGCATGACCCAATGAACTCCAAAAAGGGAACACACCATATTCCATAGCTCTTGCGCAATTGGGCAATGTAGAAGTAAGTGATCAATAGTCTCCCCACTCCTCTTACACATGCAACGCCAATCCACCACCACCAGTTATCGCCTCAAATTATCAGCAGTTAAAATTTTCCCTAACGCCACTGCCCAAATAAAGAAGCTGACTTTTATAGGAACTTTTGGTTTCCACAAAGGTTTCCATGGAAGAGGACAGGTGATTGGAGGTTGTAAGGCCATATAATAAGAGCGAGCATCGAAAACACCTAATTACATCAAATATGAGTAATTGTTAGATAAAATAGTCAAATGGGACCTGTATGAACACTGGCCTATATTCTTGCTTTAAATTTGATAGTGCCAACTTATTGTCTCCTGGGAAGAGAGAAATGATTTTGAGGCCTAATTTTTGGTAATTTTCCCAAAACTCTAAATATTTGTCTTGGTTGGATTGCGAGTTGCGTCATCTGTAGCAGACTTGGATTACAGCATATCTGAATGGAATGTGGATATTTCTCATGTATTTAGAGTTCTTAAATATGATATGGCTTGTACATTGACATGGTTGATCATGCGTGCTTATGTTACTTCTCTGCAGGTTTCACATAGTAATTTAAGAGATTTGCTTCTGCAATGTTGCATGGATGATGCTTCTGATGTCCGGCAGAGTGCCTTTGCCCTTCTTGGGGACCTTGCTAGAGTAAGTTGAAAATCTTTATCTGTTAAATGACCTAAGTTTATGCACATCCCTTGGGATGGGTTCAAAACCCTTGGCTTGAGCTGCTTGCGGGATCTGAGGACTTCAAGATACTGAATTCCTGAAAAAACATGAAGTAGCTAGGTAGCACAGGCAACAGGGCTAGTGGCTAAGTTGAAGCTATAATTTTTTCTTTTAAGGTAATTTATCTATCTCAAGCTTTAATGTATACACTGCCCTTTTATGATTTTGATTAGGTATGCCCCGTTCATTTGCGCCCTCGTTTGTCTGAGTTTCTTGATATTGCAGCAAAGCAACTGGTAAGTGAAACTTATTTAATGGTATTGACTTTTGATCGGTACTCTTGACAGCCTCCTTATTTATGTAACATATTTTCTGTACAGACCAGTCCTAAGCTTAAGGAAACTGTTTCAGTTGCAAATAATGCATGTTGGTCAATTGGGGAATTAGCCGTTAAGGTAAGTTAAGCTCTTCGTGCTCCATTAAAATTTTTAGCTTTTGCTGGTTTTAGTGTTAGATAAATACTGCTCCACTTCCCTCCCCTGTTGGTACCTTGGTGAGGGAAGAGAAAGGGGCTGGGGTAATAGCATTTCAACCATCTCTGTAAGGTCTGGGAGGATTTTTTTTTTTTGATAGATAATAAAGATTTATATTCAAAAACACTACCTTCTGTAAAAAAAAAAAAATGAGGCAGAGAGAGAAATACAAAGAGAAAGGAAAGAGAGAAAGATAAGGAAAGGAAAAGAAACTAAGAACACAAGAGAGAGCTAAGGAACATAGGGAGAGAGTCACTAGAGGTGAGTCTCCAAGCTCTAGTCCAGTCAAACAAAGTGCCGCTGAAAGAGGCTAAAAGCTGGTCATCCGAACTATCCATGTCCTCAAACGTCCTCCTATTGCGCTATCTCCAAAGACACCACATCACGCATAACGGAGCTAAATTCCAAATGCTAGACGAATGCTTTCCAGGCCAATTCCACCAACCGAATAGAGTATCCGCAACTGATCTTGGCAAGACCCAAGAAAACTCAAAAGATCTAAACACCAAACACCACACTTGATAAGCCTTTCCACAATGCAGTAACAAATGGTCCACCGTTTCTCTATTACTGCGGCACATGATACACCAGTCAACAAAATCCCATCTACCCCTTAAATTATCACTTGTAAGGATTCTATCCCAAATAGCAGTCCACACAAAGAAGGAAACACGCCGAGGAGCCTTAACCTTCCAAACACCTTTCCAAGGAAAAATAATTGGCAAGGGGCTTCTTAACTTATTGTAGAACGAACGAATATCAAAGTCCCCATTCTTTGTCAACTTCCATCGCATACGATCTCCGTTCTCAGTGGGAGGTAGATTAGAGCCCAAGGTACGGAGAAAATCATCCACCCCACTCATTTCCCAAATCATTTGGCCTTCGAGTAAAATGAACATCCCAGCTTCTCCGCTCCTCAGTCCCCAACCATTCGAGAGAAGAGGCCACCGATGCCCCTTTATTAGAGGCAATCCCATACACACTCGGGAAAGTCAATTGAAGTGGAGAATCCCCACACCATTGATCTGTCCAAAGCTTCACTCAATCCCCCACCCATACCTCAATGCGAATATTCTTGCTAAAATCCTCCCATCCCATGCGGATACTTCTCCACAGGCCACACCCATGTACCCTTCTACCTAACTTGGAAGTCAACACCCCCCCCCCCCCCCCCCCCCCCCCCATTCTTCTCCAAACTTGAGAGCTACAACCCTTCTCCAAAGCCTTGTCTCCTCATTTCCAAACCTCCATAATCACTTCCCAAGTAAGGCTTTATTGAAAGTAGTAATTTTCCTTACTCCTAACTGACCATTTTGCAAAGGTGCACACACCTTGTCCCATCCCACCAAGTGAAACTTGGAGTCCCCTCACAAGAAATCCCTTTGCAGCCTCAATTTTATTGGCCACATGCGTAGGGATGGTGAAAAGAGACAAATAATAAGTGGGGAGACTAGATAATGTGCTTTTAAGTAATGTTAGTCTTCCACCTTTTGACAAATACATCTTCTTCTAACCTGCCAACTTACGCTCAATTTTCTCCAAGATAGGATTCCAAACAGTGGGGGAGTTGTGGGATGACCCCAAAGGCATACCAAGATAGGTCATAGGCAAGGACTCAATCCGGCATCCCAAAATCTCCGCCAGGACATAGACGTTAGGAACCTCCCCAATGGGAACCATCTCACTCTTCAAGACATTAACCTTTAAACCTGTCATTGCCTGGAAACAAAGAAGAAGCATCTTAACATGTAGAATTTGCTCCTCATCAGCATCGCAAAACAGAATTGTATCATCTGCGAACAAAAGATGCGAGATACATACCCTCCAAAACCTCTTTCAGGCGGTTTGCCAACACCTTAGCCAAGATCTTGTAAACACTCCCCACCAAACTAATAGGTCTAAAATCTCGAATTTTTGAAGCACCATTCTTCTTAGGGATTAAGGCTATGAAAGTTGCATTAAGAGATTTTTCAAACTTACTGTGTTGATAAAACTTTTCAAACACGGCTAAAACATCTCTTTCCACAACTTCCCAACAATGGTGGTAGAAAGCCAAGGAGAACCCATCAGGACCAGGAGCTTTATCTCCTTTCATCTCTTTGACAACTCGAAGAACCTCCGCCCGTTCAAACCTCCATTCAAGCCAGTCTCTCTCCAGCCACTCTATCTGATCAAACTCCAAACCTTCCACACAAGGCCTCCACTCCTCAGTCTCCTTGTACAATTTTTTATAAAACTGTACAGCTTGGTTGGCCATCTCAGATTCGTCCTCATGGATAACCCCATCCACCTCCAACATGCTAATATGATTATGCCTTCTCCAAGAATTGGCCATCTTGTGGAAAAATTTGGTATTGTTGTCTCCTTCCTTAATGCAAAGCATCCTCGACTTCTGTCTCCATGAGACTTCTTCCAAAGAGAGAAGCTTTTGAATTTGAGATCTCAACACAGCCCTCTCTCCTAATTCCACTGCAGAAAGTTTTGAATTTGGGAGGATTATATTATTTCTACTTGGTTATTTAATCCACATCTTCCTGAGTTGGGCATACTTTATTTATAATCAACAGTATTCATGCTTTGATTAGGCTCTTTGGGTTCTTTGCAATTTTTGCCATTTAGAATTCCATCATTTCATATTTCTGATGGTTTGCATGATCATGGACATGCATTCATATTGCAGAGATGCAAGAGTTTGGAATCCTAACATTTATATGTACCTGCTAGCACTGATTTTTGTGTTTGTAATGCTTTCCTAACATCCTGTAGCCCATATATTTAGTTCTTAAGATGTAGTTATAACTACACAGGTGCTTGTTCTTGGTTCTATGTTTATTTACCATGAAAAACGCCCGTGAATGTATTCACTCTGCCACTTCATTTGCTATGTGTAATTGACTTTTGATGTGTTTTTAATTTCAGGTTCGTCAAGAAATTGCTCCAGTTGTTATGACTGTTATTTCATGCTTAGTTCCAATCCTACAACATGTGGAGGTGATCCTCTTTCAGTATTGTTTGGGTACATGTGTATTCTACAAATTGTGTCATCTTTAATCACATTTCTTGATGCTGAGCAGGAGGTGAACAAGTCACTCATAGAAAATAGTGCAATAACACTTGGGAGGCTTGCCTGGGTTTGTCCAGAGCTTGTGTCACCACATATGGAACATTTTATGCAAGCATGGTGCAGTGCCTTGTCTATGTAAGTATTTCTGTCTGCGCTGACTATAGAAACTTATTTGTGCAAATCACTGTTGTTTCTTGAAGCTACTGATGGAGGTATTACAATTTAGTTCAACTACTATCAACATGACTTATAATTCAAACATAATATGTAGTCCTACTAAATATTCTAGATGCTTCTTTCCTACTACATATGCTGGATGCATGATGCAAAAATCATAATAATTATATAGAAGTTGAATTCCTTTAGGGCTTGTAACACAAGCATGTTGAAATTAATTTAGGGGCATATAATTATATTCTGGATGATTAATTGGACTTGTTCTTCATCAAGTCATTCTCTACTCATAACACTAGCACAATAAGTTTTTTGAACCTTGTAGGTCTCTGTATGCACATGCAAATATGCTACTTTGTAACAGGTAACTTTCTAGGTGGCAAAAATGATGATTTAATCCTGACACTGAATTAGCTCTTTGTAAAGTTGTTGGAAAACCTGTGAATTGTGTCTGAGGGTGCCTGCACGGGTTAGCTCAATTGATTGGCCTCATGGGAACCCCCATGAAGTCTCCAGTTCAAGTCCTGGGACTATCTTATACATGGTTCCTTAACTGGACAATCAAAGGGAAACTTAGGTTCCCGTTGTTTTGACGTAAAATGTTTTCCATATCTCTTGTTGTTTGATTCAACAGAAAATTGTTAAGTAAAAAAAATCTTTGTTTTTTTTTTTTTTTGGTAATAAATAACTAGGACAAGGTGTGTGCACTGTTGAAAAATGGTGGGTTAGGAGTTAGGAAATTAACTACTTTTAATAAAGCCTTACTAGGGAAGTGGTTATGGCGGTTTGGGATTGAGGAGACAAGGCTTGGAGAAGGGTTGTAGCTCCCAAGTTTGGGGAAGAATGGGGGGGATGGACTTCTAAGCTTGGTAGGGGGGTACATGGGTGTGGCTTGTGGAGAAGTATCCGCATGGGGTGGGAGGAATTTAGCAAAAAATATTCGCTTTGTGGTAGGGGTGGGAGATAGAGTTAAGCTTTGGATAGATCAATGGTGTGAGGATTCTCCACTTCAATTGTCCTTTCCGAGTGTGTATGGGATTGCGTCCAATAAAGAGGCATCTGTGGCCTCTTCTCTTGAACGGTTGGGGATAGAGGAACGGAGAAGCTGGAATGTTCCTTTTATTCGGAGACCAAATGATTGGGAAATGGGTGGTGTGGATGAATTTCTCCGTACTTTGGGTTCAAATCTACCTTACACTGAGAATGGAGATCGTATGCGATGGAAGTTGACAAAGAATGGGGATTTTGATATCCGTTCGTTTTACAATAAGTTGAGAAGCCCTTTGCCCATTATTTTTCCTTGAAAAGGTGTTTGGAAGGTTAAGGCTCTTTGGCGTGTTTCCTTCTTTGTGTGGATTGTTGTATGGGATAGGATCCTTACAGGTGACAATTTGAGGGGTAGAGGGATGGTTTTTGTTGACTGTTGTATCATGTGCCGTTGTAATGGGAAGACGGTAGATCATTTGTTATTTCATTGTAGTAAGGCTCATCGGCTGTGGAGTTTGGTGTTTAGATCTTTTGGGATTTCTTGGGTCTTGCTAAGATCGGTTGCGGATATTCTATTTGGTTGGTGGAATTGGCCTGGAAAGCATGTGTCTAGCATTTGGAATTTAGCTCCATTATGCTTGATGTGGTGTCTTTGGAGGGAGCGAAATAGGAGGACATTTGAGGACGTGGAAAGTTTGGATGACCAGCTTTTGGCTTCTTTCAGTGGCTCTCTGTTTGACTGGTTTAGGGCTTGGGGACTCATCTCTAGTGATTCTCTCCCTTTGTTACTTAGTTCTCTCGTGTAATTAGTATCTTTTCCATTCTATCTTCTTTTTCCTCTTTCCCTCCCTTTGTACTTTTCTCTCTGCCTTGTGTTTTCTGCATAAGGTAGTGTTCTTGAATATATATTTTTATTACTTATCAAAAAAAAAAAAAAAGGGTAAACCATTTTTCTAGACCAATCTTGTGCCCTCTCCCCACCTCCCTCAACCCACTCCATTCTTTTGTGCTGCTGCCACCACTTTCCTCCCCTCCTCCGTTACATGTTGACACAGCCCCTTCCCCCCTTACTTCCCTGCAATTACCCCCTCCCCCTTGCGCTCCTCATTGCCGCCGCCACCTCTCTCCACTCCTGCATTGCCACCATGTCCCTCCTCATTGCCATGACCATCACCTCCCCCCCTCCACTCGTTGCCACCATCATCTCCCCTCCCCTCCCCAATCCCCCCACAGCATTGCCACCGTTACGTCTCTTCGCATTGCTGCCACCACCACCTCCCCTTGAAAAAGGAAAAAAGATAAAAGAAAAGAGAAAAGAGAAAGATAAAAATCCCACCACCACTGCTTACTGTCTTTTTGTGAGTGTTGGTTTTAATATATAGATTTTCAGTGCAACCAAACTGTAGAAAATTATTTTCAGGTTCTCAACTATCAACCAAACAATAAGAATTTTTTTTTCCTGAACATATTTTCTCTAGGAAACTGTTTTATGTTTAAACAAATGTAAATCGAAACCAAGTCTTAAATCTTTTGGGGGCTTGCTTCCATCCTCCTTTTCCACTTACACTTTTGCCTTGCCTTTCTTCTCTATCTGTGGCCAAACCCCTTTGATGTTAGGAACACACTTGGGATTTTGGTTCCTTGAGGGAATTCAAGAGGGTTCTAGAGATTTGGAGGCTAGGTTTTAGGATTGGGAAGCCTCAAGGGTTTGGCTATAGGTTGGAAATGAGATGAGATTGTTGTTTGATGTGAGATTTGGTAGATTGAAAACTAGAGTTAGTGTTTAGGGCCTTGGGAATTTCGGGTATAGCATTGGAATATTGAAGTGAGGATAATTGATGAGGTTTCTTGAAGAAATTTGCAACTAGGATTTTGGATTGCAAGTGTGAAGTTGGTTAATAAAGAGTGTATTGCATAAATATGATGAATGATGGAAAGGATTGTGACTTCTTTGAGAGAGTCACTTCTCCAACATGTGATTACTTCGAGGAATCTCTATTCCAAGAGAACAAGAGAGAAAACAAGACTAAGGATCAAAATGACTATTCTTCTTTTAATGATCCAAATGAGAGTTCCAAGCATCTATTTATACATCACTTGCCCTGTTCTAATTGGCCACACTTGGTTAAATCTTATTGGCTTACTAATTTAGCATGTGCTCCCAAGAATTAATGTGTGATCAATGTGTTAGATGTGCTTGAACTCTAACTAAGATCAGTCCATTAACTAGTAACTAACTAGCCCTAACATGTGCCAATCTTGCAATTTAAATCAAACGAGCCCTTGGCTGACAAATCAGGGTTGATACACATGAATGGGAGTGAGGGAAGCTGCCACAGAAATTTGGGAGCATTTGGTCGAGGGACTGTTGGTAACAATAGGTTAAAAGCAGTGTGTAAAAATTAATTATTACAGATTACCACTGTGTAATTCCTTTTTATTGATTTGTTTTCCAGAGGAAAATCATTCTTTCCCTTTATATGTTGGAGGTTATCATGTATTGTTAAATTTGATGTTTGATCCAGTTAAAATTGTAAACTATAGAAATTTAGGTTAGAGAGTTAAGAAGGGGAAAATAAAGGGAGAGAGCAACAGTGAAGAAAATAAGGTTTAGGCTTATTAGGTTAGAGAATTAAGAAGGGGAAAAGGGAGAGAGTGACAGTGAAGAAAATAAGGTTTAGCCATTAATCTGTCAGCCTTCACACCTTTGAATATATTTATATTAGGGTTTATAGCATAATTACACAAATACCCTTATTAATATGCTAATTTTTTTTTGATAAGTCCCTTATTAATATGCTAATAGAACAAGTAACCAGAAAATAGCTCTTAACACTCCCCCTCAAGCTGGAGCATACAAATTTAACATGGGCTTGAAACATAGTTGTTGAAAGGAGGCATGAGCTAAAGGCTTGGTGAAAATATCACCCGACCAATCATCTGAACAAACAAAGGTGGTGGCAATCTGTTTCTTCATCAATAAATCCCGAATGAAGTGACAATCAACTTTAGTGTGTTTGGTACGTTCATGGAACACAGGATTGCTAGCAATATAAATAGCAGCCTGATTGTCACAATACATCTGTGTAGGAGTAGGAACAACAACACCCAAGTCATGAAGAAGAAATTGAACCCATAACATCTCAGAAGCAGTATGAGCCATAGCTCTATACTCGGCTTCAGCACTAGAATGAGCAACAACATTCTGCTTTTTACCGCGCCAAGTAACAAGATTGTCACCAACAAAGGTGCAATAGCCAGATGTGGACTGCCAATCAGAACGACTACCAGCCTAGTCAGCGTCACTAAAACCTGTCACAGACAGAGAAGGAGAGGGCTTGTACAAAAGTCCTCGTCCAGGTGCCCTCTTCAGATAACATAAGATATGAGAAACAGCATTAAAGGGAGGTTGTCGAGGAGCATGCATCTAACCACACCAACCGCATAAGTAATGTCAGGATGAGTTACAATAAGACAAATTAACTTCCCAACCAAGCAGCAGTATCGACCAACATCACTAAATACTTCACTTTGCCATCAAGTTTAACAGTAGAATCCATAGGAGTATCAGCAGGACAAGCACCCAAGTGACCAGTTTCAGACACAAGATCAAGAACATACTTCCGTTGAGACAAAAAAAATACCTTGAAAGGAACGAGCAAATTCAATACCTAGAAAATAACAAAGAGAACCCAAGTCCTTAGTATGAAATTGCAAACCCTAATATCTTTTCAAGTCCTCCCACACCTTCTCAGCTTTGATTGCTACTGTGTCTCTCTCCACTGGCATTTTCGTTTGGGTCACCCCTTGAAGCTTTGAGAGGTAATTGGGAGCTTGGGTTCCCATGGCAAAGTTCATGGATGACAAAAGTTCTGCATAAGGTAGTACTTTTTGTTTGGACAGCTACACTGGGGAAGGCTTTGATAGTTGAGAATTTCCTTAAGGGACCATTGTAGTTGTTGCCTGTCCAAGGAAAGTGGGGAAATAGTAGATAATCTTTTGCTTCGTAGTTTGGTAGCAAGAGAGCATTGGGCGTTTGTCTTTTCTTTGTTTTGGGTTAATCTGGTGATGCCTAAGATGGTGTTAGAACTTTTCGTTTGTTGGAAAAAGAAGTGCAGTATGGCTCAAATTTGTTAATTTCATTCCAATGACCATTCCATTTTGTCTATTGGAATGGAATATTTTGGTACTAGTATATTCCGACATACCATTTTTGGGTTATTGCTAATATATATATATATATATATATATATTTGTATGTATATATGTATGTATGTATGTATTTAATTCAAAATAAATATACCTAGGTTTTTGTCAGTTTTACACCGTATCAAACTATCAATTCAAACCAAATAATAGACATCATCATTACGTAACAATGAAGTTTATAGTATCTGATTAGATAACAAGGATCCCAATAATATAGGATGAATCAATAACGTAGCCTAATATCACCAACTTTCAAATATCAAAATCAAGAAAAAATTATGAAAAATCATGTTAATGTTTTGTTCATGTACTGGCTGTAATCATCATACCAGTTGAAATTTATTGGAATGGACTAAAACGGGTGGGAATGGACCAGAATTTAGGCCGAGATGGAAAGCAGGGTGGGGGGTTGGGGTAATTCATTCCAGTCAACTAACTAGTTTGGAATTTTCCAGCTATTCCAAATTGATAACTTTGGTATGGCTACAAGGAGTAAAATTATAGTGTGGATTATTTGGACAGAAAAGAATAATGAACGAGTGTAGAGCTCATGGTGATTTTGCTTAACTTTACATGATTGGATGAAAATATTAAATTATTTACCCTAATTATTTCTTCTTTTCTTGTAGAATTTGTTAATCTTTTAAATTTTAGATTGTAATTCTCTAGGAGTTTCTCTAATACACTTACTGAGTACCAGAGTAATTTACTGATTTCAATGAAATTATTTTACTCAAAATTTTTTTTCTCTCTTTCAGAATTGACCCCAAGGAATGTGAATTAGCCATTTTTAAATCACACCCAACTCTTACTTTAGGCCTCCAAATATCAGTAACAGACAACCTTCTCCTTGACCAAGTGAATAAGCAGAAAGTGTTACATTTGGGAGAGTTAGCTTGTTGAGAAATACTAATGAAGGGGTTATGTCATTTTCTACGAACTATGTGAACTGCTTTTACAATGAAAGAAGACTATGAAAGACAATGATCTTTCAAAAGTCAGATTTGGTTAATCCATTCCAGCTTTCAGCCTTGTTTATTCATACGAAAACCTTGTGACAAGACTAGGAGTGCTTATGGGTTGGGTTTGGTCGGGTTTAGTATCAACTCACCATCTAAATAAAAGCTTTCATGTTGGGAAAGTTCCCACCTGATGCTAATTGATCCATCAGATGAAACCGAATGCACCTCAATTTTTTACTGTTGTGTCCAGTTGTGTTATCGGGGTGGGCTTGATAGTTGGCCCATTTTGGATGTCGAACCAACTTGAGAAAAACCCAAACCCAAACCAATCAGATCACTTAACCAAAAATCAATAATACTTCAAGAACCCAGGTACAAAAATTTAAAGAATGCAAAACTCACAACAGTAAGAGCATTTGGGGAAGTAACCTGGCCATGTTGGCTGTCTGCTCATGATCCTCATCGATTTAACTGACAGATTTGCTTTTGAACCCATTTTCTCCTTGGTACTTTGTATTGAAGCACATAGGTGCTTAAGTATTTAGAGGAAGTGAGGCAATCAAAGCAGTGTTGGTAAAAGCGTGCCTTAGTGCAAAGCGCTAAAGCGAAGCGTATTAGAAGAAGTGCGCCTTTTTAGAGTTTTTTGATCAGCTCAATGTTCTATTTTATGAGATATATATATATATATATATATATATATATATTAAATGAACCAAATATGAATTGTAGCCATCTGATCTTAATACTATTGAAATAAACCATTGATTTGGTATATAAACTACTATACACTAAAGCCCAGCACCTCCACCTTTACACATGTCCCCTTGAATTTTCTTGTTACCAAAACTGCTATTTCCTTGAACTCCAAGTTCATACATGAAAGAAGAAAGTATGATTTAATTTATTTGTGATAATTGTTTAGTTACTTTAGTAGTTGCTGTTGAATATATTATGAACTGTGTACTTAGAGTCTTAGACTCATATTGATAATTACTTATCAATTGAATAAGTGATTAAGAGAATGATATAAAATGTTATATTTCAGCTTAAATGATTATTTGATCACTTGATTGTTGTGTCACTCATTAATAATTATTTTCAAATAATCACATTATATTTTTAAAAAATGTGCGCTTCACTTTAGTCGGACTTGCACTTGCACTTTGTGTCTAGGCTCTAAGGGGCCTTTGTGCTTGCCTTGCACTTTTACCAACACTGGATCAATGGTCAAGGGTTGGAGAGAGAGAGTCTGAGATGTGGAGAAGTTAAGAGAAAAATGGGGTGGAGGAGGGATTCTGGGAATTCTTTGGACTAATGAGACGAAGCCATGTGGGGAAAAAGGGGCTCGTTTATAAATTTTTCAGTTGGTTTGGGTTACTTGGGTGGATTTTCATAAAGTTCAACACCCAATTGAAAACCTAAATTTTAAACTCAAACCTGAAACCAACAAAAACCTAAATGATTTACTCCACAAACCTAAAATCAACTGCCCCACGTTTTTTTTTTTTAATAATCAACTGTGTTAATATCAGGGCGGGTGTTGGTTTCATCTGGTTTTTAGGATTGTTGAACAGCCTTAGACAAGACCAACGCTTGTGCAAAACTTATCTACTTTGCTCTCAGAACAATGACCCGAAAGTGCGACTATGGCACACCCATCTTCATCTTCTGATGGTCAATTAATTTGTGCAGGATACGCGACGATATTGAAAAGGAGGATGCTTTTCGAGGTCTATGTGCCATGGTATGCCAATACTTTCTTAATGAATTTATAGTTAGAAAGTATCAGTAATTAAAATGTTGCATGGGTTTCCTTAAATGTTGTCAGGTTAAAGCAAATCCATCGGGGGCATTAAGCTCACTTGTTTTCATGTGCAAAGCTATTGCAAGTTGGCATGTAAGAATGGCCTTCCTTTGAAGATATATTTTGATGTTTTGTATTTTTAACAAAAAACCAAATGGTGTCACTTATTTAAAAAAAAAAAAAACTCAATGGTGTCACATTTTGTACATCTATAGGAAATAAGGAGTGAAGATCTACATAATGATATTTGCGAGGTGTTGCGCGGTTATAAACAGGTTGGCACATTGCTTTTGTTGGCAGCATCCTTATTGAAATATTTGATTTTTCTAAATGCCTCCAGCTTCAAATTGATGTCTTATAACAATTTGTTCTTCAATAGGCTTGGCTGAATAATTTGGAGTGCCTAATTGTTCTATTTTTGGGTGTTTTGTGTATATACCCCTTGACATTGTTAGATTTTTGTTTAGTTTTAGATTTTTTTTATTTTTTATTTTTTTTTGTTTTTGTTTTGTTTGTAGGTTAAATTCTTGTTTGATTGTCACTAATTACTTTTTTTAAAGAAAAACAACCGTGTAGTGTTAACAAACTAAGCAAGGCAGGGATGAAGTTTTTATTAGGCAAAAAAGGTTTGGACCCTAAAATTAATGTACCTAGTTAGTCGTTCTGTGGTCTTGCTGTTATAATTCTTGCTTACGTGGCAAAATTTGACAAAGCCATGTAGCATTTTGTTATAATGGCAAGATTACAGAAGATTAACTGGTACGTTTACTATCTTTTAAGGACTAATAAAGAACTTTTCAAATTTCAGATATTGAAATAGAACTTGACAAATTTTAGGGATCCAAAGTATTATTTTTTTTAAAGATTTTTTGTGGTTACAAATGGGGGGTATATAAGACTATAATATTGATTTACTCGTATGAATTTATAATTTTTCAGATGCTTAGAAATGGAGCATGGGACCAATGTATGTCTGCTTTGGAGCCCCCGGTGAAGGATAAGCTGTCAAAGTATCAAGTGTAATATGTTTCTCACAGCAGATAATTTTTCTCTGCTGGCACTCGTTTGCAATATGTGCCTCTTATAGTGGTGTGTCTGCCTCAATACTGTTAGTCATCTGTGCACTGTCTGATATTTAATTGAAGTCATGGTTAACCACAGATGAAGTGCGGCCCTATTTTCTCGGGCAAAGCATTATGTTGACCTAATTCTTTGAAGCTTGGAGCTAATTTGCACCTCTTCGGAACTTCAAATGGATTGATTGTGTCTGGACAGCATTTGATATTAGAAAAAGAAGTGTGGGTTTGGACATGGATGGTGTACAGTGGGTGCAGCTTTCTAGGCTTCAAGATAGTGTGTTCATTTTTGGTGTCTTGTATTTACAAATATGCTAAATATTTCTCAATCAGGCTCTGGATTAATAATTTTTTTACCTATCTTTTTCAATTTATTTGGGCTTTAAGAGTTTTCCATAGTTTTAACTTTCAGTGGATAGGGTTTGTGTCTGATTTCCACAGATTTTGTACTAGGGGTTTGACATATATATCTTGTTCGATATCTGTAACATTTATATTATAAAGATGAGGGGCGCAATTATTCTTGCTGCATCCGGCTGGTGTCGGATTTGAGTTCTGGCAACAATAAACTTTATAGTAACCATGAGTCTTTATGATTATTGGAATTGTATTTTTTTGAACCGAACGTGGCATTCTATTCTCTCCATTTTGCGAGTAGCATATGGTACATTTTCCTTCGCCTGATACTCTCACATTTGTGCTCTTAGTTGAATTAATTTTTGTTTTTGTCTGTGTTTTGAAATAATAAGCAGCTCCTTATCAGGGTTATGATTCTACCGTATGCTGTGAAAGAAGTACAAAGAATTTTGAAAGTAGAAGGAATTGAATGGAGAAAATCTGCGGGATGTATCATGAATTTGAGAAGAGGAAGCATTATGTCAAAGTGTTTGGGAACACCTAAGAGTATTGGCATTAGTTGTGCTAAATCAAATGTTATTTTAACTCACCAAAACTTATTATATCTATTTTAACATGGCGAAAATGGCAAAATAATACTGTTTTCGAAAATATTTTGCAATCTATTACTATTTTTACCACTAATTGGAAACTCAAGCTTTCTATGGTACTCGAGTTTCATAAACTCGAGATCTATGGAAAAATTTTGAAATTTCTTTTTTGTAACTTAAGTTCCATAAAATATAGCATGGTAAATTTGAAGGTTATTTTTTCAAATAACTTGAGTCTAAACTCGAGTTTCAAAATGATAGTAGATTGTTAAATATTTTGCAAACATTAGTAGATTTATACATATCTTCCCAAACAGTGGTATATGACTATTTTGGCCATTTTAACATAGAATTTAACGTTACACCATATATAAGATCTTCTATTCTTCCCTACAACACATTAAAAATAGGTAAAATTATACTGTTGGTCCCTAAAGTTTACCTACCGAGTACTATTAGTCCTTGAAGTTTAAAATAAGCAATATTAGTCCCTAAAAAGTTTTAAAACTAAAACTCTAGTAGTCCTTTCATTGGCTTTCGTTAGTTTGTTTACCTCTGTATTTAATGGAAAAAATGAGGTGACACATTATTTTGTATTAAAAACTTATACATTAGTAAACTTTTACTTGAACCCGTTTTAAGTGATGGACTAGTCCAACACATCCAAATCCAAACACGCCAAACTTGATATCGGAGAGATAGAACATGATTTGAGCCTCAATCTTCATATTCTTCACTTCTCTAGGTTCCACCTCCATCTAGCGTTGCAACATAGCCCGACTCGAAAGAGATAGCTCTAACAAAACACTATGCGTATGTCAAGGAATGCTAAAATCACAAGGAGAAATGCATATACATTATCGACAATGAGAATCATAACAATAAATATTCTTCCCCTCGTCAGTCCGTGGCATGGTTGATGCGAACCTCAATTGACACGTTTTGAGACCCAACAAACAATATTGGAATATTTGCTCAGTAAAGCTAAAATTCAGATTTTTATAGAACCCTGACCTAACGTTTATAAGAGAAACGCGAACCAAAAGAATAAGTAACAGACCTTGACCCAATGATTATAATTGAATCACGAACCAAAGGTATAAAGTTTGAACACCACAAGGAAGAATCTCTGATAAGTTCACAGTTCTTGAAGAACCAAAAAGAAGAGCAAAGCTTCACCTTTTTCTGATTTTTATTCAATCATCTTTGCTATGACAATGAGTGCATGCTATTTATAAGACATTACTGAAAATAGAAAATATAAAAACCGAACTAAATAATAAAACCCTAAATAAAAGCTGATTTGGTCTAAAATTAGCAGATCCAAAATAAGAAAATAGCTAAAAACGTACTAAATAATAAAAGCCTTAAGATAGATCTGGTCTGAAATTAGAAGATCCAGATTAGGAAAAATGTCTATTAACTGATATAGAACTGGAAAGTCAATCAGCCATTAATCCACGCTATAAATAACGCCCAATTAAGCCAGATCAGCCTTTAATAGCTTGAATTAAATTTATTACGCCTTCATCTTCCTTTGGACCCAGCCTGGAATGTCCTGCGTTAGAATCAGCCCAAATCTCTTGAATCAGCCCATTAATTGCTTCTTTGATCTTCTTGGATCTTACTTTAGAAATAGGCCCAATTGAAACATGCAATGGATCCTTGAATGTTTGTTGATTCTCATCAATGGCACAACGGCTCCAAAGTTCCTAACCCCACTCTTTCCCTTTCTAATTACTTCAACCCCTTATTTATTTATTTAAGAAACAGTTAACAATTAGCAATAGCATAGTGGGTCATAAATCTTGATAGATCATAAAGAAAAATATAATCTCCCAACTCTATTTCACAAATCTATTCTTCATTGTTTTGTTTGTTTATATTATACATATCCAATCCATTTCTCAAAATTTGGAATTACAATTCACAAACCAGGTAGCATAGCTGAAAATTTATAAAAGAATTGCAAACATGAAACAATTAAACAGCAATTGAGCATGGACCACATACTCACCCAAAGTCTTCAAACACCCAAAATATATCTAGGTTTGATGTTTGGAATGTTTTTTATTTGGGTGTGCTGGGTTAACCCACCACTTAAACTAGGTTCCGATCAAAATTTATCATGTTTAATTTTTTGATATAAAATAGTGTTGATACCCATTTTTGATAAAAAGAGCCCAACAACAAAAAGAAATTGATGCGAACCCCAATCGACATGCTTTGAGACCCAACAAACAATATTGGAATATTTGGCCAAGAAAGTTAAAATTCAAATTGGAATATTACGCCTTTATCTTCCTTTGGGCCTAGCTTGGAATGTCCTGTGTTAGAATCAGCCCAAATCTCTTGAATCAACCCATTTAAGTGCTTATTTGATCTTCTTGGATTTTGCTCTTGTAATAGGCCCAACTGGAACATGCAACGGATCCTTGAATGCTTGTTGATTCTCATCAGAAATGCAAGAAAAGATTAGTAAGTAACAACAGAAACAAAGGGCTGTAAAAGCCCAAAAGAAAGAAGAGAAAGCAATAAGGCCCAACGGGCTAGCCCAACAGAAAATAGTAGCGGGTAGGCTGATGAGAATCAACAAGTATTCAAGGATCCATTGCATGTTCCAGTTGGGCCTATTACAAGAGCAAGATCCAAGAAGATCAAAGAAGCATTTAATGGGCTGATTCAAGAGATTTGGGCTGATTCTAACGCAGGACATTCCAGGCTAGGCCCAAAGGAAGATAAAGGCATAATAAATTTAATTTAAGCTATTGAGGGCTGATCTGGCTTAATTGGGCCTTATTTATGGCGTGGATTAATGGCTGATTGACTTTTCAGCTCTATATTAGTTAATAGACATTTTTCCTATTTTGGAACTTCTAATTTCAGACCCGATCTACTTTAATTTTAGGCTTTTATTATTTAGAACGTTTTTTTAGCTATTTTCCTATTTTGGATCTGCTATTTTCTGACCAAATCAGCTCTTATTTAGGGTTTTATTATTTAGTACGTTTTTTTATATTTTCTACATTTAGTCATGTATTATATAATAGCATGCACTCATTGTAATAGAGAAGATTATTGAATAAAAATCAGAAAAAGGTGAGGCTCTGCTTTTCTCTTTGGTTCTTCAAGAACTGTGAACTTATCAGGGATTCTTCCTTGTGGCGTTCAAACTTTATACCTTTGGTTCGTGATTCAATTATAATCATTGGGTCAAGGTCAGTAATTTATACTTTTGGTTCGCATTTCTCTTATAAACGTTAGGTCAGGGTTTTATAAAAAATCTAAATTTTAGCTTTCTTGGGCAAATATCCCAATATTGTTTGTTGGGTCTCAAAGCGTGTCGATTGAGGTTTGCATCATTTGGTATTAGAGCTCAGGTTCTAAAATCAGTTTACTATCCTTTTATCTTTTGTTTCCAGTTATTATCCTATCTTGTTCCTTTTTTGTTCTATATTACTCGTTCTTATTTTGTGACGTGCACTAGGTTAAAATCGTGCACCTGGTTCTAAAAAAAAAAGTGAAAAAAAGAAAAAAAAAAGAAAAAGAAGAGACTTCAGAAAAGAAAAAGAAATCAGGAAAAAAAAAATTTTGTTTTTTTAGTTTCCGTTCTCTCAAACCAAAATGTTGTTTTCTTTTGTCCTTTTCTTTGATTTAGTGTCACTATCATATTTTCTTGCCGTTGGTATTTGTTTAAATACTACAAGTTGAATTTCTTGATCAAGTTTATTCGTTTAATGCAGAACTGAAAAGAGGAACCTAAGAGTGGAAAAAGGCAAGGGAGTGTGAGACTAATATCGGGAAAAAGCCAATTTAAGAGTGAAATACGAGTGGGAGTGACATAATCTAAGTGCAAACATGTGAGGGAGTGTTGTGAGGAATTATTTCTAACATTTCTTTATAGTTTTAAAAGTATGTCTTTCAGGGGTGAAACATCAAATAAGAAAGGAGGGGAGGAGTCATCCATCATGTTGCAGGCTATGCAACAACAATTTGAACGCATGAACGTGGTGTTTAATGAGATTCGGGATCGGTTGGACAAGCAAGATACTGTTATTGCTAATTTGCATGAGGAGCGTCCCCAAAGAGCCCCTAATGCTAGAAAGCAAGAAAGGTATGAGCGCGTGGATGATTCTGATGACTACCACGAGGATGAGTTTGATGACTACCTCTTCTTGGGCTTATGCGTAAGGTGTGGTAGAGGATTCCGAAGAGATCCAAGATGGCAAGATGGGACTGATAGAAACTTAGGAAACATAAAAATGAAGATACCATCATTCTAAGGGAAAAATGACCCAGAAGTGTACTTGGAGTGGAAGAAGAAGGTGGAGTTCATCTTTGAGTGCCACAATTACTCTGAGAAGAAAAGGTAAAACTAGCTGTGATTGAGTTTACTGACTATGCTATAATATGATGGGATCAACTTGTGATGAACAGAAGGAGAAACCATGAGAGGCCTATTGAGACGTGGGAGGAAATGAAGGCCACCATGAGGAGGCGATTTATCCCTAGTCACTACTATAGGGACTTGTATAAAAAATTACAGAGTCTTACTCAAGGCTATAGGAGCGTGGATGACTATCACAAGGAGATGGAGATTGCCATGATTCGAGCTAATGTAGAGAAGGATAGAGAAGCTACTATGGCAAGGTTTTTGAATGGGCTGAATCGAGACATTGTCAACGTGGTGGAGTTGTAGCACTACGTGGAGTTGGAGGACATGGTGTACATGGCAATAAAGGTGGAATGACAGCTTAAAAGGAAAGGAACTCGATCATTTCAAAATCCAAGCTTCTCTACTTCGTGGAGGTCAAATGGGAGGGAGGAAAAAAGAAGGGCCTGTTTTTAAGTCCAAAACTGAACCACCAAAAAGGAGGGATGAAGCTCTAAGTGTCAACAAAGGTAAAAATGAATCCCAAACTCGTAATCGTGATATTAGGTGTTTTCGTTGTTTGGGAGTAGGTCATATAGCTTCACAGTGCCTAAATAAGAGGACCATGATCACATGTATTGATGGTGAGGTGGAAACTGAAAGTGATGGAGATGATGACCAGATTCCATCACTTGAGGATGTTTGTGACGATGATGTGGAGTATCCAGTAGAGGGTGAGTCACTTGGGCTAGGCGTGCTTTGGGTGCCCAAGTCAAAGAGGATGATATGGAACAACAAGGGGAGAACATTTTTCATACTAGATGCCACGTCAACAGCAAGGTATGTAGTATGATTATTGATGGGGGGAGTTGAACTAATGTGGCTAGCACTGCTTTAGTTGAAAAATTGAATTTACCTACCATGAAACACTCTAAACCATATAACTTGCCGTGGTTGAATGATTGTGGAGAAGTTAAAGTAAATAAGCAAGTACTGGTTTCTTTTTCAATTGGGAGGCACAAGGATGAAGTACTTTGCGATGTTGTTCCAATGCATGCGGGTTACATTTTATTGGGCACGCCATGGCAATTTGACAGAAAGGTCAATTATGATGGGTTCAAGAATATGTATTCTTTTGTAAAAAACAATAAACCCATTACTCTTGTACCATTGACTCTAAGTCAAGTGTATGAAGATCAAATGAAATTGAAAAGAGAGAATGACTTGAAAAAAAATTGTGAGATTGAGAGTTCAAAAAAAGATGATGAGCAGGAGAGTGAAAGGAAAAAAGAGAGTGAATAGAAAAAAGAG
>CM066162.1:56202029-56269529 GCA_033629205.1 Lithocarpus polystachyus | reverse complement strand
CTATTAATGCAATTTTCTGTGGTGTTTCTACTAATGAATTTCACAGGATCTCTCATGTGAAAACCGCTAAAGAGGCGTGGTCAATCCTTGAGACTACCTATGAGGGAACCAAGAAGGTTAAGGACACCAAATTGCAAATGCTCACTACCTGATTTGAGGAAGTGAAGATGAGTCGTTTGACTCATTCTATGGGAGACTCAATGAGATTGTCATTTCCAAGCTTAATCTTGGAGAAAAGATTGAGGATGCCAAAGTTATAAGGAAAGTCTTAAGATCCTTACTCGAAAGCTTTCGAGCCAAAGTCATCGCCATTGAGGAGAGTAAAGACTTGGATGAGATCAAGATCCAAGAGCTTATCAATTCTCTTTAAACTTATGAGCTTGGATTGCCTCTCACAAGTCTAGCAAATCACTTGCTCTCAAAACCATAAATGAGAGAATTGGTGATTTCTCGGATGTGGATGATGTTGAGAAGGAGGCGGCTTATCTTGCAAAGAACTTACGCAAATTTCTAAAGATGAAGAACATTGGGAAATCTTTTGGCAAAGGAAAATTCTCATCCTCCAAGAATGACAAAAGAGACTTCAAGAAGAAGGATGTAAAAGAGTCATCACCACCCCAAGGGATTGTTTGCTATGAATGTAATAGACATGGGCATTTGAAGAAGGAGTGTCCAAACTATTTGAGAGGAAAAGGTAAGGTGCTAACAACTACCCTTAGTGATTTGGAGAGCTTAAATTCAGCTTCGAAAGAAGAATGCAATGGTTATGGTAACTATTTAGCGTTTATGGCAATTACCTCGGTTGATTCCAAAGATGAATTGAGTGAATTGGTTGAAGAACTAGGTGTACACTCTGATGTTGAAGAAGATGAAGTTTCGGATGATGAGGAAGTGTACCTTAATGAAGGTGATAAGAAACTTCAAGATTTTTATGAAGCATTTGTTGAGGATTGTGGCAAGTATGCTAAAGTTGCTAAGAGTGCAGTTAAGAAGATGAAGAGAATTGAAGAAGACCACAAATCCACTCTTGCATAACTCAAGGATGCCAAGTATGAAGTTGAAGACTTGAAAGAGGAGTTGCTGATTGCTTACTCAAAGATCAAGTTTCTCGAATTTGAAGTGATTTAAGCTAATGTTAAAGTGGAGCGACCAAGAAGCTTGATAGTGTTCTTTCATCTTAAAAGCCTTTCGCAGACAAAACCGGACTAGGCTACATTGGTGAAGGAAGTTCGAGTGCGGAACCAAGAAGGGAGATGAAGTTTGTATTGGTGAAGGATGTAGAAAAGCCCAAGATTGAGATCCTTATCACCGAGAAGAAGGACATTGAACCAAAATCAAAGGCAGAAGGGAAGTCACTGCCTAAGAGTCAAAGGGGACCTCAAGTGAAGCATTTTTGTCACCATTGTGGCATTTGAGGGAACACAAGACCAAATTGCTTCAAGCTTCACGCTCTTAGAAAGGATGATTCTATGCATACTCAAGGAAATGAAAGAAGAATGCCAAAAGGAAAGCAAGCTAAGGGAGAAAATGATGGTCAACTCATTGGAGACGTCGTGGAAATCTTAAGAACATCTCATCATGCCTATCTAGCTTAACCTAGAGGTTTGAGAGCTATGTTGGTCATTCTCCTCCATCTAAGGATCTCTCCCAAAGAACCCATGCGGTGTGGGTCAAGAAGGGTACTCATGCATGATTTATCCACTATGTCCATGCATTAATACTTCCAATGTCTTAGAGTCGTAGTTTCATGCATTATGTCATATGCACTTTTCTTACTTTAATGCTTCCTTCTTAGCATGTTTCTTTTAATGCTTTTTGTTTTATTGGTTGCTTTGTTTGTTGATCTTACTTTAATGCTTTTGTTTTGTGTGTGAAAAAAATCCAAAAACACATAAAAAGTAAAAAATTCAAAAATTTTGATTACTTGTGTTGTGTCATATCACATGTTGAGTTTGGCCTAGTACCTTTGTACTAATGACGTAGTGTATTTACGAGCTTAGCTTGTTATGTATGCACATATTAAGTGTAACTGAAATCTAGAAATCTACGTTTGATTGTTGTAAATAGATCTCCAAGCTTGTCATGAATGTCTAGCCAATAGTCTTGATTGATCTTAATACATGCGTAGACTTGATCCTGTATATCTCCTCACATTTATTTTTCTATGTCAAAAAGCTCTTCAAACATCAATCTCTAAAAAGAGAAAGAGCTGAAAAAGCCTTACTTTGAAAACTAGTTTGACTAGGAAAAGGTGGAGCAAATTGTATTTAAAATGTATGATGCCAAAGTCAAAGGTTTATTCTTCAAATAAATATAAAAAATTTCATGGCATCACTCAAAAATTGAGTTGTATTGATAAAAAAAGTATTAAAAATGGAAGCCAAATGAAAAGTTTTCACTCATTGTAAACATTTTGGTGAGGAGTCATATATGTTCATTTCTACTAGTGAGATAGGTCACTTGACTTTGTGCTATTTGTGTATGACTTAATTGAATTGATCATTGAAGCTTCATATTAGTCTATGGACTAATTTATATTTGATACCCACACATAACACACAAGTCTAATGTTCAATGAATATCTATTTCAATTGTGTGATTGTACGTGTTCAAATGTGATGTGTGTATGCTCAATTGCTTGATGATCAAATCCAAGATTATTTTTGAGTATTTTAATTGTTTTTAGAAGTGATTTTATTTGTCACTTGTGTTTTGAAAGTTTTTCCAAAAAGCCAAATCATTTTTGTGTTGGAAAACTTATTTGTCAGCATTTTTGTGAGTGCTTCGCGAGTAAGGGTTCCCATACCCAAGTCACGAAAATGTGGAAGTGAATTTTCAATTCCTTCACAAATTTACACAGAGAGTCTTGCGACGCCCTCTTGAGTCCTTCGCGAGATATGCTTACCTGCGAAAGTTACCCTATGCAAATTAGGCTATTCGCAAGTAGCTCGCGAGTCCCACGTGAGTCATTGACTTGCGAAATGAGCGGAAATTCAGTTTTTAAGGGGCTCACAGTGACAGTTTTTTTCTCCCTCGTGTCTTTCTCAACCTAAAACACCATTTTCTCTCAAAACTTAACCAAATCTTCTTGGATTTCATCTCTAAAACTTCTCTAAGGTATGTTTTAATACTTTTTATCTTTCAAATCCTTAGATTAAGTGTTAGATTCCTAAAATTTCTAGGGTTGGGTTTATTTTGAATAGGGTGGGAAAACTTAATTTTTGTCAAAATAGTTTTTCAGTTTTCTTGACAGGGTTGTGTCCCATTGGTTTTTTTGACGAAAATGTTGGCCCCTTGTGACAAAATAACATGTGTTAAGGCAAGATTCTCACATGTTCATGCATTTTTCATCACATATGTATAGTGTGTGCACACTAGGTGTTTGATAAAATGTCTCTATGGTATTTTTTTCATCCGTTTGGACTCCAATGAGTACCAAACTTTGGGGTTTACCATGTTTACTAATATTTAAAATGTTTTGATCATTGATAGTGTGTTTTACACACTTTGCCCCATTGTGCTTGATCATGCATTTCATAGCATTCATGCACCTCGCCTTGATGCACATACTTGCTCACTTGACATGTTTTGCATTCATCCATGCTAGTTAAGTCTTTTTAGACCTAATAGCACAAACAACAAGTTTATGTGTCTTGGTTATGCTTGTTTGATCATATCTTAGAGATTTTTTTTTTGTTTTTGTTTTTATTTTTGTTTTTGTTTTTGTTTTTGTTTTTGTTTTTGTTTTTGTTTTTGTTTTTGTTTTTACTAGTTTGTGAACTAACTTGCATCTAATCAAGTTTGTTACCATTCTGTGTATGGTTTGTGTGTTTGCTCATTATTGTAGATGTCTTGATGAGAATCAACAAGCATTTAAGGATCAATTGCATGTTCTAGTTGGGCCTATTACTAGAGCAAGATCTAAGAAGATCAAAGAAGCACTTAATGGGCTGATTCAAGAGATTTGGGCTGATTCTAATGCAGGACATTCCAGGCTAGGCCCAAAGGAAGATAAAGGCATAATAAATTTAATCCAAGCTATTGAGGGCTGGTCTGGCTTAATTGGGCATTATTTATGGTGTGGATTAATGTCTGATTGACTTTCCAACTCTATATTAGTTAATAGACATTTTTCCTATTTTGGAACTTCAAATTTCAGACCAGATCTATCTTAATTTTAGGCTTTTATTATTTAGAACGTTTTTTAGCTATCTTCCTATTTTGGATCTGCTATTTTCAGACCAAATAAGCTTTTATTTAAGGTTTTTTTTATTTAGTACGTTTTTTATATTTTGAATATTCAGTTATGTCTTATAAATGGCATGCACTCATTGTAATAGAGAGAATTAAAGGTGAGGCTTTGTTCTTCTCTTTGGTTCTTCAAGAACTGTGAACTTATCAGAGATTCTTCCTTGTGGCATTCAAACTTTATACATTCGGTTCGTGATTCAATTATAATCATTGGGTCGAGGTCTGTTACTTATACCTTTGGTTCGCGTTTCTCTTATAAATGTTGGGTCAGGATTCTATCAAAAATTTGAATTTTAGCTTTCTTGGGCAAAAGGAGAGCATTTTTCATACTAAATGCCACGTCAATAGCAAGGTATGTAGTATGATTATTGATGGGGGGAGCTGTACTAATGTGGCTAGCACTACTTTAGTTAAAAAATTGAATTTACCTACCTTGTGATGTTGTTCCAATGCATAAGGGTCACATTTTATTAGGCAGGCCATGACAAGTACTGGCTTCTTTTTCAATTGGGAGGTACAAGGATGAAGTACTTTGTGATGTTGTTCGAATGCATGCGGGTCACATTTTATTAGGCAGGCCATGGCAATTTGACAGGAAGGTCTATCATGACGGTTTCTAGAATAGGTATTCTTTTGTAAAAGACAATAAACCCATTACTCTTGTACCGTTGACTCCAAGGCAAGTGTGTGAAGATCAAATGAAATTGAAAAGAAAGAATGACTTGAAAAAAAATTGTGAGACCGAGAGTTCAAAAAAAGATGATTAGAAGGAGAGTGAAAGGAAAAAAAAGGGTGTACAGAAAAAAGAGAGTGAAAACAAAAGAGGGATTGAAAAGAAAATAGAGAGTGAAAAAAATGAGAGAAAAACAAAAAAACAAGGGAGTTTTTATGCTAAGGCGAGTGATGTTAAGAGTGCTTTTTATACAAACCAGCCTATATTTGTACTCTTGTACAAAGAGGTATGTTTTAACACTAAGGAACTTGACGGATCTTTTCCTAGTATTGTTGTTTCTTTGGTTAAGGAATATGAGGATGTGTTTCCTAATGATATACCTAGTGGATTGCCACCTATTAGAGGAATAGAGCATCAAATTGATTTTGTGCCAGGTGCAACAATTCCTAACCAACCAGCCTATAGGAGTAATTCGGAGGAGACAAAGGAACTTCAAGGGCAAGTTAAGGAGTTGCTGACCAAAGGACATGTGAGAGAAAGCATGAGTCCATGCGCGGTGCCGGTGCTGCTTGTGTCTAAGAAGGATGGAACTTGGAGGATGTGTGTTGATTGCAGGGCTATCAACAAAATTACGGTTAAGTATAGACATACCATCCCTAGGCTAGATGACATGTTGGATGAATTGCAAGGATCATGTGTCTTCACAAAAATTGATTTGAAAAGTGGGTATCATCAAATTAGGGTGAAAAAGTGTGATGAATGGAAAACGGCCTTTAAAACTAAATATGGATTGTATGAGTGGTTGGTAATTCCTTTTGGTCTAACTAATGTACTGTAGGAAAATCTAGTATTGTATCTCATACAAAACACACTGCAGAAGCAACAAACATGGATCTATTTCATTCATGATTGATAACATGCACTATGTAAATTTCAGAATTTAAGAATGAGATAACGTACCTTGGTGCAGTGAAATTCAAAACAAAAGATTAGAAGTACTTGGGAACACTTTTAATCTTCACTCCAATTCCACTTTACGCCCGAGAAGTGTGGTCTCTCAATCAGTTTCTAAAGGAGAATAATTGAGTGGCTTCACTTGCATATACACACCACTTCACAATGATGTCTCTTTTTTCTTATTAAAAAATTCTGTATGTTTCTCTTTTTATAACTAACAGATTATCTAATTGGGCCGGCCTATTGGGCCTTTCCAAATGGGCTTTAATGTGTGGCTTGGAGTGGGACCAAAAGGGACCAATAAGACACTAGCTCCAATGGGCCTTGAGCTTTTCTATTAACTTTTGACAAGCCCAAAGTTACCATTAATTATATTTAATACCACTATATAAATATAATTGCAGTCTAGGCTTTATTAATAAATTATATCTCAAGACTTTATTATACATGCAACCCCTTCATAAAATATTTGTAGTAATACAAAGTCATGAATATAGACTGCCACTTTAAAATTACTACATCTTAATCTTTGAGTATCCGGTTTAATCCTTTTAAATTATTCATGATATATTTTTGAAATTCAATTCCATAAATATATACTTTAGTATATTTTACTAAAGTGGATAGGCCTAACACTCTAAATAACCAAACCCATTAAACTTATCTCAAGGGAATATTTTATATCTCCGTTAAGAGATTATGAATTCCATCTTGAGAATATATGTTCCATCAACACTAAATGTGGCTGCCCAATATACTGAGGTTTTGATCGTGACTTTAAATCTCACTCCTGATATATCAAAGCAACCTATATTTCATGATAAGGTCCATTATTCTCTCAGGATTAAGAGTTCATGCAAATAGAAGTCGTGAGATTTATTATTCATTTGGCAGTCGTTAGAAGAATAATAAATCGCACAGCGGTCCAGTTCAATATGTCTTAACTCTTAAAACATATCAACATATCAACTAGAAGTCTCCACTTCCATGATCAAGATAAATCATCTTAGTTGATATGTTATAGTCTTTGCAGATGAAATGCCCAATTTCATCACCGACTAAGAACCATAATTCTGAGTTTACAAAGAACTTGTGATCTATATCTTCTGTGACTAAATCACATAAATCACATACTATGCATCTTATGGACTATATGATAATGTCTAAAAATTCGTGTTGCCATTATATTTGATAATAATAAAATAAATTTATTAATCATAACATTAAGTCATACATAATGTCATACATAGCATCATACAATAGGATTTAAGGGCACATATCCTAACAATCTCCCACTTGCCCTAAAGACTATTGTGCACTAATCTAACTCTCATTCCCTCCAAATGTGACTCAAAAGTCCTTTGTGGTAAGGTTTTGGTAAAGGGATCTGCTAGATTACTTACACTATCAATCTTTGCTACTACTACAACTCCTCGAGAATCAACAAGCATTCAAGGATCCATTGCATGTTTCAGTTGGGCCTATTACTAGAGCAAGATCCAAGAAGATCAAAGAAGCACTTAATGGGCTGATTTAAGAGATTTGGGCTGATTCTAACGCAGGACATTTCAGGCTGGGCCCAAAGGAAGATAAATGCATAATAAATTTAATCTAAGCTATTGAGGGTTGTCTGGCTTAATTGGGCATTATTTATGGTGTGGATTAATGGCTGATTGACTTTCCAGCTCTATATTAGTTAATAGACATTTTTCCTATTTTGGAACTTCTAATTTCAGACCAGATCTACCTTAATTTTAGGCTCTTATTATTTAGAACATTTTTTTAGCTATTTTCCTATTTTGGATCTACTATTTTCAGACCAAATCAGCTTTTATTTAGAGTTTTATTATTTAGTCTATTTTTTATATTTTTTACATTCAGTCATATCTTATAAATAGCATGCACTCATTGTAATAGAGAGAATTATTGAATAAAAATCAGAAAAAGGTGAGGCTTTGCTCTTCTCTTTGGTTCTTCAAGAACTGTGAACTTATCTGGGATTCTTCCTTGTGGCGTTTAAACTTTATACCTTCGGTTTGTGATTCCATTATAATCATTGGGTCGAGGTCTATTACCTTTGGTTTGTGTTTCTCTTATAAACGTTGGGTCAGGGTTCTATCAAAAATCTGAATTTTAGCTTTCTTGGGCATATATTCCAATATTGTTTGTTGGGTCTCAAAGCGTGTCAATTGAGGTTTGCTTCATGTCTCCTCATGAGACAGTTGCCAAGAAGGCATCTAAGCATCCTTGCCATTCCTCTGATTCATTTAGAGATGAAGTCGCTAATATCGTCCCCACCGGATACTACAAGGATGTTGTGATCATCGTGGAAAGGGTGTGGACCCTGCATCCTTGGAGAACACATTCATTCTGGAGGTGATTCGGGAGAGGACATGGACCAAATTGCTTAATGCATCCGGAGATGTATATGACTTTATCATCAAGGAGTTCTTTGCAAATGCTTTTGTGGAAAATGATCATCTCAATTGCTGGGTTCGGGGGAAAGAGTTCTCCATATCCAGGGAGTCAATCTAAGAGCTTCTTGAGACGCGTCTAATGACACTGGATTCCTCTTTGCACTATGATGAGAAAAGAGATAAGATTGAGTCTTTTGTGCCAATCCTTGGAGGCATGATCAAGGTCCTTGTACATAACAGAATTCTCTCCTCAGATGAGAGCATTAGCATACATATGACCTTCAACCTCTATCCGATGAAGAATTTGATGACATTGTCACAGCCAAGGACCATTTTTCTTCATGATCTCTTCACTCACAAGGAGATTGATATATGTGGCAAGAACTACCACCTTCTTGTGAAGTGCGTTCAAAAGAGGAAGTATAGGATGACTCTTCCATTCTCGAGCCTTATCATGTCGTTTATTTTAAAGGCAAGGGTGAAACTTCCTCGTGGACTTCCTGTGCTGTCAAGGGAAGATCCAATTAGTACTCACACTTAGGGGTGTGTCGGTTCAGTTTCGGTCGGTTTTCTAAGTGTTGGCCAACCGAAACCGAAATTTTCGGTTTGTGAAATTCTCAACCGAAACCGACCGAAGTAATTGGAATTCAATCGGTTTCGGTTGGATTTCGGTTTCGGTCAGTTTCGGTGAATTTTTTTGGTTTCCTTATCATTTATTTTCTAAGAAATCAAACAAAGAAAAAAAAAATCCAGAATATAAAAAAGAGAGAGGAAATTGAAAAAATAAACAAACCTAGAATATAAACAACCAAGCACATGGGTTTTTCAAATCCCTAACTTTATTTGCACATAAAAATTGAAAAAATTGCAATGATTCAATATTAAACAAACCCAGAATATAAAAAAGAGAGGAAATTATGGAGAAATTAAAGAGAGTCAAACCTTACATGGTTAGGAACTAGCAAGGCTGGCTGGCGTGGCTTGTGGATGTTGCTGGCGACGTCATCAAAAACTGGACTCCTCGCCGGGCAAACACATTTGAAGGGGAGAAAAAAAAGCAACAAGAAAAAGAGAAGAAGATGGGTGGTTTTGGAATGAGAGAAAAAAAATCAAGAAGAAAACATACCAATAGCAGCATTGGGGAGGAGGTCAGCGCTGAGAAGAAGAGAAACAAAATGCTAGGGTGAGGGAGAGAAAAATGGTGAGAGACAAAACGGTGAGACTGAGAGAGAAAAAAAAATGATGGAAGGGGCGGCTGGAAAAGAAAAGGGTAGATATAAGATGTAGGGTTTTAACTTTTAATAGTTTTAAAAAATTAAAAAACTCAAAAACGTTGACGCGAGAGCTCGAACAAGAGAACACCTATTCATTACAGCCACATCATTCCACTAAACTACAAGCTCCTACGTGACTGAATGTTACATAAATATATATATATATATATATATCGGTTTAGTTCGGTTGGTTCGGTGCATTAAAATTTCCCACCGAAAACCGAAACGAAATTTTCGGTTTTATTATATAAAAAACCGAAACCGAACCGAATCGAAACCGAACCGAAATTTTTGCATCGGTTCGGTCGGTTTGAAGTGGTTTTTTCGGTTCGTCGGTTTTTTGAACACTCCTACTTACACTGATGCAAACCTCAATCGACACACTTTGAGACCTAACAAACAATATTGGAATATTTGCCCAAGAAGGCTAAAATTCAGATTTTTGATAGAACCCTGACCCAACGTTTATAAGAGAAACGTGAACCAAAAGTATAAGTAACAGACCTCGACCCAATGATTATAATGGAATCATGAACCGAAGGTATAAAGTGTGAATGCCACAAGGAAGAATCCCTAATAAGTTCACAGTTCTTGAAGAACCAAAAAGAAGAGCAAAGCCTCACCATTTTCTAATTTTTATTCAATTATTCCTCTATTACAATGAGTGCATGCTATTTATAAGACATGACTAAATGTAGAAAATATAAAAAACGTACTAAATAATAAAACCCTAAATAAAAGCTGATTTGGTCTGAAAATAGTAGATCCAAAATAGGAAAATAGCTAAAAAACGTTCTAAATAATAAAAGCCTAAAATTAAGGTAGATCTGGTCTGAAATTAGAAGTTCCAAAAATAGGAAAAATGTCTGTTAACTAATATAGAGCTGGAAAGTCAATCAGTCATTAATCCACGCCATAAATAACACCCAATTGAGCCAGATGAGCCCTCAATAGCTTGAATTAAATTTGAAATGACTGAGTTCCTTTCCTTTTAAGCTGTCGTTCCACCTTTATTGCCATATGCACCATGTCCTCCAACTCCACATAGTGCTACAACTCCACCACGTTGGCAATGTCCCTATTCACCTACTCAGAAACCTTGCCATGGTAGCTTCTCTATCCTCCTCTACATTAGCCCGAATCATGGCAATTTGCATCTCTTTGTGGTAGTCATCCACACTTCTATAGCCTTAAGTAAGACTCTGTAATTTCTGATACAAGTCCCTATAGTAGTGTCTAGGGACAAACCGCCTCCTCATGGTGGCCTTCATTTCCTCCCACGTCTCAATAGGCCTCTCATGGTTTCTCTCTCTGTTCATCACCAGTTGATCCCACCATATAATAGCATAGTAAGTAAACTCAATGACAGCTAGTTTTACCTTTTTCTCCTCGGAGTAGTTGTGGCACTCAAAGATGAACTCCACCTTCTTCTTCCAATCCAAGTACATTTTTGGATCATTTTTCCCTTGGAATGATGGTATCTTCATTTTTATGTTTCCTAGGTTTCTACCAGTCCCATCTTTCCATCTTGGATCTCTTCGGAATCCTCTACCACGCCTTTCGACCCTTCGCGCAAACCTGCCCTCATTGTTCAATGAAGCTTGATCTTCTTCATCTTCAAACTCATCCTTGTGGTAGTCATCGAAATCATCCACGCGCGCATGCCTTTCTTGCCTTCTAGCATTAGGGCTCTTTGGGGACGTTCCTCACGCAAATTAGCAATAACAGTATCTTGCTTGTCCAACCGATCCCGAATCTCATTAAACACCACGTTCATGCATTCAAATTGTTGTTGCATAGCCTGCAACATGATGGATGACTCCTCCCCTCCTTCCTTATTTGATGTTTCACCCCTGCAAGACATACTTTTAAAACTACAGAGAAATGTTAGAAATAATTCCTCACAACACTCCCTCATGAGTTTGCATTCAGATTATGTCACTCCCACTCGTGTTTCAATCTTAAATTGGCTTTTTTTCGATATTAGTGTCACACTCTCTTGCCTTTTTCCTCTTGTAGCTTCCTCTTTTCTGTTCTGCATTATACTAATAAACTTAATCAAGAAATTCAACTTGTAGTATTTAAACAAATACCAACGGCAAGAAAATATGACAGAAACACTAAATCAAAGAAAAAGGACAAAAGTAAACAACGTTTTGGTATGAGAGAACTGAAACTAAAAACAATATTTTTTTCTGTTTTCTTTTTCTTTTCTGAAGTCTCTTCTTTTTTTTTTTTTCATGTTTTTTTTAAAAGAACTTGGTGTACGATTTTAACCTAATGCACGTCACAAAATAAGAATGAGGAATAAAGAACACAAAAGGAACAAGATAGGATGATAACAGGAAACAAAAAAAATAAAAGGATAGAAAATTGATTTTAGAACCTGAGCTTTGATAACAAATGATGCGAACCTCAATCGACACGCTTTGGGACCCAACAAACAATATTGGAATATTTGCCCAAGAAAGCTAAAATTCAGATTTTTGATAGAACCTTGACCCAACGTTTATAAGGGAAACGCGAACTAAAGGTATAAGTAACAGACCTCGACCCAATGATTATAATGGAATCACGAACCGAAGGTATAAAGATTGAACGCCACAAGGAAGAATCTCTGATAAGTTCATAGTTCTTGAAGAACCAAAGAGAAGAGCAAAGCCTCACATTTTTTGATTTTTATTCAATTATTCGTCTATTACAATGAGTGCATGCTATTTATAAGACATGACTAAATGTAGAAAATATAAAAAACGTACTAAATAATAAAACCCTAAATAAATGCTGATTTGGTCTGAAAATAGCAGATCCAAAATTGGAAAATAGCTAAAAAACGTTCTAAATAATAAAAACCTAAAATTAAGGTAGATCTGGTCTGAAATTAGAAGTTCCAAAATAGGAAAAATTTCTGTTAACTAATATAGAGATGGAAAGTCAATCAGCCATTAATCCACGCCATAAATAACACTCAATTGAGCTAGATCAGCCCTCAATAGCTTGAATTAAATTTATTACGCCTTCATCTTCCTTTGGGCCTAGCTTGGAATGTCTTGCGTTAGAATCAGCCCTAATCTCTTGAATCAGGCCACAAGTGCTGCTTTGATCTTCTTGGATCTTGTTCTAGTAATAGGCCCAACTGGAACATGCAATGGATCTTTGAATGCTTGTTGATTCTCATCACACACTTTGACCGGGAGTAAAGCTCACATTTCGGGTTAAGAGAGAGAGGCCAGTGAAGCGCAAGCTCAAAGGGAAGAAGCTGAAGCTGAAGCTGAAGGTGGAAACACCAAAGATGAGATTTATCGGTTCACACTAGGACCAAAAGACATTCCACAGTCATCTTCTCAGGCACCAGCTAAAGCTCCCAACTGCCTTGATCATCTTCTTTACAGGGTGGAACAAATGCATGGTTTGTTGAATGAGCAGATCACCTACTCTAGGGGCCAATTTGCACACCTCCAAGAGCAAATCACCTCCTTATCTTCTTAGATCCAAGATTTATAGCAACCAGACTTAGATTCTGATGCATTCTAGGGTCTTTTACCATTCTGGTAAAAAATGGGGAGTAGATTAGCTTGAAGGGGTGTTCAACTTAAGGGGGAGTAGAAAACCATTGGTTCATTTTTGGTGGTTCATTTACATTGCTTTATTTTAAAGCTTTTAGTGCTTTAGTTTAAAACTCAGTTTATCTTTAGTACTATGTGTACCTTGGTTTATATAACCTTGTTGATGCATGTCTAATTATCCATTGCCTATTGCTTTGTTTAGTTAATGCATCATGTGCATGTTGGACATGCAATTAATTTTTGCATTGCTCTTAATTGCTTGCATGTCCAGATGATCACTTACTCGTTAAATGTTTATTGTAGTAATTTCTTAATGACTGATAATGTTTGATCAAGTTATGCTATAAGTTCTTATATATTTTGTTTTACTTAATTGCAATTTACTTGCTCTTTATACATGCCTTGTATTCTACTTGTCTGGTATTTAATGAAGCTATTTGTTATGTGCAAGTGTTTTAGGATATAGGTGTATATAATTCAAGTGCTTCATAGTTTTTAGATTTAGGTGTGAGTGAGTTTTGCCTCTGTTTCCAAACTCACGTTTAAGTCTAGAGTCTGTTTAAGGGTTTTGTCATGGAATTGCCAAAAGGGGAGATTGTGAAGTTGTGATTTTCGACTAACCTTTGTTGGCGTTAATTCTGTGCCAAATTTGGTTGTAATTCAATCAATCATTTCCCTGTATTTATGTGGGTTTAATTGTAAGGGATGAGTGTGGGAGATTGGTGAAGAATAAAGCATGCAATGAAGATCTGAGCAGTTTCGCGACTAACTCACGAGTAAGGGACCCGCGAAAAGGCCACGTATGAAGTATATAACTAGAAGCTGAAGAGTCATGCCAGATTGTCATTTTACGAGTACTTCGTGAGAAAGGCCATCTCGCAAGGTACTCGCGAAAATTTCTGTTTGGCAAAAATAAAGAGTGCTTTCCTAAATTCTTTCACACACTATATATACCCTCATTACCCACGGAATTGTGAGGAGTCTTTTCCAAAGAGAAAACCCTAGCAACACATTTGAGAGTTAGAGATTTTCATACCCACAATCATCTATACAAATTCTCTTGGTTTTCCTCTACTCCTACCTCTCCATCTTTATATCTTTGAGAGGTTCTTAGCCCAAACACTTACTTCACCTGATTTAAGGGTTGAGTGAAGTTTTGGTGCATGTGAGAAGCATTGGAAGAAGCCATTAAGTGGCAGATGCAATCGGACGAAATTACGGGATCCAGAAAACTAGTGATGATAAGACTCTAAGAAGTCCGTTGGTAGCAAGAGAATGGAGGGCTCAATTACATTGGGTAGATTAGGCTTGGAGGGTCTTTGTGATATTCATGTACTCCAACATATGCACTAGTGGATCGATTTCGGCTTGGAGGGCCACTGATTGGTTTTTTGCCGATTCCTTCAGTTTCCTCTTCGATAACACACGTCTCGGTATTATCTTGTATTTGCATCTCTCTTCCCTACACTTTAAACTTTACATTTATCACTTATTGTACTTGCTTATGGCTTAGAGTAGTGTTCTAGTTTGTTGCGCTTCATTTACTCTTGTTCTGTACTAAAATAAGTTTTCACACTAATTGAGCTTTCAGTGCTTTAAAACTGTGTTTTTGGGCATTTATGCGTGCGCATACTTATGTATACGTACGCATCCTCATGCCCGGAAATGCAGATTTAGGGTTCTTGATTTTTATTTGTTTTGTTTTGTTTTAATCATGCGTTTGTGATGTGAGCCTCAATCGACATGCTTTGAGACCCAACAAATAATATTGGAATATTTGCCCAAGAAAGTTAAAATTCAGATTTATGATAGAAGCTTGACCCAACGTTTATAAGAGAAACGCGAACTAAAAGTATAAGTAACAGACCTTTGAGCCAATGATCATAATGGAATCATGAATCGAAGGTATAAATGTTTGAATGCCACAAGGAAGAACGTACTAAATAATAAAACCCTAAATAAAAGCTGATTTGATCTGAAACTAGCAGATCCAAAATAGGAAAATAGCTAAAAACGTTCTAAATAATAAAAACCTAAAATTAAGGTATATTTGGTCTGAAATTAGAAGATCTAGATTAGGAAAAATGTCTAATAATTGATATTGAGTTGGAAAGTCAATCAGCCATTAATCCTCGCCATTATGCCTTCATCTTCCTTTGGGCCAAGCTTGGAATGTCCTGCGTTAGAATTAGCCCAAATCTCTTGAATCAGCCCATTAAGTGCTTCTTTGACCTTCTTGGATTACTCTAGTAATAGGCTCAATTGGAACATGCAATGGATCCTTGAATGCTTGTTGATTCCCATCATTAAATCCTAATAACTTTGCATTTAAAGTAGGGAGAAGAGCATACCTTCTCGATAATGCATCAGCCACAATATTTTCCTCACCTTATTTGTATTTGATTACATAAGGGAAGGTCTCAATGAATTCCACCCACTTTGCATGTCTTCTATTCAACTTACCTTGTCCCTTCAAGTGCTTCAAGGACTCATGGTCAGTATGTATGACAAATTCTTTCAGCCAAAGGTAATGTTGCCTAGTCTCCAATGCTCTCACCAATGCATAAAGCTACTTGTCATATGTTGGGTAGTTCAAAGCTGCCCCATTTGGCTTTTCACTAAAATAGGCTATTGGCCGCTTTTCTTGCATCAAAACAGCTCCAATACCTATTCCTGAGGTATCACATTCAATCTCAAAAATTTTAGAAAAATCAGGTAATGCTAATAAAGGAGCACCACATAACCTTTCTTTAATTTCAATAAATGCACGATCTTTCTCCCTACCTTATTTAAAACCCACAGATTCTTTAATTTCAATAAATGCACCATAGATTTTTTAACAATTGCAGTGAGTGTATTGAAATCTTTGACAAATCGGCGATGAAAATTAGCCAAACCAAGAAAACTTCTTACCTTAGTGATTGACTTAGATGTGGGCCATTCCTTGATAGCCTTCTCCTTTTCCTCATTCACCTCAATTCCTTTCGCGCTAACAACATAACAAAGAAACAAAACTTTGTCTATGCAAAAGGAACATTTCTTTAACTTGGCATATAGTTTTTCTTTTCTCAAAACAGCAAGCACACAATGCAGATGTTCCTTTTGCATAGACAAAGTTCGATATGCTCATCTAAGTTCTTGCTATACACCAAAATACCATCAAAATAGACCACAACAAATCTGCCTATAAATGCACGCAATGCATGGTTCATTAATCTCATGAATGTACTTGGTGCATTAGTTAGACCAAAAGGCATTACCAACCACTCATACAATCCATATTTAGCTTTAAAGGCAGTTTTCCATTCATCACCCTCTTTCAACCTAATTTGATGATACCCACTTTTCAAATCAATTTTTGTAAAGACACATGATCCATGCAATTCATCCAACATGTCATCTAGCCTAGGGATGGGATGTCTATACTTTACCATAATTTTGTTGATAGTCCTGCAATCAACACACATCCTCTAAGTTCCATCCTTCTTAGGCACAAGCAGAACTGGCACCGTGCATGGACTCATGCTCTCTCTCACATGTCTTTTGGTCAGCAACTCCTCAACTTGCCTTTGAAGTTCCTTTGTGATGCGAACCTCAATCGACATGCTTTGCGACCCAACAAACAATATTGGAATATTAGCCCAAGAAAGCTAAAATTCAGATTTTGATAGAACCCTTACCTAACGTTTATAAGAGAAACGCGAACCAAAGGTATAAGTAACTGACCTTGACCCAATGATTATAATTGAATTATGAACCAAAGGTATAAAGTTTGAACGCCACAAGGAAGAATCCTTGATAAGTTCATAGTTTTTGAAGAACCAAAGAGAAGAGCAAAACCTCACCTTTTTCTGATTTTTTATTCAATCAATCTATCAAAAACCTTTACAGACTTAGGGGCCTATTTAAGAGCTCCATAAAACTTGACAGTCAAGAAAACATATTCTAAAATATCTCCGAATTGATACCTAACCATATCAGGAATCAAATTTGACCTAAAAAGCATTAAATGCATCTAAAAATAAGGAAATAAATCACCTAAACCTAAAGTGACGTTTTTTACATAAAAATAACAAAAATAAAAATTACAATAAGTAAATAGTAAATTGTGTCCTACATCAGATCCCTCCACTTGAAACAAACTCGTCCTCGAGTTGATCTTTGAAATCTAAAATCTTCCTTTCCAAATAAACAAATACTTCGAATGCTTTAATAACTTGATTCGGTTCTGAAACTTGAATCCTTCATAAAGTGTAGCATACAATTTCTTCTCATCTACTTTCAATTTATTTGCAACATCAATCAACAAAGGGTTGATAATAAAATTAAAATTTTCTACTCCAAGAAGATCAACATTAAAAGTATTAAATGCACCTAAAAATAAGGAAATAAATCACCTAAACTTAAAATAACATTTTTTACATAAAAATACCAAAAATAAAAATTACAATAATTAAATAGTAAATTGCGTCCTACATCACTTTGTCTCCTCCAGATTACTCCTATAGGCTGGTCGGTTAGGAATTGTCGCACTTGGCACAAAATCAATTTAATGCTCTATTCCTCTAATAGGTGGTAATCCACTAGGTACATCGTTAGGAAACACGTCCTCATATTCCTGCAACAAAGAAACAATAACACTAGGCAAAGATCCGTCAAGTTCGTTAGTATTAAAACATACCTCTTTGTACAAGAGTACAAATATAGGCTGGTTTGTATAAAAAGCACTTTTGACATCACTCGCCTTAGCATAAAAACTCCCTTGTTTTTTTTTTTGTTTTTCTCTCATTTTTTTCACTCTCCATTTTCTTTTCACTCTCTTTTTTATTTTCACTCTCCTTCTCATCATCTTTTTTTGAACTCTCAGCCTCACAATTTGGTTTTAAGTCATTCTTTTTTTTCAATTTCATTTGATCTTCATACACTTGTCTTGGAGTCAACGGTACAAGAGTAATGCATTTATTGTCTTTTACAAAAGAATACCTATTCTTGAACCCGTCATGATTGACATTCCTATCAAATTGCCACGGCCTGGCCAATAAAATGTGATCCACCTGCATTGAAACAACATCACAAAGTACTTCATCCTTGTACCTCCCAGTTGAAAAAGAAACCAGTACTTGCTTATTTACCTTAACCTCTCCACAATCATTCAACCACTGCAACTTATATGGTCTAGGGTATTTCAAGGTAGGTAAATTCAAATTTTCAACTAAAGTAGTGCTAGCCACATTAGTATAGCTCCCACCATCAATAATCATACTACATACCTTGATGTTGATGTGGCATCTAGTATGAAAAATGTTCTCCCTTTGTAGTTCCATATCATCATCTTTGACTTGGGCACTTAAAGCACGCCTAGCCATAAGTGACTCACCCTCCATTGGATACTCCACATCATCGTCACAAGCATCCTCAAGTGATGAAATCTGGTCATCATCTCCCTCGCTTTCATTTTCCACCTCTCCATCAATACGTGCGATCATGGTCCTCTTATTTGGGCATTGTGAAGCTATATGACCTACTCCCAAACAACGAAAACACTTAATATCACGATTACGAGTTTGGGATTCATTTTTACCTTTGTTGACACTGGGAGCTTCATTTCTCCTTTTTGGTGGTTCAGTTTTGGACTTGAAAATAGCCCCTTCGTCTTTCCTCTCATTTGACCTCCATGAAGTAAAGGAGCCCGGATTTTGAAATGATTGAGTTCCTTTCTTTTTAAGCTGTCGTTCCTCCTTTATTGCCATGTGCACCATGTCCTCCAACTCCACGTAGTGTTGCAACTCCACCATGTTGGCAATGTCCCGATTTAGCCCATTCAGAAACCTTGCCATGGTAGCCTCTCTATCCACCTCTACATTAGCTTGAATCCTGGCAATCTCCATCTCCTTGTGGTAGTCATCCATGCTCCTATAGCCTTGAGTAAGACTCTGTAATTTCTGATATAAGTCCCTATAGTAGTAACTAGGGACAACCCGCCTCCTCATGGTGGCCTTCATTTCTTCCCACGTCTCAATAGGCCTCTCATAGTTTCTCCTTTTGTTCATCACAATTTGATCCCACCATATAATAGCATAGTCAATAAACTCAATGACCGCTAGTTTTACCTTTTTCTCCTCGGAGTAATTGTGGCACTCAAAGATGAACTCCACCTTCTTCTCTCACTCCAAGTTCACTTCTGGATCATTTTTCCCTTGGAATGATGGTATCTTCATTTTTATGTTTCCTAAGTTTCTGTCAGTCCCATCTTGCCATCTTAGATCTCTTCAGAATCCTCTACCACGCCTTTCGCCCCTTCGCGCAAACCTACCCTCATTGTTCAATGAAGTTTGATCCTCTTCATCTTCAAACTTATCCTCGTGATAGTCATCAGAATCATCCACGTGCGCATGCCTTTTTTGCGTTCTTGCATTAGGGGATCTTTGGGGATGCTCCTCACACAAATTAACAATAACAGTATCTTGCCTGTTCAATCGATCTCGAATCTCATTAAACACCACGTTCATGCATTCAAATTGTTGTTGCATAGCCTGCAACATGATGGATGACTCCTCCCCTCCTTCCTTATTTGATGTTTCACCCCTGGAAGACATACTTTTAAAACTACCGAGAAATGTTAGAAATAATTCCTCACAGCACTCCCTCATGTGTTTGCACTCAAATTATGTCACTCCCACTCATGTTTCACTCTTAAATTAGCTTTTTCTTGATATTAGTCTCACACTCTCTTGCCTTTTTCCACTCGTAGCTTCCCCTTTTCATTTTTGCATTAACTAAAAAACTTGATAAAGAAATTCAACTTGTAGTATTTAAACAAATACCAACAGCAGGAAAATATGACAGAAACACTAAATCAAAGAAAATAGGACAAAAGAAAACAATATTTTGGTCTGAGAGAACTGAAACTAAAAACAAATTTTTTTTCTTTTTTTTTCACGTTTGTTTTTGGGAGCTTGGTGCACGATTTTAACTTAGTGCACATCACAAAATAAGAACAAGGAATAAGGAACACAAAAGGAACAAGATAGGATGATAACAGGAAACATAAGATAAAAGGATAGAAAACTGATTTTAGAACTTGAGCTCTGATACCAAATGATGCGAACCTCAATCAACATGCTATGAGACCCAACAAATAAAATTGGAATATTGCCCAAGAAAGCTAAAATTCAGAGTTTTGATAGAACCCTGACTAAATGTTTATAAGAGAAACGCGAACCAAAAGTATAAGTAACAGACCTTTGACCCAATGATTATAATGGAATCACGAACCGAAGGTATAAATGTTTGAACGCCATAAGGAAGAATCCCTGATAAGTTCACAGTTCTTGAAGAACCAAAGAGAAGAGCAAAGCCTTACCTTTTTCTAATTTTTATTCAATAATCCCCTATTACAATGAGTGCATGCTATTTATAATACATGTTTGAAAATAGAAAATATAAAAAAAAACGTACTAAATAATAAAACCCTAAATAAAAGCTGATTTGGTTTGAAATTAGTAGATCTTAAATAGGAAAATAGCTAAAAACATTGTAAATAATAAAAGCCTAAAATTAAGGTATATCTGGTCTGAAATTAGAAGATCCAGATTAGGAAAAATGTCTAATAATTGATATTTAGCTGAAAGTCAATTAGCCATTAATTCTCTCCATAAATCACGCCCAATTAAGTCATATCAGCCCTCAATTGCTTGGATTAAATTTATTATGACTTCATCTTCCTTTGGGCCAAGCTTGGAATGTCCTGTGTTAGAATCAGCCCAAATATCTTGAATCAGTCCATTAAGTGCTTTTTTGATCTTCTTGGATCTTGCTCTAGTAATAGGCCCAACTGGAACATACAATGGATCCTTGAATGCTTGTAGATTCCCATCAGTTTTGGTCTTGTTGGGTCTAGTTTTCATATGTTTAGCATTAGGGTTAGTAGAATAACATGTTTCACATGCTTTGTTTGTTGAATTCATAATTAGGGTTTATATCTTTGATGAATCACATGAATATGCATATGAACTTGAATATGCATTGATGCATAGGTGCTGAGGTGTTATGGTGCAGCAAGGTAATAGAACTACATATTAGAGGACTCTTTGATGGGTTAGGATTTGGAACATAATGAGTGGAGGCTGGCCTATGGGTCAGGTGGGGTAGGGTGCCTAACACCTTCCCATCCCCATACCTAATCTCTGGACATGTTCTTTGGTAAAGATTAGTCCTTTTATAAGGGTGGTATATTTATGGTTCCTAGATCTAATCTAGGTGGCGACTCTATTTTTCTCCGCCACGGTCTTCTTGGCTGAGGCGTACTCCCCGTTGTGCCCACAGTAGCCATAAATGGAAGCAAGATAATGAATAAGGCAAGAAACATAGAGAATTCAAATAGAAATAATAGAAAGAAGAGAAAGAGTGAAGTAAAAGCAAAAAGAGTGAGCACGGTAGAAAAGACATGCATTAATAGGCCACATTTTCCCTCTCTATTACAGCAAACCCACTCTTTGTTATCCCATTGGGACAACAAGTGAATATCTAGAACCATTCTCCAAAACGCACAACTTTGATGGCTTAGCACAAAAGCAAGGTTGTCCAAGTTGGGGTTTGGGCTCTCTTTAGTTCACTTCCTATGGAAAAACTCATCATTTTACATTCTGCTGTATTAGTTATGTTAATTGTTTTCCTGATTAACCTTTCTGCTATAAGATATTCGCTTCTAAATCTATAAACGTGTACTGACATTTGTGGATTCATATACATGTATTTGTAAATGTTTGTTGTCTTTATTTTGGATGATGTTTTTGTGCAGAAACTAGCCTTTTAGCAAGGTCTTGCGTGGTCCAGTCCTAACAATCTGATCCACAGCAGAATGGGCCTTAGCCCAAAAGCATAAAAGAGACTTACATTAAATTGGCGACTTCGCTGGGGAGTTGAGAAACACAGTGGGAACAAAGAAGAAGGCAGAGGAAGGACCACAGAGCCCTTGCAAGCCATGCCTTACAAATCATAAAAAAAACTTGCAATGTTAGTGCTATACCCTTCCAGGCATAATCTCGGCCGACTAGCCTTCGCTGGCTTTGTAAGGGAGAGGGAATTGCTACTTCGGGGGCTGAACCAGTGCAAGTTCAAAGGAATCAAGGAGACAACATGAATTTCTTTATCGAAATGTTGTAGTCAGTGCAGTACACTTAGCAGTAGCTAGTGGAGGAGATCCGTCACTTGAAGGATGACAAGTCTAAGGAGAAGGGTAGCCAACATAACCCTGAAAATGTGGCAGACATGGAAGAAACTTTAGTAGGCGGGGTGCCCGTAGAATGCAGAGCCACGATTTGTGACCATGGCAGACATTGCAGTGTTGCTAGAGCAAGAAAATGCTAAAATGCCAAAGAAGTGACTTTTCTTGAGAAGGCCCCTACCCAATGAGGCTACTCAACAAGTTACGCCTCGAGAAATATAAGCCACCAACATTCTCTCAGTATGATGGCAGGAAGGCAAGTGTCGTTGACCAAGTGAGCAATTTCCTAGACACAATGAGGCCTTACGCAAGATATGAGAACTTTTGTCTACGCTAGTTTTTAAAGTCCCTAAGTGACTCTACATACACTTGGTACACTGGATTAAGGCCAGGATCCATTCCCACTTGGAATGACATGGTAGAAGTTTTTTGCAGCAAGTGCTTTCACAAAGAAGAGACTATTACCTTAGCGACCTGAAAAGCACAAAGTAGAGAAGCAACGAGGACCTCTTAGAGTACATTAAGAGGTTTACGGACATAGCCCACGATTGCCACGACCATTATGATGAAAAGAAACTGGTGGAGATGTGATGCAAACCTCAATCGACACACTTTGAGACCCAACAAACAATATTAGAATATTTACCCAAGAAAGCTAAAATTCAGATTTTTGATCGAACCCTGACCCAACGTTTATAAGAGAAACACGAACCAAAGGTATAAGTAACAAACCTCGACCCAATGATTATAATGGAATCACGAACCGAAGGTATAAAGTTTGAACGCCACAAGGAAGAATCCCTGATAAGTTCACAGTTCTTGAAGAACCAAAGAGAAGAGCAAAGCCTCACCTTTTTCTGATTTTTATTCAATAATCCCTCTATTACAATGAGTGCATGCTATTTATAAGACATGACTAAAAATAAAAAATATAAAAAACGTACTAAATAATAAAACCCTAAATAAAAGCTGATTTGGTCTGAAAATGGCAGATCCAAAATAGGAAAATAGCTAAAAAAAGTTCTAAATTATAAAAGCTAAAATTAAGGTAGATCTGGTCTGAAATTAGAAGTTCAAAAATAGGAAAAATGTCTATTAACTAATATAGAGCTGGAAAGTCAATCATCCATTAATCCACGCCATAAATAATGCCCAATTAAGTCAGATTAGCCCTCAACAGCTTGGATTAAATTTATTATGCCTTTATCTTCCTTTGGGCCCAGCCTGGAATGTCCTGCGTTAGAATCAGCCCAAATCTCTTGAGTTAGCCCATTAAGTACTTCTTTGATCTTCTTGGATCTTGCTCTAGTAATAGGCCCAACTGGAACATACAATGGATCCTTGAATGATTGTTGATTCTCATCAAGATATGCATGGGCAACATGATTATGGAATACAACATTGTCCTCAAAAAAATAGATATTGTGTAATTTGCCCAGCTACTACAAAAAGCCAAAAAGACGGCCTAGTCTATGAAATCCATGTAGATACTCGATTTTGCATCCATAATTTAATCAGGGAAGATGGCAAGAATGGCCATTCATAAACCCAAAATTAATGATTGCATTACATGCATTAATTCATTCATTGCATATCATAAAAATAATCTTGAGATTCTAACGGTCGTGACGGTATGCCAGATTTCCAAATCGGACCATCGGATTGAAAGATATTGCATGATTAAGTTTGAACGGTCTACAAGCATCTTGTTTGGGTGAAACCAGCCATGCATGATTAATTTAAATTAATTTTGATTAGTTAGAAAATTAAAATTAATTAAATAATTTTGCGATTGATTGTTAGTCAGTGTCAAAAATAGGCCTGCATGCATGGGAATAAAGAGGATAATCAGATAAAAACAAAATTGTGGATGATCAAGACTTTTTGGAGTATTTATCTACAAGATAATCATTGCTGAAAAGACCAGAATTATCAAAAAAGGAGTTTAACTTTTACGATATGGATTAAAAACGCGTCTAAATGTTAGGATTAGTGCCTTTAAATCCTATTGTATGATGCTATGTATGACATTATGTACGACTTAATGTTGTAATTAATGAAGTTCTTTTATTATTATCTAAAATAATGGTAACATGAATATTCGGACATTATCATATAGTCTATGAGATGCATAGTATGTGATTTATGTGAAAAGTTACAGAAGATATAAATTACAAGTTCTTTGTAAACTCAGAATTTTAGTTTGTAGTCAGTGATGAAATTGGGAATTTCATCTGCGAAGACTATAACATATCAACTAAGATGATTTGTCTTGATCATAGAAGTGGAGACTTCTAGTTGATATGTTGATATGTCTTAAGAGTTAAGACATATTAAACTGGATCACTGTGAGATTTATTATTCCCCTAACTACTGTCAAATGAATAATAAATCTCATGACTTCTATTTGCATAAACTCTTAATCCTGAGAGAATAATGGACCTGATCATAAAGTGTAGGTTGTTTTGATATATCAGGAGTGAGATCTAAAGTAACGGTCAAAATTTCAGTATGTTGGGCAGCCATAATTAGTGTTGATGGAATATGTATTCTCAAGATGAAATTCATAGTCTCTTAATGGAGATACAAAATATTCCCATGAGATAAGTTTAATGGGTTTGTTATTTAGAATGTTAGGCCTAACTACTTTAGTAGATAGTTGCTAAAGTGTATATTTATGAAATTGGATTTCATAAATATATGATGAATAAATTAAGGATTAAACTGGGTACTCAAGGATTAAGATGTAGTAATCTACAAAGTGACAGTCTACTTTAATGACTTTGTATTATTACGAATATTTTATGAAGGGGTTACATGTACAATAAAGTCTTGGGATATAATTTATTAATAAGGCCTAGAGTGCAGTTATATTTATATAGTGGTATTAAATATAATTAATGGTAACTTTGGACTTGTCAAGAGTTGACAGAAAAGCCTAAGGCCCATTGGAGCTAGTGTCTTGTTTGTCCCCTTTTGGTCCCATTCCAAGTCACATACTAAAGCTTAATTGGAAAGGCAAAAAAGGCTAGCCCAATTAGATAATTAGTTATAAGGAGAGAAACATACAGAATTTAACAAGGGTATATTGGTCATTAAAATCTAGAAGGGTAGACTTTGTCTAGGCAGAATGGGTGCCTAACACCTTCCCATTCCGTAACCTAACCCCTGAACTTGGTTCTTTTGGATAGGTAGATCTGTGTTTTGTTGGTCTTTTTATTTTTGGGTAAATTGTAACTAGGACAAAAAGCTATCCATTCTTTTGCATAGAATGTAACTAGGACTCAAAGCCTTGTAAGATTCAATTTTCCAAGATTGTATTTGTCATTATTTAACCAATGACAATGAAGTATTTTTTATCATGTATTTTTGTATTTAGTTTTTCTAATTTTTTGTATAAAAAAATAAGTGGCGACTCCACATCACTTACTCAAAAAAAGAGGTGCCCTCAAAAACACCCAAATCTCTTTTTTGAGGGCACCTCGATTTTGGCGGTCTCTAACAATCCAGGTCAAAAGCCGAGAGAAATTCAATCCTATTAGGTTCTATGGAATTAGGAACTAATGTATTAGAACTTCAATTTGTAATGTTGGCAAATCATGATCAAAACGTTTTAGTCATGTTTAGACTTGCTCAAAGTATATGTTTTTATATAAAGTTGGAATTGAGTTACTACAGGATTTGATGAGAATCAACAAGCATTCAAGGATCCATTGCATGTTCCAGTTGGGCCTATTACTAGAGCAAGATCCAAGAAGATCAAAGAAGCACTTAATGATGTGAACCTCAATCGACACGCTTTGAGACCCAACAAACAATATTGGAATATTTGCCCAAGAAAGCTAAAATTCAGATTTTTGATAGAACCCTGACCTAACGTTTATAAGAGAAACGCGAACCAAAGGTAAAAGTAACAAACCTTGACCCAATGATTATAGTGGAATCACGAACCAAAGGTATAAAGTTTGAACGCCACAAGGAAGAATCCTTGATTAGTTCACAGTTCTTGAAGAACCAAAGAGAAGAGCAAAGCCTCACCTTTTTCTGATTTTTTATTCAATAATCTATCAAAAAAGTTTATAGACTTAAGGGCCTATTTAAGGGCTTCATAAAACTTGACAGACAAGAAAATATATTCTAAAATAACTCCTAATTGATACCTAACAATATCAGGAATCAAATTTAACCTAAAAAGTATTAAATGCACCTATAAACAAGGAAATAAATCACCTAAATCCAAAATAACGTTTTTTTACATAAAAATACCAAAAATAAAAAATTACAATAATTAAATAGTAAATTGTGTCCTACATCAGACCCCTCCTCTAAAAACAAACTCGTCCTCGAGTTGATCTTTTGAAACCTGAAATCTTCTGCTCCAAATAAACAAATACTTCGAATGCTTTAATAACTTGATCTAGTTCTGAAACTTGAATCCTTCATAAAGTGTAGCATAAAATTTCTTCTCATCTACTTTCAATTTATTTGCAACATCAATCAACAAAGTGTTGATAATAAAATTAAAATTTTCTACTCCAAGAAAATCAACATATTGTATTGTCATCTTCAACAAATCAACTGAGACTTAGGATTTTGAGTTGTGGACTCAACCTCATATTTGACCTCAATTGAATCTTCCACAATGTTCTCAATAATTACCATCTTTTTTTTTTTCACTTTTTTTTTTGAGCTTTGTGCTCGATTTTAACCTAATTTTAGAACGTGTACTCTGATACCAAACGATGCGAACCTCAATCGACACGCATTGAGACCCAACAAACAATATTGGAATATTTGCCCAAGAAAGCTAAAATTTAGATTTTTGATAGAACCCTAACCCAACGATTATAAGAGAAACGTGGACCAAAGGTATAAGTAACAGACCTTGACACAATGATTATAATGGAATCATGAACCAAAGGTATAAAGTTTGAACGCCATAAAGAAGAATCCTTGATAAGTTCACAGTTCTTGAAGAACCAAAGAGAAGAGCAAAGCCTTACCTTTTTCTGATTTTTTATTCAATAATCTATCAAAAACGTTTACAGACTTAAGGTCCTATTTAAGGGCTTCATAAAACTTGACAGACAAGAAAATATATTCTAAAATAACTCCTAATTGATACCTAACCATATCAGGAATCAAGTTTAACCTAAAAAGCATTAAATGCACCTAAAAACAAGGAAATAAATCCCCTAAACCCAAAATAATATTTTTTACATAAAAATAACAAAAATAAAAAATTACAGTAATTAAATAATAAATTGTGTCCTACATCACTTATTGGGCTGATTCAAGAGATTTGGACTGATTCTAACGCAGGAAATTCCAGACTGGGCCCAAAGGAAGATAAAAGCATGATAAATTTAATATAAGCTATTGCGGGCTGATCTGGCTTAATTGGGCGTTATTTATGGCATGGATTAATGACTGATTGACTTTCCAGCTTTATATTAGTTAATAGACATTTTCCCTATTTTGGAACTTCTAATTTCAGACCAGATCTACCTTAATTTTAGGCTTTTATTATTTAGAACGTTTTTTTAGCTAATTTCCTATTTTGGGATATGCTATTTTCAGACCAAATTTGCTTTTATTTAGGGTTTTATTATTTAGTACGTTTTTTATATTTTCTACATTCAGTCATGTCTTATAAATAGCACTCATTGTAATAGAGAGGATTATTGAATAAAAATCAGAAAAATGTGAGACTTTGCTCTTCTCTTTGGTTCTTCAAGAACTATGAACTTATCAGGGATTCATCCTTGTGGTGTTTAAACTTTGTACCTTCGGTTCATGATTCCATTATAATCATTGGGTTAAGGTCTGTTACTTATACCTTTGGTTTGCGTTTTTCTTATAAACGTTGGGTCAGGGTTCTATCAAATTTGAATTTTAGCTTTCTTGGGCAAATATTCCAATATTGTTTGTTGGGTCTCAAAGCGTGTCGATTGAGGTTCGCATCAGGATTTATTGTGTAAATCTGTCTGGCTTGATCGATCGAGAATTACACTCGACCGATCGAAAGTCGTATAGATTGTTTTTCTGCAGAATTTTCCAACTCATCCCAAGTCCGTTTGACGTGTAGGGTTTTATGTTTTGCCCAAAGTATAAAAGGGAAAACCCTATCCACGTTTTTAGGTTGCTTTTTATGTTGTGTGTGTGAATCTTTTGTGAAAGCTAGAGGTGTTTGTCTTCACATACACTTAGGGTTTCCAATCTCAAGATTGATGTCAAGAGCTTGGTGATCAATTCAGTTGCTATTTTAAGAGCTTAAAGATATACAAGCAGGAGTGTTTGTGCTTGCTGAGAATTCAAGAAAGAAGTAGTTCGTGGGCTCAGAGCTGTCACATGGTCGTGGTAGTAAGTTTCCTACTCGAGGTAGCAATAGGATGTTAGTGGTCTAAGTCGCTATTGTGCAAACTTCAATTCTTTCATAGTGAATTTGTTTTACCTTGAGGATAGCTAGGTTAAATCCTCCCTAGGTTTTTTAACAGTTTGGTTTTCCTGGGTCATCAAATCTTTGTGTTCTTTATATTTTCTGCTGCTTTACATGATATGATTGTTTTGTTTTAACTTAGATCTGAATAATAAATCTAAGTATTCACTTGGTTAATTAATTAGGTTAAAAAATCTAGTTTACGGGGGTTTAAAAACGCACAAGTGGTATCAGAGCAGGTAGCTTTCTTGTTTTAGATCTTTTGATCTAAGAGTTGATCCTTGACCCTGGTTGTCATGGAACACGAACATTCTCTTGTTATTCCACCTCACTTTGATGGGAATAATTATGCTTATTGGAAAGTAAGGATGAAAGCTTTTTTGAAATCTATTGATGAGAGAGTTTGGAACTCCGTTGAATATGAGATGGGAGAAGCCCACTACTCCTGTGAGTGAGTGGCAAACTTCTCAAAAAGAAACAGTCGCTTTTAATAGCAAAACTATGAATGCTATTTTTAATGTTGAATCTATAGAGGAATTTAAGAGAATCTCTAATGTTGAGGTTGCTCATATTGCTTGGAATATCCTCCAGACTGTGCATGAAGGCATAAAGGCAGTTAAAATCACCAAGTTGCAGCAATTAACCACTAGATTTGAAAGCATTAGGATGTCTGATGATGAATCTTTTGATGAATTCTATGCTAAACTTAATGATATTGTTAATTCTGCATATAATTTGGGTGAAAGATCAACCTAAAATTGTTAGGAAGATTCTTAGATCTTTGACTGAGGATTTTAGACCCAAAGTGATTGCCATCACTGAAAGCAAGGATGTGGACTACATCCCTGTTGATGAACTTGTAGGATCTCTTCAGACCTCTGAGTTGGACCTACCTAAGACTAGCAAATCCAAATCAATGGCTCTTAAGTCTGTTGATGATGTTGATGTGAGTGGATTTAATGACGATCTCACTGCTACAGAGACTGCATATCTTGCCAAGAACTTTAGAAACTTTCTTAGGAACAACAAGAGGTAAGAACTGTTTGAAAATTTGGTTTTATATCTCATACAAAACGCACAGCGGAAGCAACAAAAATGGATCTATTTCACTCATGATTGATAATATGCACTATGTAAATTTCAGAATTTAAGAACGAGATTGTGTACCTTGGTGCGGTGAAATTCAAAACAAAAGATTATAAGTACTTGGGAACACTTTTAATCATCACTCCAATTCCACTTTATGCCCAAGAAGTGTGGTCTCTTAATCAGTTTTCAAGGGAGAATAATTGAGTGGCTTCACTCACACATACACACCACTTCACAATGATGTCTCTTTTTCTCTAATGAAAAATTATGTATGTTTCTCCTTTAATAACTAACTGATTATCTAATTGGGCTGGCCTATTAGGCCTTTCCAATTGGGCTTTAGTGTCGGGTTTGGAGTGGGACCAAAAGGGACCAATAAGACACTAGCTCCAATGGGCCTTGGGCTTTTCTGTCAACTCTTGACAAGCCCAAAGTTATCATTAATTATATTTAATACCAATATAAATATAATTGCACTCTAGGCCTTATTAATAAATTATATCTCAAGACTTTATTATACATGCAACCCCTTCATAAAATATATTCGTAGTAATACAAAGTTATGAATGTAGATTGCCACTTTGTTAATTACTACATCTTAATCCTTGAGTACCCGGTTTAATCCTTTTAAGTTATTCATCATATATTTATGAAATCCAATTCCATAAATATATACTTTAGTATATTCCTACTAAAGTGGTTAGGCCAAACACTCTGAATAACCAAACCCATTAAACTTATCTCAAGGGAATATTTTATATCTACGTTAAGAGATTATGAATTCCATCTTGAGAATATATGTTCCATTAACACTAAATGTAACTGCCCAACATACTGAGGTTTTGATTGTGACTTTAGATCTCACTCCTGATATATCAAAGTAACTTACACTTTATGATCAAGTCCATTATTCTTTCAGGATTAAGAGTTCATGCAAATAGGAGTCGTGAGATTTATTATTCATTTGACAGTCGTTAGGAGAATAATAAATCTCACAACGGTCCAGTTCAATATGTCTTAACTCTTAAAACATATCAACATATCAACTAGAAGTCTCCACTTCCATGATCAAGACAAATCATCTTAGTTGATATGTTATAGTCTTCGCAGATGAAATGCCCAATTTCATCACCGACTACGAACTATAATTTTGAGTTTACAAAGAACTTGTGATCTATATCTTCCGTGACTAAATCACATAAATCACATACTATGCATCTCATGGACTATATGATAATGTCCAAATATTCATGTTACCATTATTTTAGATAATAATAAAACAACTTTGTTAATCATAACATGAAGTCATACATAATGTCATACATAGCATCATACAATAGGATTTAAGGGCACATATCCTAACAATCTCCCACTTGCCCTAAAGACTATTGTGCACTAATCTAACTCCAATTCCCTTCAAATGTGACTCAAAAGTCCTTGTGGCAAGGTTTTGGTAAAGGGATCTGCTAGATTACTTGCACTATTAATCTTTGCTACTACTACATCTCCTCGAGCAACAAAGTCTCGAATAATGTGGTACTTTCTCTCAATGTGCTTTCCTTTCTTGTGATTTCTTGGATCCTTGGATTGTGCAACCACTCCACTATTGTCGCAAAACAATGTTATGGAAACTTGCTCCATTCTCACAACACCAAGATCAGAAAGGAATTTCTTGAGCCAAACAGCTTCCTTTGCCGTCTCAGAAGCAACAACATATTCAGCTTCTATGGTAGAGTCCGCAATACAAGATTGCTTAACTCTCCTCCAACTTATGGCTCCACCTCGCAAGGTGAACACACAACATGAAGTGGACTTTCTAAAATCAAGATTTGACTGAAAATCTGAATTTGTATAACCAATGGGAATCAAATCCTCACTTTGGTAAACAAGCATATAATCTCTTGTTTTCTGTAGATACTTGAGAATATGATTTACAGCTTGCCAATGTTTAAGTCCTGGATTTGATTGATATTGGTTGACCACGCCAACTGAATAATAGATATCTGGTCTAGTACATAGCATGGTATATATGAGACTTCCCACTGTAAAAACATAAGGAACTTGTCTCATCATATTTTCTTCCTTAAGAGTCTTAGGCCTTTGGTCATCAAGTAGAGGAACTCCATGTCTAAAAGGAAGTAATCCTTTCTTGGAGTTTTGCATGCTAAATCGTTCTAAAACCTTATCTATTTACCCAGTTTGTGATAAACCTAACATCTTATTTCAAATAAAGTTAGCTTCACCCAAGTCCTTCATTTCAAATTGGTTGACAACCAAAACTTTATCGATGACATTACCCCTACATCATTTCCAATGAGTAGAATATCATCAACACAAAGCACTAGGAACATTACTACTTTATCTTGATATCTTTTGTACACACATGGTTCATCAAGATTTTGATCAAAACCAAATGATTTGATTGCTTGATCAAATTTGATGATCCATGACCTAGATGCTTGCTTAAGTCCATAAATGGAACTTTTCAACTTGCATACCATATGCTCTTGGTTCTTTGCTATGAAACCTTTCGGTTGCATCATATAGATTTCTTCTCTAAGATTGCCATTAAGAAATGCAGTCTTGACATCCATTTGCCAATCTCATAATCGTAACGAGCATCAATGGATAAGAGAATTTTGATAGATTTAAGCGTGGCTACTGGCGAAAAAGTTTCATCATAATCAATACCTTCTATTTGTGTATACCCTTTCGCCACTAGTCTTGCTTTAAAGGTTTCAACCTTTCCATCTATCCCTATCTTCCTCTTGTAAACCCATTTGCAACCAACAGGTTTAATGCCGTTAGGCGCCTTTACAAGATCCCAAACATGATTGGAATACATTGAATCTAATTCAGATTTCATAGCTTGGACCCAATGATGTGCATCTATATTATTCATTGCCTCCTCATAAGTGTAGGGATCCGATTCAGCCTCTTCTGGGATAGCTTCATAAGTTTCTCCCCAACCTATAAATCTTATAGGAGGCCGAACAATTCTCCCATTACGACGAGGCACCTGTGTACTAGTCATCTCATGAGTAATGTCTTATAGTGTATCCAATACAGCCACATCGTTCTTAGTTTCATCCATTGGTTGTTCAATTATAGGTTCATTTAATTCAGCCAATACAATTTTACTTCTAGGATTAAAATTATTCACATAATCATCTTCAAAAAATTTAGCATGGGTGCTAACAAACACTTTGTTATCCTTATGATTATAGAATAAATAACCCTTGGTTTCCTTTGAATACCCTAAAAACATGCATACTTCCGTTTTAGCTTCCAACTTATCAGACTTCCCTTTCAATACATGTGCTAGACATCCCCAAATGTGGAGATATTTCAAACTAGGTTTGCGCCCACTCCACAATTCCTTAGGTGTGTTGGGAACAGATTTTGATGGAACTAAATTTAGAATATGAACTGTTTTTAGTGCATATCCCCAAAAGGAAATTGGTAAAGTTGAATAACTCATCTTGGACCTAACCATTTCCAAAAGAGTCCTATTCCTTCTTTCCGCTAAACCATTTTTTTGGGGAGTTCCAGGTGCAGTCAATTGGGAGACAATCCCATTTTGAATTAGGTAATCCTTGAAATCCCCAAGAAGGTATTCGCCACCTCGATCAAATCGAATGGCCTTTACGCGTTTACCCAATTGATTTTCAACTTTAGCCCTAAACTCTTTGAACTTTTCAAAGGCTTCAGACTTCCATCTCATTAGGTACACAACCATATCTTGAGTAATCATCCGTAAAAGTGATGAAGTACTCATAACTTCCTTTGCCTTGGGTTGACATAGGATGACATACATCTGTATGAACTAATTCAATAAACTCTTGGGCTTTTCTACCTTTTGCATTAAAAGGTCGTTTGGTCATTTTACCTTCCAAACAAGGTTCGCAAGTTGGAAATTCATCAAAGTCCATGGGCTGTAAAAGTCCATCTTTGATTAGTCTTTGAATCCTATTTGAATTAATATGACCTAAACGCAAGTGCCATATATATGCATCACTAGTAGAAGGAAACTTTCTCTTTAATTATTTTACATGAGAGCAACTATTTAATTTAGAATTGTATAATTCATGCTTGTCAGGAGTTAAAATATAAAGACCATCCACAATATTGCTAGAACAGATAAACACTTTATCCTTCTTTATTACAACATTGTCTTTTAGGATAACATAGTATCCATGTTTACCTAAATAAGTTGCAGAAATTAAATTCCTATGAACATTAGGTACATACAAATAGTCTTCCAATATTAAAAACCTAGACTTAAAGCATAAAGTAAACACTCCAACAGCTACAGTTGGTTTTTTGCTCCCATTAGCCAAAGTAAGAAACAATTCCCCTTCATTCAGCTTTCTGGTCTCCTGGAACCATTGCAAAGTGTTGCAGATATGGTTATTATAACTTGAATCCACACACCAAGAATCCGTGGGATTCTGTACCAAACATATTTCAAGAAGGAATGTGCTTTTCAAACCTTTATTCTTGGCAGCTTTGAATATTGGACAATTCCTCTTCCAATGTCCTTTCTCACCACAATGGAAACACTTTCCTTTGGTTTTCTTTCCTTTGTTGGCAACTCCTAAGTCAATTTGTTTACCATCTCTCTTGGTGAAGTCTTTCTTCTTCTTCTTCTTTTTACCCTTGCCTTTCGACTTAGGTTGAGAAGTAGAAGCTTCAGCCATATTGGCATCAACACTTGAAGTACCAAGGATGCCTTCTGCCATTACCAACTCATTCATCAATTCAGACAATGTATAAACCTTTTTGTTTATATTATAGTTAAGCCTGAATTCCTTGAATGATTCTGGTAGTGACTAGAGTATCATATCCACTTGGGATTCTCCATCAATATCGGCACCTAAAACTTCCAATGTATTCAGATTAGAGATCATCCTTAGACAATGCTCCCTCACTGAAGTACCTTCAGCCATTTTGGTATTATAAATCTGCCTCATAGTTTCTTGCTTTGAAACGGCCTTGCTCAGCAGACATTTCCTTCAGACTTAGCATAATGTCCGAAGCTAGTTCTACATCCTGCATTTGATGCTGTAGAACATTTGAAATAGATGCTAGGATATAGCACTTGGCAATCTCATTAGATTTGTACCAATGATCATATCGCTGTTTTTCCTCAAGAGGAGCATCTAATGATGGAAAGCTAGGACATGGTTGAGTAAGCACATATTTGTGCTCTTCAGCAGTAAGAACAATGTCTAAATTTCTTTTCCAGTCAACATAGTTGGATCCAGTCAATTTGTTTTGATTAAGAATAGCAACAAGTGGACTAAATGATGCCATGATTTAAATATGAAAATAACAAACATGAATATAATAAGTAAACTGGACATTATCAATTTAGCATATAAGCATATAATATGGAACCTTAATAAAACCATAAAATAATATATGCAACGACAACCCAATCCATGTCTATAATTCCTTGGTAGCAAGTTTATTATAAACACATTAATTGGTTGAGAAATTTTCTCATTATTAATGCTATCATGGTAACTCTTACCAAACAAAAATAATATGCCGTTTTGCCTTTAGCCTCTAAGTAATAATGACATAGCTCTTTTGGGAGGTTAACATTACACTTAGTCTAGTGTATACCATTATCTAGAATTATGTGTAGCCACATCTCATCTCCATTTATAGTGTTTAAACTTGTAGTATCATGGAACAAAAACACCCTCCTTTGGGATTGCAAGGCATATGCGCCAAGACGAGGTGTTTGTTCACACTACTTTAAACAGGTAAGTTCAATCTTGTAGTACTATGAAGTAAACACCCTCCTTTGGGATCGCAAGGCACATACGCCAAGACGAGGTGTTTACCCGCACTACTATGAATTGATAATGGAGGTCGTGAGATCCAACCATTGTATCTCTCTCCCACTAGATGTTTTAAAATAAAGGTTTTTAAGATCAAGAACTATAATAACGCTCGAAAACTTGAAAACATAATCCTAATTTCATTAGGAATAAATTTCATTAAACAAGTACTTTAATCCTAGCGTTAATATATTAATATAAAAACAAACCCATATATATTATATTACATATATATATATATATATAATATATTGTAATATATATATATATTGTTGTAATATATATATATATAGACAAGCCGTGCAAAACAAAAGTCCAAGCAATGCATTCATTTGGTTCACACCATTATCTTCTTATAGCCAAGCCTTATAATAACCAATAAATCATGCCCATGCAAGCCTTATAATAACCAAGAAATCATGCCAACATAGACATTAATATCCAAGCGGTGCATGCCTTATAATAACCGCACATGGCAGTTAACTATTTATGCCATGTCTTGACTTTGATGGATTTCAATAACAAGGCCATCTTTCATCTTGGCTATGGATTCACGCACATGGCTATGGATTCACATGTTATACGGATTCAAAGTCTAGGCATTCAAGCAATTAACCTTATTGCATCGCTTGGCAAGTTCAATGAAGACACGGCTTCATTCAATAACTATCAATCCTTGGCATTAAACTTCAATCTATTTATCACATATATAAATCAAAACATGTCTACGAAAGAAGACGTTCAAGGACACAATAATGCAAAAAATTTTACTGCAAAAAATTAAAACACAAATATAACGGTTTTCTTAAATTCTAAAAACAATCACATGCTATACAAGCATGTGATGAAAACCTGGCTCTGATACCAATTGTTTGAAAATCTGGTTTTGTATCTCATACAAAACGCACAGCGGAAGCAACAAAAATAGATCTATTTCACTCATGATTGATATCATGCATGTAAATTTCAGAATTTAAGAACAAGATTACATACCCTGGTGCGGTGAAATTCAAAACAAAATATTAGAAGTACTTGGAAAACTTTTAATCTTCACTCCAATTCCACTTTACGCCCAAGAAGTGTGGTCTCTCAATCAGCTTCCAAGGGAGAATAATTGAGTGGTTTCACTTACACATACACACCATTTCACAATGATGTCTATTTTTCTCTAATGAAAAATTATGTATGTTTCTCCTTTTATAACTAACTGATTATCTAATTGGGCTGGCCTATTGGGCCATTCCAATTGGGCTTTAGTGTGTGGCTTGGAGTGGGACCAAAAGGGACCAATAAGACACTAGCTCCAATGGGTCTTGGGCTTTTCTGTCAACTCTTGACAAGCCCAAAGTTATCATTAATTATATTTAATACCACTATATAAATATAATTGCACTCTAGGCCTTATTAATAAATTATATCTCAAGACTTTATTATATATGCAACCCCTTCATAAAAAATATTCGTAGTAATACAAAGTCATGAATGTAGAGTGCCACTTTGTTAATTACTACATCTTAATCCTTGAGTACCCGGTTTAATCCTTTTAAGTTATTCATCATATATTTATGAAATCCAATTCCATAAATATATACTTTAGTATATTCTTACTAAAGTGGTTAGGCCTAACACTCTAAATAACCAAACCCGTTAAACATATCTCAAGGGAATATTTTATATCTCCGATAAGAGATTATAAATTCCATCTTGAGAATATATGTTCCATCAACACTAAATGTGACTGCCCAACATACTGAGGTTTTGATCGTGACTTTAGATCTCACTCTTGATATATCAAAGCAACCTACACCTCACGATCAGGTCCATTATTCTCTCAGGGTCAAGAGTTCATGCAAATAGAAGTTGTGAGAATTATTATTCATTTGACAGTCATTATGAGAATAATAAATCTCACAGCGGTCTAGTTCAATATGTTTTAACGCTTAAAACATATCAACATATCAACTAGAAGTCTCCACTTCCATGATCAAGACAAATCATCTTAGTTGATATGTTATAGTCTTTGCAGATGAAATGCCCAATTTCATCACCGACTACGAACTATAATTCTGAGTTTACAAAGAACTTGTGATCTATATCTTTCGTGACTAAATCACATAAATCACATACTATACATCTCGTGGATTATACGATAATGTCCAAATATTCATGTTACCATTATTTTAGATAATAATAAAACAATTTTATTAATTATAACATTAAGTCATACATGATGTCATACATAGCATCATACAATAGGATTTAAGGGCACATATCCCAACAATCTCCCACTTGCCCTAAAGACTATTGTGCACTAATCTAACTCCAATTCCCTCCAAATGTGACTCAAAAGTCTTTTGTGGCAAGGTTTTGGTAAAGGGATCCGCTAGATTACTTGCACTATCAATCTTTGCTACTACTACATCTCCTCGAGCAACAAAGTCTCGAATAATGTGGTACTTTCTCTCAATGTGCTTTCCTTTCTTGTGATTTCTCGGATCCTTGGATTGTGCAACCGCTCTACTATTGTCGCAAAACAATGTGATGGGAACTTGCTCCATTCTCACAACACCAAGATCTAAAAAGAATTTCTTGAGCCAAACAGCTTCCTTTGCCGCCTCACAAGCAGCAAGATATTCAGCTTCCATAGTGGAGTCCTCAATACAAGATTGCTTAACACTCCACCAACTAATGGCTCCACCTCTAAAGGTGAACACACAACCTGAAGTGGACTTTTTGAAATTAAGATCTGACTGAAAATCTGAATCTGTATAACCAATGGGAATCAAATCCTCACTATGGTAAACAAGCATATAATCTCTTGTTCTCCGTAGATATTTAAGAATATGCTTTACAGCTTGCCAATGTTTAAGTCCTGGATTTGATTAATATCGGCTGACCATGCCAACTGAATAACAGATATCTGGTTTAGTATATAGCATGACATACATGAGACTTCCCACTACAGTAGCATAAGGAACTTGTCTCATCATATTTTCTTCCTCTAGAGTCTTAGGCCTTTGGTCATCAGACAGAGGAACTCCATGTCTAAAAGGAAGTAATCCTTTCTTGGAGTTTTGCATGCTAAACCATTTTAGAACCTTATCTATATACCCAGTTTGTGATAAACCTAAAATCTTATTCTTGCGATCTCGCCAAAGCTTGATCCCTAGAATAAAGTTAGCTTCACCTAAGTCCTTCATTTCAAATTGGCTTAATAACCAAACTTTACCGATGACATTACCCCTACATCATTTCAAATGAGTAGAATATCATCAACATCTCAACATAAAGCACTAGGAACATTACTACTTTATTTTGATGTCTTGTGTACACATATGGTTCATCAAGATTTTGTTCAAAAACAAATGATTTGATTGCTTGATCAAATTTGATGTTCCACAACCTAGATGCTTGCTTAAGTCCATAAATGGATCTTTTCAACTTGCATACCATATGCTCTTGGTTCTTTGCTATGAAACCTTCCGGTTGCATCATATAGATTTCTTCTTCAAGATTGCCATTAAGAAATGCAGTCTTGACATCCATTTGCCAAATCTCATAATCATAATGAGCATCAATGGATAAGAGAATTCTGATAGATTTAAGCATGGCTACTGGCGAAAAAGTTTTATCATAGTCAATTCCTTCTTTTTGTGTATAACTTTTCGCCACTAGTCTTGCTTTAAAAGTTTCAACCTTTTCATCTATCCCTCTCTTCCTTTTGTAAACCCATTTGCAACCAACAGTTTTAATACCATTTGGCGCCTTTACAAGACCCCATACTTGATTGGAATACATAGAATCCAATTCAGATTTCATAGCTTGGACCCAATGATGTGCATCTATATCATTCATTGCCTCCTCATAAGTGTAGGGATCCAATTCAGCCTCTTCTAGGATAACTCCGTAAGTTTCTCCTAAACCTATAAATCTTATAGGAGGCTGAACAATTTTCCTACTACGACGAGGCACCTATGTATTAGTTAACTCATGAGTAATGTCTTGTGGTGTATCCAATACAGCCACATCATTCCTAGTTTCATCCATTGGTTGTTCAATTATAGGTTCATCTAATTCAGCCAATACAACTTTACTTTTAGGATTAAAATAATTCACATAATCATCTTCCAAAAATTTGGATTGGGTGCTAACAAACACTTTGTTATCCTTATGATCATAGAATAAATAACCCTTGGTTTCCTTTGAATACCCTAAAAACATGCATACTTCCATTTTAGCTTCCAACTTATCAGACTTCCCTTTCAACATATGTGCTGGACATCTCCAAATGTGGAGATATTTCATACTAGGCCTGCACCTACTCCACAATTCCTTAGGTGTGTTGGGAACAGATTTTGATGGAACTAATTTCAAAATATGCATAGCAGTTTTTAGTGCATATCCCCAGAAGGAAATTGGTAAAATTGAATAACTCAGCGTTGACCTAACCATTTCCAAAAGAGTCCTATTCCTTCTTTCTGCTACACCATTTTGTTGGGGAGTTCCAGGTGCAGTCAATTGGGAGACAATCCCATTTTGAATTAGGTAATCCTTTAAATCCCCAAGAAAGTATTTTCCACCTCGATCAGATCGAATGGCCTTTATGCTTTTACTCAATTGATTTTCAACTTCAGCCCAAAACTCTTTGAACTTTTCAAAGGCTTCGGACTTCCGTCTCATTAGGTACACATAACCATATCTTGAGTAATCATTAGTAAAAGTGATGAAGTACTCATAACCTCCTTTTGCTTGGGTTGAGATAGGACCATATATATCTGTATGAACTAATTCAAGCAACTCTTGGGCTCTTTTACCTTTTGCATTAAAAAGGTCGCTTGGTCATTTTACCTTCCAAACAAGATTCGCAAACTGGAAATCCATCAGAGTCCATGGGTTGTAAAAGTCCATCTTTGATTAGTCTTTGAATCCTATTTGAATTAATATGACCTAAACGCAAGTGCCATAGATATGCATCACTAGTAGAAGGAAACTTTCTCTTTAATGATTTTACATGAAAGCTACTATCTAATTCAGAATTATATAATTCATGCTTGTCACGAGTTAAAATATAAAGACCATCCACAATATTGCCAGAACAGATAAACACTTTATCCTTCTTTATTACAACATTGTCTTTTAGGATAACATAATATTCATGTTTACCGAAATAAGTTGCAGACATTAAATTCCTATGAACATTAGGTACATATAAATAGTCTTCCAATATTAAAACCCTAAACTTAAAACATAAATTAAACACTCCAACAACTACAACTGGTATTCTGCTCCCATCAGCCAAAGTAAGAAAAAATTCCCCTTCATTCAGCTTTCTGGTCTCCTGGAACCCCTGCAAAGTATTGCAGATATGATTAGTACAACTTGAATCCACACACCAGGAATCCGTGGGATTCTGTACCAAACATATTTCAAGAAGGAATGTACATATCATACCTTTATTCTTGGCAGCCTTGAATATTGGACAATTCCTCTTCCAATGTCCTTTCTCACCACAATGGAAACACTTTCCTTTGTTTTTCTTTCCTTTGTTGGCTACTCCAAAGGCAACTTGTTTACCATCTCTCTTGGTGAAGTCCTTCTTCTTCTTCTTCTTTTTACCTTTTCGTTTCGACTTAGGTTGAGAAGTGGAAGCCTTAGCCATATTGGCATCAACACTAGAAGTACCAAGGATGCCTTCCGCTGCTACCAATTCAGATAATGTATAAACCTTTTTGTTGATGTTATAGTTTAGCCTGAATTCCTTGAATGATTCTGGTAGTGACTGGAGTATCATATTCACTTGGGATTCTCCATCGAAATCAGCACCTAAAACTTCCAATGTATTCAGATTAGAGATCATCCTAAGACAATGCTCTTTCACTGAAGTACCTTTAGCCATTTTGGTATTATAAATTTGTCTCATAGTTTCTTGCCTTACAGAATGGCCTTGCACACCAAACATCTCCTTCAGACTTAGCATAATGTCTGAAGCTACTTCTACATCCTCCATTTGATGCTGTAGAACATTTGAAATAGATGCTAGGATATAGCACTTGGCCATCTCATTAGATTTCTGCCAACGATCATATCGCTGTTTTTCCTCAAGATGAGCATCTAATGATGGAAAGTTAAGACAAGGTTGAGTAAGCACATATTTGTGCTCTTCAGCAATAAGAACAATGTCTAAGTTTCTTTTCCAGTCAACATAGTTAGATCCAGTCAGTTTGTTTTGATTAAGAATAGTAACAAGTGGGCTAAATAATGCGATGATTTAAATCTGAAAATAATAAACATAAATATAATATGTAAACTGGACATTATCAATTTAGCATATAAGCATATAATATGGAACCTTAATAAAACCATAAAATAATATATGTAACGACAACTCAATCTATGTCTATAATTCCTTGGTAGCAAGTTTATTATAAACACATTAATTGGTTGAGAAATTTTCTCATTATTAATGCTATCATGGTAACTCTTACTAAACAAAAATAATATGCCGTTTTGCCTCTAGCCTCTAAGTAATAATGACATAGCTCTTTTGGGAGGTTAACATTACACTTAGTCTAGTGTACACCATTATCTAGAATCTTGTGTAGCCATATATCATCTCCCTTTATAGTGTTTAAACTTGTAGTACCATGAAACAAAACACCCTCCTTTGGGATCGCAAGGCATATACGCCAAGACGAGGTGCTTGTTCACACTACTTTAAACGGGTAAGTTCAATCTTGTAGTACTATGAAGTAAACATCCTCCTTTGGGATCTTGAGGCATATACGCCAAGACGAGATGCTTAACCACACTACTATGAACCGATAATGGGGGCCGTGAGACCCAACCCTTGTATCTCTCTCCCACTAGATGTTTTAAATTAAAGGTTTTTAAGACCAAGGACTATAATAACGCTAGAAACCTTGAAAACATAATCCTAATCTCGTTAGGAATAAATTTCATTAAACAAATACTTTAATCCTAGCGTTAATATATATATAAATATATATAGGTTTATATATATTATAATATATATATATATACATATTATAATATATATATTATAATATACGGATAGAATATAAACCTTATATATTGCATGTCAATGGACATGAATTCATGAAACCATGCAAGAGATTGTATAGATTGTATGAACTTTATATGGCCAGGCAATGCAAACCTTAGCACATGGCAGTTACAATATTACAGTTATATAATTCAATAATATACCATACGGATGTGTTATATTACATATTATATATATATATATATATATATATCTTTTATTGTTAAGCCGTGCAAACAATATCCAAGTGGTGCAATCAATATATAGCCAAGCATTGCAACCAATGCAACAAACACATGCACACGGCATTCATGATATTGAAAAACACAAGCATGGCACCAAGCAATGCACATGGCGGTTACCATAATTTCATAAACTGCCAATCTTGCCGTGTCTACACAAATGAATCATGGCATATGAATTCTAACGCTATTAATAAAAAATTCATAAAACCACGATTATCAAACCATGTCTACACAAAAGAACACATTCAAGGACACAATAATGCAGAAAATTAAAGCACAAAGATAACGGTTTTCTTAAATTCTTAAAAAAAAAAAAATCACATGTTATACAAGCATGAAATGAAAACTTGGCTTTGATACCAATTGTTGGAAAATTTGGTTTTGTATCTCATACAAAACACATAGCAGAAGCAACAAAAATGGATCTATTTCATTCATGATTGATAACATGCACTAAGTAAATTTTGGAATTTAAGAACGAGATAGCGTACCTTGGTGCGGTAAAATTCAAAACAAAAGATTAGAAGTACTTGGGAACACTTTTAATCTTCACTCCAATTCCACTTTCTGTCCAAGAAGTGTGGTCTCTCAATAAGTTTCTAAGGGAGAATAATTGAGTGGCTTCACTCGCACATACACACCACTTCACAATGATGTCTTTATTTATTTTTTTTTCTTATGAAAAATTCTGTATGTTTCTTCTTTTATAACTAACTAATTATCTAATTGGGCTGGCCTATTGGGCCTTTCCAATTGGGCTTTAGTGTGTGGCTTGGAGTAGGACCAAAAGGGACCAATAAGACACTAGCTCCAATGGGCCTTGGGCTTTTCTGTCAACTCTTGACAAGCCCAAAGTTTCCATTAATTATATTTAATACCACTATATAAATATAATTGCACTCTAAGTCTTATTAATAAATTATATCCTAAGACTTTATTATATATGCAACCCCTTCATAAAATATTCGTAGTAATACAAAGTCATGAATGTAGACTGCCACTTTGTTAATTACTACATCTTATTCCTTGAGTACCCAGTTTAATCCTTTTAAGTTATTCATCATATATTTATGAAATCCAATTCCATAAATATATACTTTAGTATATTCTTATTAAAGTGGTTAGGCCTAACACTTTGAATAACCAAACCTATTAAACTTATCTCAAGGGAATATTTTAAATCTCCGTTAAGAGATTATGAATTCCGTCTTGAGAATATATGTTCCATCAACACTAAATGTGGCTACCCAACATACTGAGGTTTTAATCGTGACTTTAGATCTCACGCTTGATATATCAAAGCAACCTACACCTCACGATTAGGTTCATTATTCTCTCAGGATTAAGAGTTCATGCAAATAGAAGTTGTGAGATTTATTATTCATTTGACAGTCATTATGAGAATAATAAATCTTACAGCGGTCCAATTCAATATGTTTTAACTCTTAAAACATATCAACATATCAACTAGAAGTCTCCACTTCCATGATCAAGACAAATCATCTTAGTTGATATGTTATAGTCTTCGCAGATGAAATGCCTAATTTCATCACCGACTACGAACTATAATTCTGAGTTTACGAAGAACTTGTTGTTGGGGTTTATGCTCTAAAATCCAATTTATTCGCATGTCATAAATAATTAAATTTTTTAATTATATGAGACTATTTATAAATGAACTAATGAGACATTATCTTAGTCCGTGAGATGCATAGTATGCGATTTATGTGATTTAGTCACAGAAGATATAAATTGCAAGTTTTTTGTAAACTCAGAATGTAGTTCGTAGTCGGTGATGAAATTGGGCGTTTCATCTGCGAAGGCTATAACATGTCAACTAAGATGATTTTTCTTGATCATGGAAATGGAAGATTTCTAGTTGGTATGTTGATATGTTTTAAGAGTTAAGACATATTAGATTTGACCACTGTGAGATTTATTATTCTCTTAACGACTGTCAATTGAATAATAAATATCACGACTTCTATTTACACCAACTCTAAATCCTGAGAGAATAATGGACCTGATCATGAGATGTAGGTTGCTTTGATATATCAGGAGTGAGATCTATAAGTTACGGTCAAAACCTCAGTATGTTGGGCAATCGCATTTAGTGTTGATGGAACATATATTCCCAAGATGGAATTCATAATCTCTTAACGGAGATATAAAATATTCCCTTGAGATAAGTTTAATGGGTTTGGTTATTCACAGAGTTGGGCCCAACCACTTTAGTAAGAAGTTACTAAAGTATATATTTATGGAATTGGATTTCATAAATATATGATGAATAACATTAAGGATTAAACCGGGTACTCAAGGATTAAGATGTAGTAATCTTCAAAGTGGCAGTCTTTATTCATAACTTTGTGTTACTACGAATATTTTTATGAAGGGTCTTGGGATATAATTTATTAATAAGGCCTAGAGTGCAATTATATTCATATAGTGGTATTGAATATAATTAATGGTAACTTTGAACTTGTCAAGAGTTGACAGAAAAGCCCAAGGCCCATTGGAGCTAGAGTCTTATTTGTTCCTTTTTGGTCCCACTGTAACACCCCAAACCCTTAATAAGGATTTAGATGCATAACCTGTCTTAGAAATAATCAACAATGACATAATGGAACAGAGCGTAATATTTATCCTCAAATAAACTTCTTGAATATCATCAGATTTCCTTACCAATCCATAAAAAAACAAAACAACAATAATATTCTTTTTGAATGTAAAATCTCCAAATAACATCTCAAAATAGTTCCAAAATAATAATCTCATTGTCCTGAAACAATTTTACTAAAACAATTCTGCAACTATCAAGCTCCAAACGAAGTCGTCCATCTAAGGCTCCACTGATCTACCACCAAAAGACACTTCATAACTCTAATCTGAAAGGATGGAAAAAAGGGTGAGCTAAAGGCTCAATAAGAGACTACAAACATGAGGATGTCTTCCAAAACAAAACGATAATATCATTGACAAAATATAGTCATCACGATACAATTAAAATTAGTTTAAACTGTAATATAATATATTCTATAAAGCTGTTAAAATAAAACACTTCACTATAACACTGTAAACATTAATAAAATAACGACCACATTTATATGCCAATATGCACCAAATAGGTAGAAACAATTTTATTTTGAAAATAAGCAATTTTCCACCTAAAAGAACAGTAGTAAATAAACAGTAACTCAATATGAAAAATATTAGTCAAACACAGACAAAAGCTGCTAAACACTCGGTGGGTGATTTCCCATGGGAACAATAACACTAACCTCAAAGAGGCAACACTAGCTCCGAAGAGCAACAATAACACTGCACCACACCACACTAACACTACTTCGGCCGAAGACCAACACTTAACCCTGTGTTGGCAAAGGTTGCAGACTGTCTAGTTGACCATTTGAAACACTCTTGACATATACAGTTTCACAATAATATACAATAAATAATAGAGTTTGAGTATGTATAAAGCACTAACAATGGTATAAGTCTTTGAAACTTCACTTTTGCAATTATGTGTATGTATATATATATATATAAATATATTTTTACCACAATTATATATATATATATATATATATAAATATATACGTCTTGAGAGACGTCATGTGTTGAAGTCTACTTACCTCTAGTGGCTAAACCAAGCTTCACTTCAATTGCTCGAAACGACGTCAACTAGAACCTAAATAATAATTAGATAACTCAATAAGGGCAGGTTCTTTAATAACCACAAAGTCCTCTTGATAAAACAATTCCTCAACCACTATGAAGATTTGGCAAGATAAAATTTAACGTGTCTTTCTAATATAACTCCAAACCTATTCTAGATTAAAATAATAGTATAGCATTCCCTAACCTAACATCTAATATTTATATAAGAACACGTTACCATAAGCAACCCTATAACCTATGTGCCTATATACATATATATGAACCCAAAATTACAATTTTCCATTTCGTCCAAACAACGTGAATATGAAAGTAAAAAAAAAAAACACAATTCGGCACCCAAGAAATTGGTTCCATGACATTATCATCAATAATAAAAACATTTGCAATATCAATGCCATAGCCAAACACCACGGTGGCAAAAGGACCATTTACTATACTAACAATGATATAATGTAATATATATATATATATATATATATATATACTTATATAAAAACCTAATAGCACCAATCTCCACTTTCGGCCAACCATGTGAACTAATCATTGTAATATATATATATATATTCGGCAATCCAATTGAATCCAATGGATGAACTATTGATGTAATATATATATATATATATATATTCGGCAATCCAATTTATACATTATTATCATTGAAATTCCAGCAACCATCATTGAATTTCCAGCAAACACAATTGAAATTCCAGCAAACTTAATACTAACCCTAACACTAACATGTCAATGATGAAATCCCAGCAAAATAAAAGAAAAAAAAAGGCTTTCCTAGAATGATGCTTACCTCAAAACCAAGATGAAGTTGCTGGCTGCCCTGAAGTGCACAGCCTCCTCTTCTTTTGTTTTTGAGAAACCCTAATTTTCTTTCATATAAAGCTGTTGCACTTGGGCTGAAAATTCAGAAGCCTATTTCAGGTTAAGGCTAATTTCACTTGGGCTGAAAATTTAGAAGCCCACTACAACTAAAATAAACTTCCAAGACCCACCTATATTCCCACTAAACTCATTATAAGGTTGTTAACATAGGCTAGGACTTCTAAAGAATTCCAAAGACACTAAAACTCCTAATCCAAAAAGGTTCAAATCCTTTTAACCTTTTCCTTAACTGATAAGAGGCTAAATAGTTAATTTTTGAATAGACCACAAAATAGTTATTCACGTTACCCCTTAATATTAATATTGATATTATTATTATTATCATTGTAAAAATCACAATATAAATTAATTATTTCCTCCAAAATAAATAAGCAATTTATCAAATCTACTCTCTAAAAGTAATTAAATTAAATTTTAAGTGAGACGGGTGTTACACCCACTCCGAGCCACACACTAGAGCTCAATTGGTATGGCCCAAAAGGCTAGCCCAATTAGATAATCAGTTGTATATAAGGAGAGAAACATACAGAATTTCATAAGTCCTTTCATGAGTCTTTTCATAAGTGTTTTTCATCAAGATTACACAAGGAATGAAATGGTTTGTATGTAAGTGTTGGACACTCCCTTGTTCTCTCTTTGGAAACTGATTGAGAGACCACACATCTTGGGCATTAAGTGGAATTGGACTGAAGATTAAAAGTCTTCCCAAGAACTTCTGATTTTTGGTTTTGAATTTCACCGCACTTAGGTACGCTTTCTTGTTCTTAAATTCTGAAACTTTCATAGTGCTTGTTATCAATTGCGAATGAAGTAGATCCGTTAATTTTCCGCTGCGTATGTTTTGTATGTGATACGAACATGTATTTTTTTCCCAACAATTGGTATCAGAGTGGTCTTCAATTTGAATCTGAATAACATGTTTTGTGAGTTTTAGAATTAGATATAATAGTTTCATGATGTTAGAAAGTTATATATGCATTTAATTTTCTGCATGGTAGTTGAAATTATGATTTGATAAAAACTGATATTGATGTTATGATGTTGTTTAAATCTGAATTTAAGTATGTTAAATTCGTCTTTAAGGCTATAGCATCAATGGAATTCAGTTTTGATATCAAATTCTGCATATCATGTTCATATGATGGTTGTTTGTTCATGAAAAATCGTTGAAAACTGTTTGCAACTGCTCTGGAAAAACTGAAAACATGGGTTTTTCGCGGGTTAGCTTCCTGCGAAGTTACTCGTGAAAAATGATTCTGAAGACGAATTTTTCCCTGGTAAGCTTGACTCGCGAAACAGTCGTGAGATAGTAGCGAAAGTTTTTGTCTGAATTTTTGTGTTTTCAATTTTTTGCTTAACTTGTTTTCGCAGGAAGAGCTTAGTCACGAGATACCCACGATACAGTAGCGAAAGTTTCTGTCTGGATTTTGTGTTTTCACTATTTTTCCTTACGCCTTTTTCGCGGGAAGAGCTTAATTGCAAGATTCTCGTGAAAATGCATTTGAAGGGAATTTAGAATATTTTCTAAATGTTTTCAAATGTATAAAGTGTAAGGAAATGTGTAATGTGATTACACATGATTCTAACTAAAAGACCTAATGAGATCAAAGATATTAGTTAAATAGAACTCTTAGTCCTAAATAGTTTAGGATTTGTCTTCTAAGAAACATTCTGATGAGATTGGAATTGTTGTATAATTAAAAGTCCTTAATTTATTTTAATTAGAAGTTTTTAATGAGAGATTAAAGCTTAATTAAAAGGTTTATATATTTTCTAATGAGATTAGAACTTTTTATTTAGTAAATTAAGTATAGAGTTCTAGATAACTAATTTTTGATTCATTAGTGTTTAAGGAATCCTAAATAGTTTAGGACTTCCATTTTAGTTAGCGATTCTAATAAGATTAGAGTCTTCAATAAGTGCAAGGTTATTAGTTGTGATTGGATCACAATTATTTAAGAAAAACCCAAACAATAAGTGGGAGTGCTGATATAACACTTTTTTTAAGTTTATTGTAATGTGAATAGATACCTTGTCTTGACTTTGAGTGTTGCATTCCATGCGCAGGGTATTTATTTCACGGATTACAAGGTTAAACTTTGTGATTACGCGACTGTTCGTTACGCTATTGTGACGTGACTTAGTAACATCACATCGAATATATACAATTAAACACATTTGATGTGTAGGGTTAAAATTGTGATTAGATCACAATGATTTCATGACAATCCACTTGTTTTAAAATTTCTATTGGGAGAGAGATTCAAGGGTTGATTCTCACGGCCTTCATTGCTGGTTTATAGTAGTGTGATTAGGCACCTCGCTTGGCGTATATGCCTTGCTCCCTTCGGAGGGTGTTTAATTCATGGTACTACAAGATTAAACTTCTTAATGATAGATGAAATGTGTTTTTACATTGAGAACGACCACGCTTCCGTGGAGTTACTCGGTGACTCACATTGAGTTTAGGCAATGGTATACACTAGACTAAGTGTAATGTTAACCTCCCTTCGGAGCTATGTCATTATTACTTAGACGCCAAAGAAAAGCGGCAAATTATTTTTGTTTGGTAAGAGTTACCATGATAGCATTAATAATGAGAATATTCTTCGCCTGATCATAGTGATTGGTCTGACCTCGCCTCTGAGGAATATTAATTGCGGGATTAGGTTGTCGTTGCACCTAGTATAGTATTTTTTGGGTTTTATACTATATGGTTATGGATGCAAAATATAATGTCCCAGTAATTATGTTCATAGTTTCAAAATAAAGTTGTCATAAATTTTGTTCTCTAGCTACTATTTTAATTGAATCACATTAACTAGGAAATAATTTTGGACATGGTGCTTAAAGGAGCTGAAGTACATAAAAGTATTTAGATTCAGCATTGTCATAATTTCCTATGCATGATGCATTGGTGGAAGATAGCTTATGATTTGATCATAGTCTCCATTGTAATGCTAAAATGTTACATTGGCTTCTATCTCAAGTGTGCTACAGCATGAGATGGAAGAGTTAGTACTAGACTTAGACTTTATATTAAGTCTAAATGAGATGTTTGGTATGAATCATATTGAGTGCTAAGAAAAGCTTAAAGAGTTCCAATTCTATGTCATTTCATGAAACTATTTTATTTTAAAATGAATTGGAATTCTTGGATGTTGAGATTAAATGTTAATCTCATATGGATATGATCCACAAGTCCTTGTTAGAAACATTTGATCAATTCAGATTGTTTTCAAAATAAATTATTTTTATGTTATCTGAAATGATGAGTGAGTTCTACGCAACGGAAGACATCCTAAAAGCTAAAGCTAGGATCAATATGATTTAATTCAAATTCTTAGCCTAAACTGAAAGGTAAGAGTGATAAGAAGATGAATTATAATACCAAACAGTTGGATAAGCAAATTGTCCTAATAGTTGCCAAAAGGAAATTAGACTCAAAAGCATGACAAAGGGAAAGTGTTTCTATTTTGGTAAGGCTAAGCATTGTCCATGATTATTTTCTAGATGAAAATTTACATGTTTTACTTTTTAAAGAGAAAGTTTCCATCCTTTGTTATTGTATGTATTTGGCACTTATGCCTAAATCTTATTAATTTAAATGATATTCAAGATTGGTGAAAGATGGGCTTTTAGAACCATTATTTTGTTAAGTTCCCAGTCTATGAATTCTATTTAGAGGATAATAAGATCTAGGGCTCCTTTATTGTAAAGGAATAAAGTTCCAATGACTTCTTTAAGTCAGCACATACATGAAGGATGAGTAAGACTCTTTTAGAAATAGTAAAGTACATGATAAGTAATTTCCATTTGCTTATTTCTTTTGGAGATGTACTCTAATAGTTACTATACTTTTTCTAAAGTTGATTTCAAAAGTTTGTTCCGAGGACAATTGTCAAATTGTGGATTAGGTGAAAACCTGATACTTCCACTTTTAGAGATGTCCAGCACTTGTGCTAGAAAGGAAGTCTAACAAGTTGAAATCAAAAGATAGAAAAATGTGTGTTTATGATGAGTATCCAAAAGGAGTTGCAAAAGATTGTTTTGGTAGTCATAAAGAAAAGAAGATGTTTGTAAAGTACTATTACAAACTTCTTGATGATGACTATGTGAATAATCTTAAAGCAAAACGTATAGTTGTTCTAGAAGAAAAATGTCAGAATTTGTTGAAAGACAACTATAAAATACATTTAGAAATGAGATGGTTGTATTAGATACACCACAAGGCATTATTCTAGATGTATAGCTAATGCATGGGTACAATATCGTAGTGGGAGGATTATTAATTACCAAGTAAGTTCATACTTTTGGGATAAACTTTTGAAGTTATTCCAAAAGGATGTGAATTTGATCCTCGGTCCTACGTAAAGGCAATAGATGATTTGAATATGGATTACTGGATCAAGGTTATGTGAATAGAATTGGATTCTATTTGAAGTCTAGAACTTGTAGAGGCGCCTAATGGAATTAGGCCTATTGTTTTCAAATAGGTCTACAAGTAAATGAGATTGATAGATTTGAAGGTGCAAACCTTCAAAGTTAAGACTAGTGGCGAAAAGATTTATTCAGAAAGAAATGGTTCAATTATGAAAAGATTTTTTCACCAATAGTCAAGTTTGACTCTATCTGAATTCTCTTATCCATTATATTTCATTTGGATGAAAAATGGCAATGGATATCAAGAAAGCTTCTTTTAGTAGCAATCTTGAGGAAGACATCTATACGATGTAACTAGACTTGTACATAGCAAAGAAACAGTAGTGTTTAGTATGCAAGTTGCTTAAATTCCATTTAAGGACTAAAGCAAGCATCTGAATCATAAAATATCATCATTGATCAAGCAATCAATTTGTTTGATTTTGATCAAGTATTAAAAGGCCTTATGTGTGTGAAAGCTATATAGAATAATAAATTTCTTAATGTATGTTGATGACATTCTAATCATTTAAAATGATGTAGAGATATTGTCATCAATAGAGTTTTTGTTGTCTAATCCAGTTTTTGTTGTCTAATTTGTTTGATTTTGATGACATTCTAATCAATAGAGTTTTTGTTGTCTAATCCTAAGAATTTAAACTTTGTTACAATTCAGAAATTAAGATATTGAGTCTATCTCAAACTGCTTAAATAGATTAGATTCTAGCCAAGTATAGCATCTAATACTTCAAGAAAGGATTCTTTCCTTTTAAGTTTGAAGTTCCTTTATATAGGACTATAGTCCTAAGACACATAAAAGGAGGACCATATTAAGATGGTTCCTAATATCATATCAATAGGAAGTCTTTATGCTATGCTATATACTAGGCTAAATATCTATTTTGCGGTGGGCATAGTAAGCAAATATCAATTAAATCAAAGATCACTTAATTTAGTGGGAGTAAAGCATATACTCAAATATCTTAGGAGAATGAGAGATTATATGCTTGTCCATAAAAGTGAGATTTTGATGGTTACTGGATGTACAAATGTTGACTTGTAGTTTGATTGTGATTCATGAAGTTGGACTTCAAGATATGTGTTCATCCTAGTGGTGAAGATATATATTGAGCATAAGTATTATCACACTAGAGAGATATGAGTACTTGAGTAGTAGTAGAAAAGATAATTTATGCAATAAATCTGACTCAAACTTGTTTCCAAACCTTGCCTTAGAGTGACTATAAATTGCTCTAAAGGGAGATAAGTGTCGGATATATGGTAAATTGTCTTTGAGGGCAAGTGGAAGATTGTTGGGGTTTATGCCCTAAAATCCAATTTATTGGCATGTCATAAATAATTAAATTGTTTAATTATATGAGACTATTTATAAATGAACTAATGGGATATTATCTTAGTCCATGAGATGCATAGTATGCGATTTATGTGATTTAGTCACGGAAGATATAAGTTGCAAGTTCTTTGTAAACTCAGAATGTAGTTCGTAGTTGGTGATGAAATTAGGCGTTTCATCTACGAAGGCTATAACATATCAACTAAGATGATTTGTCTTGATCATGGAAATGGAAGATTTCTAGTTGGTATGTTGATATGTTTTAAGAGTTACGACATATTGAACTGGACCGCTGTGAAATTTATTATTCTCCTAACGACTGTCAATTGAATAATAAATCTCACGACTTCTATTTACATCAACTTTAAATCCTAAGAGAATAATGGACCTGATCATGAGATGTAGGTTGCTTTGACATATCAAGAGTGGGATCTATAAGTTACGGCCAAAACCTCAGTATGTTGGGCAGTCGCATTTAGTGTTGATGGAACATATATTCTCAAGATGGAATTCATAATCTCTTAACGGAGATATAAAATATTCTTTTGAGATAAGTTTAATGGGTTTGGTTATTCAGAGAGTTGGGCCTAACCACTTTAGTAAGAAGTTACTAAAGTATATATTTATGGAATTAGATTTCATAAATATATGATGAATAACATTAAGGATTAAACCGGGTATTCAAGGATTAAGATGTAGTAATCTTCAAAGTGGCAGTCTTTATTTATGACTTTGTATTACTACGAATATTTTTATGAAGGGGTTGCATGTATAATAAAGTCTTGGAATATAATTTATTAATAAGGCCTAGAGTGCAATTATATTTATATAGTGGTATTGAATATAATTAATGGTAACTTTGGACTTGTCAAGAGTTGACAGAAAAGCCCAAGGCCCATTGGAGCTAGAGTCTTATTTATTCCCTTTTGGTCCCACTCCGAGCCACACACTAGAACCTAATTGGTATGGCCCAAAAGGCTAGCCCAATTAGATAATCAGTTGTATATAAGGAGAGAAACATACAGAATTTCATAAGTCCTTTCATGAGTCTTTTCATAAGTGTTTTTCAACAAGATTACACAAGGAATGAAATGGTTTGTATGTAAGTGTTGAACACTCCCTTGTTCTCTCTTTGGAAACTGATTGAGAGACCACACATCTTGGGCATTAAGTGGAATTGGAGTGAAGATTAAAAGTCTTCCCAAGAACTTCTGATTTTTGGTTTTGAATTTCACCGCACCAAGATACGCTTTCTTGTTCTTAAATTCTGAAACTTTTATAGTGCTTGTTATCAATTGCGAATGAAGTAGATTCGTTAATTTTCCGCTGCGTATGTTTTGTATGTGATACGAACATGTATTTTTCCCAACACTTGTGACCTATATCTTCCGTGACTAAATCACATAAATCACATACTATGCATCTCATGGACTATACGATAATGTTCAAATATTCATGTTACCATTATTTTAGATAATAATAAAACAACTTTATTAATCATAACATTAAGTCATACATAATGTCATACATAGCATCATACAATAGGATTTAAGGGCACATTTCCTAACATTTGTACCTTGTTTAGCTTGGATGAACTTATTTATTGCACTTTACTAGTTGAAGCTTTGTAGTGCATGTTGTGTGGGAAAGATGTTTATAGTTTTTGATCACATTGTCTTGATCTTGATATCCCATGCCTTTGATTGTTAGACTTTAATCTTTAGAGAAAGGTATAAATAACCATCTCACCATTGTTTACTAGCCAATCATGAACACCTTAGTGCATATCGTAAGATTTTGTGCTCGAGAAAGTGTAGCACATGCACAAAAAGAACATAAGGTGTAGCCTTAGTTTAAATGCTGAAATTGGTGTGTACATTATTGGACTTTAATTAAATCAATCAAATAAAATTGGTGTGTATATTATCCCGGCTATTTTAATAAGTTTCTGATCAAATAAAATTGGTGTGTACAATATGAGGCAAATCAGGAAATTTACATGATTGCAAGCTTATTTTCTAGGAGACGTGGGAGTTATATGATATAACTCTTTAGGTGATAGTCTCTTTCAAATTCTATGTGATAAATTTCGTAGACATTGTGCTTGACTTCTATTTACATATCACCTCACATGTATCTCAAGTTTTGCTAGTTGCACACACACTACACAAGTTACTCTTTGCTAAACTTTGTACACGTTATTGTGTGTGATTTTGGTTTGACCAACCAAGTTTGAAAATTCCTTGAATTATTATGCAAAACATGTTTTGATGTTTGTGAAATTAAGGAGAATTGATTGAAAATCTTAATTTTGGGAAAACTAGGTTCAAACAAGTGTTTTTGAAATGCATTTCATCTCATACTCATGCATTTTATTAATAAAAGTAAATGCTTTGAGGAGTTTCTGCACAAAATTGCTTTCTTTTCAAAAAATTGATTTTTCCAAAATTTTGATTAATCGAACCTGTTTCTTGACCGATCGAAATTGCTATTAAAATTTTGGTCAGCCTCTGTCTGTTTTGATCGGTGCTCGATTGGTGTTGGATCAATCGAAACTAATTTCAATTGATCGAACCTAATTTTCAATCAATCGAAAGTCGTATAGAGAGTTTTTCTCTCTTTATCTGATCGGTCAAGGCTTCCAATCAAGATTTTTGTCATTTTCCTCCGATCTTTTTGCAAGGTTTTTCTCTCCCAAGGCCGGTAAAACTATTTTACCCTTCCTTTTTCAATTATTTTCAAGTTTCATCCATTTTTGTCACGCATTTTTGGGAAATTTCAAACCTATGCAAATTTGGGGTTTTTTGTTGATTTAATCCTTTTTTTTCAAAATTGATCAATGGGTTTTTGTTGTAGGATGCTATAAACATGATTCTTATGAATTAATTTGATCAATTTGGTGGTTTGTGAACAATTGGAAATTCTAGGGTTTGAAACTACCCGAATTGGGGATTTTGTTCAATTAGGTTTAATTTGATGAAATTGGCTTGTTGGATTGATTCATATGATCATTATATTGTGTTATATATCTTGTTTAAGGATCAATTGGTCAATTTCTTAAAAATTCTACAAGTGGTTTTTGAAAATTTTGGGGTTTTTGGTATAAACTCTATGCTTAAGCCAATTTTATGAATTTAACATTAAATTGAACTTATTCTCACTGCATTAGAACATGCATCATTTGATTTTACTGTTCATGCATCATACAAAATTGTTATTAATTTATTTATTTTTTTGCTAACTTACAGTCTGCCCTTGGTTTTTCTTTTGTTTCTTTTGGGTTCTTTTCTGTGTGTCTTGTCCTTCCCTTAGCATCATGGTTAGGAAGACTAGAGGTCATAATCTCTTAACGGAGATACAAAATATTCCCTTGAGATAAGTTTAATGGGTTCAGTTATTCAGAGAGTTAGGTCTAACCACTTTGGTAAAAAATTACTAAAGTATATATTTATGAAATTGGATTTCATAAATATATGATGAATAATTTTAAAAGGATTAAACCGGGTGCTCAAAGATTAAGATGTAATAATGTACAAAGTGGCAGTTTATATTCATGACTTTGTATTACTATGAATATTTTATGAAGGGGTTGTATGTATAATGAAGTCTTGAGATATAATTTATTAATAAGGCCTAGAGTGCAATTATATTTATATAGTGGTACTAAATATAATTAAAGGTAACTTTGGACTTGTCAAGAGTTGACAGAAAAGCCCAAGGCCCATTGGAACTAGTGTCTTATTTGTTCCCTTTTGGTCCCACTCCAAGCCACACACTAAAGCCTAATTGGGAAGGCCCAAAAGGCTAGCCCAATTAGATAATCAGTTATGTGGAGAGAAACATATAGAATTTTGTGAACATGAACTGGTTTGTATATTGGCATAAGAGACTCCTTTATATTCTCTCTAGAATAAACACATAGAACTGATTGAGAGACCACACATCTTGGGCATCAAGTGAAATTGGCGTGAAAATTAAAAGTGTTCCCAATTGCTTTTCATCTTCGGTTTTGAAATTTACCATACCAAGGTACACTCTCTTGTTATTATATTCTGAAATTTACATAGCACATGTTTCCTATTATGAATGAAGTAGATCCGTTAATTTTCCGCTGCGTATGTTTTGTATGCGATACAAACACGTTTTTTTCCATCACTTCTATCCAGTGGGGTTCTGATCCTCGGATCACTTCTGCTGAGTTGATTGAGATTCATTATCTTTTCTTTCGGATTGCTTGTCATTCTTTGTGGCCTATCTCTCATCTGCACACCATCCCCATCGTGCGTTATGCATTTTTGTATGCCCTTGTTACAGATGCTCCTATGAATTTTCCTCATCTTTTCATTCATTCCTTGATTGAGGTTCATAGGAGTAGTTCTACTGCTCATGCTTTCTTCTTTCCGGTTTTCATTCATCAGATTCTTTTGCATTTAGGATTAGAGCAGTTTCTTGCGTCTGAGCCCATTCACATTATAGCTCCCATAGGTGCCATCTTTCTTCGGCACACCATCCCTATCGAGCGTTGTGTATTTTTGTATGCCCTTATTACAGACGCTCCTATGAGTTTTTCTCATCTTTTCATTCATTCCTTGATTGAGGTTCATAGGTGTAGTTCTACTGCTCATGCTCTCTTCTTTTCGGTTTTCATTCATCGGATTCTTTTGCGTTTAGGATTAGAGCAGTTTCCTGCGTCTGAGCCCGTTCACATTATAGCTTCCATAGGTGCCACGTTTCTTCGGCAGAGCGCTACTCAGATGAGAGCAAGCTCTAAACGCTCTAGAGTTGAGTTGTCTGTTAGGGGGAGATTTTGTGTTTTGGAACTGTGGAGCTTTAGATTGTATCTAGGTGCTTCCTTGTGTTTTTAAATTTTTTTGGCTCATGATGTATTGTGTTTGGGTTATTCATAATAAGGGGAGATACATTGATGTTATATGTTTCTTGTTTCACATTGTGCTACATTGATTATTGATTTATATTTATGAGGTTATTCATGATATATGTCTTGTAGTTTATGTGTTTGTTAAGTGTTTCAGGAATATACAGGTTGATTTAGTTGTGCTGCTGTCTACGCTTGCAATTGATAGATAGTAGTTAGGTTGAATTTCTTATGTTGGGCTATGTTTTTGTAATGGGCTGTTTTTGTGTAAACGTTGAGGATTTTGTTAAGTTTGTGTTTTGTCACGGATTGCCAAAGGGGGAGTTTGTTAGGTTCAAAGGAATTAGAACTAATGTATTAGAACTTTAATTTGTAATGTTGGCAAACCATGATTAAAACGTTTTAGTCATGTTTAGACTTGCTCAAAGTATATGTTTACTACTAGGACGACCGTGGCTACACAAGCATCACCTTATCCCTTCGACATACCACCAATGTAAGAAAGGAAGGCTTATGGTAGAATGATCTGGATAGTTGCAAACCCATCCACATTCAAACAGGCAGAGGCCTACCTGGAAGAAACGATATTCTATGATGAATGGGGCACCATCTGGGGAGAGCTCTGTGGCCAAGCCCTCTGGTACCTTTGTGCCTAGGTGGGAGGACATTAAAATGACCCAGAGCTAGACTTGAGGGGACTATTAGAGCAAAAGAGAAAAATGAAGGAGGCACCAACTTGTAGAATCAGACAGTTTGCTGCGCTGCATCAAGATTAAAATGCTTGACGGTAGAATGGTATACAGATTATAAAGGTGCACAAGTGCCACTTGTGGTTTGTAGGAGGGTCCTGGGAGAGGATCCAAGCATAAGCCTTCGATATGCTATAAGGCCCAAGAACATGGAGGAAGAAGATGACTTGGAAGTAGAAAAAGAAATGATGACGGAAAAGGAAGCACAAGTATCTGCAGAAGAAAAGCTAGAGGAAATAAATCTGAGTGATGACCTATAGATTCCTAAGCCCATTTTAATTAGCTCGAAGCTAATCGAGGAAGAGAAGACAAGCTTGATGTGCCTGCTAAGGGAGTTCAGGGATGTATTTATATGGGAATGCAGCAAAATGCCCGGACTTGACTCAAATTTGGTTGTGCATACACTTAACATAGAGCCTCGAACAAAGCTAGTCGTTTAGCTAGCCAGAGTAAAACTTTGATATAGAGGCACATATAGTACAAGAGAAGTAGAAATTGCTTGCGATAGGATTCATTAAGCCTATCCAACACTTGAAGTGGTTGTCCAATATTGTACCATTCAAGAAGAAGAATGGATAAATCAGATGCTATGTGGATTTCGAAAACCTCAACTGAGCATACCCAAAGGACGAGTTCCCCTTGCCAAACATGGACCAATTGATATAGATTTTGTCGTAGGGCATGCTATGTTTTCTTTCATGGATGGATTTAGCGGCTATAACTAGATCCGAATGGCACTGAGGGACATGGAGAAGATCGCTTTTAGAACACCCATCGGTAATTTCTATTACATGGTGATGACTTGGACTGAAGAATGCGACTGCGACTTACCAATTCACTAAGACTACAATCTTCCCTGACATGATGCATTGCGAAATGGAAGACTACGTAGATGACATAGTGGTGAAATCAAGAAAGTGAGAGGTTCACATCAAAGTCCTTAGAAAAGTGTTTGATGCAAACTCTACAAGCTAAGGATGAACCCACTGAAATGTGCATTTGGAGTTTCTGTAGCAAAATTCTTGGGATTCTTGGTCCACAGTAGGGGAATAGATGTTGACCCAACAAAAGCAGTTGCAATAGTGACCATGAAGCCCCCATCCACCATTAAAGAATTAAAGAGTTTCTTAGGCAAGGTTTCTTACATTATAAGATTTATACTAGGCTTAGCATTGATCATCTCATCTTCATCAAATTGCTGAATAAGGGACACAGTTTTGTGTGGGGTAGCGAGCAGAAGAAAGCATTCCATAAGTTACAGCAGATCATGATGAACTTGCCCACAGTATAAACCCCAGTCCGCAGAAAGCCATTATTGCTATATTTGGCATTAAGCCCATTGGCTATTGGGCCATTAACAGCTCAAGAAGAAGGGGGAGGCATTGAATAGCCAGTGTACTATATCAGTCACGCCTTGAAAGATGCTAATGTGACACTTGGTACGGGGTAATGTTTTAGGATTCTCAGGAATGTTTAAAGATTCCCATGTTTGATTGCAAATTACACTAGGGAATCTGATGCTAGGGAATCTGAATTCCTCCTTTAAACCCTTCTCAGTAGGAATGTGGATTCCCTTTAAAACAGGTGGGTATCTAGATTCCCAAGTTTAAAGGAAATTGTATTTTTTTTATAAATTGACAATTTTAACAATTTTTCCTTATCATTTAGGCAGTTAAGATAACATATAAAACAAATAATCAATATCTTTTCCCGCTAAAACAACATAAACTGAATAGACGACAATTTTAATGAATTTGTCACAATTAATAGTTTATATTTTTTTTTTCCATTATTTATTTAGAGGAAGATTTTTTTTTAAAGGACTTGGTAGTTCACATTCAAATCTAAGAATAGAATGGGAAAAATAAATAATTCATTTAAGATTCTAGGGAATAAATTAAACATTATTATCTCACATTCCTAGGAATCTTAAGAGATTCCCAATGAAACCAAACACAGGAATAGCTACATTTCTAAGCATCCAGATTGCAAGGAATCACATTCTCAAGAATCTGGATGCTTGGAGCAATGTGAATTCCCCCGTACCAAATGCCACAGAAGATACTTTATCTTAGGGCAGAAAGGGTATGTCTAGCAATTTTCTATACGGCATAAAGGTTTCGCCACTACTTCCTAGCTTATGAGGAGCACCTTATGACTAAGTCTTAGCTATCAAAGCGCTTCTGTGGTAGCCCATCTTGTTTGGTAGGATATCATAGTGGCTATTGCAGCTATCACAGTATGATTTAAAGGTAGGAACACCTAAAGCGGTGAAGAACCAAGCCATAGTAGACATACCAGCCCAATTCCCAGGAGAAGAGGAATTCCTGCTGGATGATGAAGTACCAGGAGAAGTGGCTACAGCAAAAGTGACAATAGCAGAATGGACCATGAGATTTGATTGCTTTTCTATGGCAAACTCGGAAGGCCCAGGAGTAGTTCTTTATTATGGAGAAGGAGAAACCATGGCATTGTTGTTCAAGCTGGAGTTTTCATGCTCAAACAATACCGCAGAATATGAGGCATACCTAACAGGATTGGTGGTGGCCTTAAAGATAGGGAGTCCAGCACCTGAGGGTTATAAGTGATTCCAATTTGGTGGTCTATCAAGTGAAGGGAAGTTTTTCCTTGAAGGAGCCATCCTTGGCCCCATACAGGACATTAGTCTAGAGAATGGAGGAGAAGTTTTGTACATTTTGAAATAGAGCATGCCCAACGAAATGAGAATAGGTATGCCGATGCGCTTGCTGCATTGGGATCACAGATAGCATTTGAAGGAAGTAGCACTATGGTAGAAATCAAGAAGAGAAGGGAGCCCATCATCAAAACGATCAAGGAGAAGTTTGCAGAAGAAGTGGACTGTGAGAAGGATTGGAGGACTCCCGTGAAGGAAGTTTTGTTAGGTGAAGGGACCATTGAAGGGTTGAAAAGTGTGAAAGATTATGCCCTTATGAAAGAAGAGCTCTATCGCAGAATGCCTACAGGAATTTTGGCAAGGTGTGTTGGGCACAAAGAAGCCCAAAAGAAACTAGAAGAAGTGCATAGTAGAAACTAGAAGAAGGCGGTCTTCTATTGGCCCAATATGAGCAAAGAAGTAGATCAAATTCAAAGTCAATGTGAAGCATGTTAGCTTGCCATGGATCGAGAAGAAAGTTATGCTATATTTGCTAAGGAAGATTGGAGAAACCATTTTATTGAATATTTGGCCAGTGACACCTTACCGCAGAACACGAAGGCAAAAACAAGTTTAAGAGATTGGCAACCTGTTATTTCCTACATGAAGGGAACCTGTTTCGAAAGGGATATGATGGTGACCTACTACGATGCCTAAGGCCAAAGGAAGCTAAGGAGATGTTGAAGGAAGTGGACACCGATGAGTGCGGGGAACACCAGGGAAGGAAGAAGTTATCTAGGTACATCTTACAGATGCGTTATTACTAGCCAAGCATGAAGAATGACACAGCAGAATGTGTGAAGGAGTGCTGTGGGTGTCAGGTGCAAGCATATTTGATCCATACCCATCTCCAAATTTGATCCTCTTCATCTTCAAACTCATCCTCGTGGTAGTCATCAGAATCATCTACACGCGCATACCATTCTTGCCTTCTAGCATTAGGGGCTCTTTGGGGATGCTCCTCACACAAATTAGCAATATCAGTATCTTGCTTGTCCAACCGATCCCGAATCTCATTAAACGCCACGTTCATGCGTTCAAATTGTTGTTGAATAGCCTGCAACATGATGGATGACTCCTTCCATCCTTCCTTACTTGATGTTTCACCCCTGCAAGACATACTTTTAAAATTACAAAGAAATGTTAGAAATAATTCCTCACAAAACTCCCTCACGTGTTTGCACTCAGATTATGTCACTCCTACTCGTGTTTCACTCTTAAATTGGCTTTTTCCCAATATTAGTCTCACACTCTCTTGCCTTTTTCCACTCGTAACTTCCTCTTTTCAGTTTTGCATTAAACTAATAAACTTAATCAAGAAATTCAACTTGTAGTATTTAAACAAATACCGACTGCAAGAAAATATGACAGAAACACTAAATCAAAGAAAAAGGACAAAAGAAAACAACGTTTTGGTCTGAGAGAACTGAAACTAAAAACAATATTTTCTTTTTCTTTTCTGAAGTCTTTTATTTTTTTTTCTTATTTCTTTTTTCACATTTTTTTTTGGAACTTGGTGCACGATTTTAACCTAGTGCATGTCACAAAACAAGAACGAGGAACAAAGAACACAAAAGGAACAAGATAGGAAGATAACAGGAAACAAAAGATAAAAGGATAGAAAGCTGATTTTAGAACCTGAGCTCTGATACCAAATTATGTGAACCTCAATCGACACGCTTTCAGACACAACAAACAATATTGGAATATTTGCTCAAGAAAGCTAAAATTCAGATTTTTGATAGAACCCTGACCCAACGTTTATAAGAGAAACGCGAACCAAATGTATAAGTAACAGACCTCGACCCAATGATTATAATGGAATCACGAACCAAAGGTATAAAGTTTGAACGCCACAAGGAAGAATCCCTAATAAGTTCATAGTTCTTGAGGAACCAAAGAGAAGAGCAAAGCCTCACATTTTTCTGATTTTTATTCAATAATCTATTTATTACAATGAGTGCATGCTATTTATAAGACATGACTAAAAATAGAAAATATAAAAACGTACTAAAAAATAAAACCGTAAATAAAAGCTGATTTCGTCTGAAAATAGCAGATACAAAATAGGAGAATAGCTAAAAAACGTTCTAAGTAATAAAAACCTAAAATTAAGGTAGATCTGGTCTGAAATTAGAAGTTCCAAAATAGGAAAAATGTCTATTAACTAATATAGAGCTGGAAAGTCATTCAGCTATTAATCCACGCCATAAATAACACCCAATTAAGCCAGATTAGCCCTCAATAGCTTGGATTAATTTGTTATGCCTTTATCTTCCTTTGGGCCTAGCCTGGAATGTCCTGCGTTAGAATCAGCCAAAATCTCTTGTATCAGCGCATTACTCTATTCCTTTAATAGGTGGCAATCCACTAGGTATATCATTAGGAAACACGTCCTCATATTTCTGCAACAAAGAAACAACAACACTAGGCAAAGATTTGTCAAGTTCGTTAGTATTAAAAAATACCTCTTTGTACAAAAGTACAAATATAGGCTGGTTTGTATAAAAAGCGCTTTTGACATCACTCGCCTTAACATAAAAACTCCCTTGTTTTTTTTTTTTTTTTGTTTTTCTCTCATTTTTTTTCACTTTCTATTTTCTTTTCAATCCCTCTTTTGTTTTCAGTCTCTTTTTTCTGTTCTCTCTCTTTTTTATTTTCACTCTCCTGCTCATCATTTTTTTTTGAACTCTCAATCCCACAATTTTTTTTCAAGTCATTCTCTCTTTTCAATTTCATTTGATCTTCATACACATGACTTGGAGTCAACGGTACAAGAGTAATGGGTTTATTGTCTTTTACAAAAGAATACCTATTCTTGAACCCGTCATCTAGTATGAAAAATGTTCTCCCTTTGTTGTTCCATATCATCCTCTTTGACTTGGGCACTCAAAGCATGCCTAGCCACAAGTGACTCACACTCCACTGGATACTCCACATCATCGTCACAAGCATCCTCAAGTGATGGAATTTGGTCATCATCTACCTCGTTTTCAGTTTTCACCTCTCTCCATCAATACGTGCGATCATGTTTCTCTTTTTTGGACATTGTGAAGCTATATGACCTACTCCCAAACAACGAAAATACTTAATATCACGATTACGAGTTTGGGGTTCATTTTTACTTTTGTTGACACGAGAAGCTTCGTCTCTCCTTTTTGGGGGTTCAGTTTTGGACTTGAAAATAACCCCTTCATCTTTCCTCCCATTTAACCTCCATGGAGTAGAGGAGCCCGGATTATGAAACGACCGAGTTCCTTTCCTTTTAAGTTGTCATTCCACCTTTATTGCCATGTGCACCATGTCCTCCAGCTCCACATAGTGCTGTAACTCCCCCACGTTGGCAATTTGTCGATTCAGCCCATTGTAGAAACCTTGCCATGGTAGCTTCTCTATCCTCCTCTACAATAGCTCGAATCATGGCATTCTCCATCTCCATGTGGTAGTCATCCACGCTCCTATAGCCTTGAGTAAGACTTTGTAATTTCTGATACAAATCCCTATAGTAGTGACTAGGAACGAACCGCCTCCTTATGGTGGCCTTCATTTCCTCCCACGTCTTAATAGGCCTCTCACGGTTTCTCCTTCTGTTCATCACAAGTTGATCCCACCATATAATAGCATAGTTAGTAAACTCAATGACAGCTAGTTTTACCTTTTTCTCCTCAGAGTAGTTGTGGCACTCGGAGATGAACTCCACCTTCTTCTCCCACTCCAAGTACACTTCTGGATCATTTTTCCCTTGGAATGATGGTGTCTTCATTTTTATGTTTCCTAAGTTTCTGTCAGTCCCATCTTGCCATTTTGGATTGCTTCGGAATCCTCTACTACGCCTTTCACCCCTTCACGCAAACCTGCCCTCATTGGTCAATGAAGCTTGATCTTCTTCATCTTCAAACTCATCCTCGTGATAGTCATTAGAATCATCCACGCGCGCATGCCTTTCTTGCCTTCTAGCATTAGGGGCACTTTGGGGACGCTCCTCACGCAAATTAGCAATAGCGATATCTTGCCTTTCCAACCAATCCCAAATCTTATTAAACACCACATTCATGTGTTCAAATTGTTGTTGCATAGCCCGCAACATGATGGATGACTCCTCCTCTCATTCCTTATTTGATGTTTCAGCCCTGGAAGACGTACTTTTGAAAATACAGAGAAAAATGTTAGAAATAATTCCTCACAACACTCCCTCACGTGTTTGCACTCAAATTATGTCACTCCCGCTCGTGTTTCACTCTTAAATTGGCTTTTTCCCGATATTAGTCTCACACTCTCTTGCCTTTTTCCACTCGTAGCTTCCTCTTCAGTTCTGCATTGAACGAATAAACTTGATTAGGAAATTCAACTTGTAGTATTTAAACAAATACCAACGGCAAGAAAATATGACAGGAATACTAAATCAAAGAAAAGGACAAAAGAAAACAATATTTTGGTTTGAGAGAAAGAAAACTAAAATTTTTTTTTTCTGATTTCTTTTTCTTTTCTGAAGTCTCTTTTTTTTTCTTTTTTTTCACATTTTTTTTTTGTGAACTTGGTGCACGATTTTAACCTAGTGTGCGTCACAAAATAAGAACGAGAAATGAAGAACACAAAAGGAACAAGATAGGATGATAACAGTAAACAAAAAAAAAATAAAAAAATAAAAGGATAGAAAACTGATTTTAGAACCTAAGCTCTGATACCAAATGATGCGAACCTCAATCGACACGCTTTGAGACCTAACAAACAATATTGGAATATTTGCCCAAGAAAGCTAAAATTCAGATTTTTGATAGAACCCTGACCCAACAATTATAAAAGAAACGCGAACCAACGGTATAAGTAATAGACCTCGACCCAATGAATACAATAGAATCACGAACCGAAGGTATAAAGTTTGAACGCCACAAGGAAGAATCCCTGATAAGTTCACAGTTCTTGAAGAACCAAAGAGAAGAGCAAAGCCTCACATTTTTCTGATTTTTATTCAATTATTCTCTCTATTACAATGAGTGCATGGTATTTGTAAGACATGACTGAAAATAGAAAATATAAAAAACGTACTAAATAATAAAACCCTAAATAAAAGCTGATTTGGTCTGAAATTAGCAGATCCAAAATAGGAAAATAGCTAGAAAACGTTCTAAATAATAAATTCCTAAAATTAAGGTAGATCAGGTCTGAAATTAGAAGTTCCAAAATAGGCAAAAAGTCTATTAACTGATATAGAGCTGAAAAGTCAATCAGCCATTAATCCATGCCATAAATAACGCCCAATTAAGTCAGATCAGTCTTCAATAGCTTGGATTAGATTTATTGCGCATTCATCTTCCTTTGGGCCCAGCCTGGTATGTCCTGCGTTAGAATCAGCCAAAATCTCTTGAATCAGCCCATTAAGTGCTTCTTTGATCTTCTTGGATCTTGCTCTAGTAATAGGACCAACTGAAACATGCAATGGATCCCTGAATGCTAATTATTTCTCATCAGAATCATGAGCCAAAGGTATAAAGTTTGAACGCCACAAGGAAGAATCCCCGATAAGTTCACAGTTCTTGAAGAACCAAAGAGAAGAGCAAAGCCTCACCTTTTTTTGTTTTTTATTCAATTAATCCTCTATTACAATGAGTGCATGCTATTTATAAGACATGACTGAAAATAGAAAATATAAAAAAAACGTACTAAATAATAAAACCCTAAATAAAAGCTGTTTTAGTCTGAAATTAGCAGATCCAAAATAGGAAAATAGCTAAAAAAATGTTCTAAATAATAAAAGCATAAAATTAAGGTAGATCTGGTCTGAAATTAGAAGATCCAGA